>JASMMZ010000010.1:13544745-13622119 GCA_038502455.1 Anisogramma anomala | reverse complement strand
GGAAGCTTGAAACTGCTAGTAGAGCGAAGGTTACTAGTAGGGCAGTGCACCAGGGTAAGGGTCGTGTACCCAGGGTTAAGGTTGGCCCGTGCGCTACGCAGTGCCATTCAAGCTTGTGATACGAACGTAATTATATTTAAGAAACAAATGATAAAAGTCGTTGTTATTGTTTAAAAAAAATTATTAATAGAAATTGTTATAGGCTGCTGCCTGGACTGGTGGGCACCAGGGATCTACCCCGAGTGGCTGTCATGCTTTTATGATGCTCTGGGTCGTCCTGTTACGTGACGAGGCCACTCCCTTTTTGTAGCCTGAAACAGCTCTTTAGGAGAGGTTTCCTTCTCTTTCCCTTTATCAAAGACAATAAATAATATTCGACCGTTTTAAGCGATAGTTTTAGCTTAGTTTCATTATATATATATATATATATATATAAATATATATATATTTGTGATTAACTATCACTGGGTAGTGCCTACTGTATAGATAGTATATTGTTAACCTTGCTAATGTGAAAGATAAATATATATACTGGCGGGAAAGTTCGCAACTCAAGTATTCCTACCTATAACAACCTCCCTATTCGAAAATTCCTGTTGCATTCAAATTATACCGTACAATACATATATAAACGATTCAAAGCTATATCTTCAACGAAACAAATATATATAGTTAAAAACCTAATCCTATACATCTTGAGCCAATTTTTGAGTAATATGTTATACGTATATGTTAAATGCCATTAGGATTTCAAAATTAACCGTATTGGTTCTTACTACGTATAATAAACTTATATTCTTTACAAATATAACCCATATCTATATAAGTTTATCTATATACTACATAAAAGAGAGTAAATACTACTAGGTATATTGAAAAAAAATTTCAACTTAATATACTTGTAAATTAAAATCCAACGCTACAACCTTTATTTCAAAAAAAGAAAAGTACAAAGATAAAAGGAAACTTCAAACTAAAAATCGAACCTTAAGCCTGCCTTCCAATCAAGGCCTTAATATACTCTATAACTTAAAAACCTGTAATATTGTAGGGGGATAAAATCTATAGCCTTAGCCGAGCCATATTATACGGCTACCTTAGTCTTTATTCGACACCCATTCATATTGAGATCTAACGGCGGTCCTAAAAAAGTAAAAGATCTATACAACATGAAAATTTTAGTTCAAAGCCCATAAAAATAGGGAAAATATACTCTAGAGCTCGATAATAGACGTAATTTATAGTAGAAGAAACACGACCCAAGCCACCTTTTTACTACGGACCGTAGGACAAAGAAGTTTAAAAGAATCGTAAAATAGGATATACTTCTAAGCATCTGGTATACCGTAAGAAGTCTTTTGAAGACAGGCAGATGTATCCAAAGTACATTCGAAAGCGAAAGCCCAGCTAAGCAGTCGGAGCGCTGGTGTAGGTAGGAATAGCTTAGAAATAAATAAGTTAATAAATAAATAGAGCCGTTAAATGCGAGTGGTTATGATAAAGGTTTTTCTTCAAAACCTTAAAGTGTAAAGGAAATCAAACTTATATTGTAGTATAAGATTAAGTCGAAAAGGCCAAGTTGACACAACTAGCAAGAGACGGTATCGCTGGTTATGAGGGCTGCTCTCTGGATACACCGCTCCGCAGGCGGTGCACTGGGCTGACAACAATATTAGGCAAAAAGGGGTTACCAGAAAAGATTTACGTGGTAATAGAGTAGATTAATAATGTTGTGTTGAAATAGAGTGTATGTAAAGTAATGGCATTGAGAGCAGTAGACCTGAATTTTTTTGTTAGAAGTGGACACTATTAGAGTTTACAGTATAAACCCTCTCTGTACCTTCCTTAATAAGTCGGTCTGTGCACCAATACCAAGAGAGTTTGTGTAAGGTCGAAAATATACCTTTATATATTATTTTCGATCTTTTTTTCACTGTTGTATTTTAGCTATTTATATTGTGATTATAACTTAGGGTTATATTTTTCAACCTTTCGAACCAAAATCCCTAAGTTTAAAAATTGTTTTTCGATGCGAGTTTCAGTAAATAAATTTCAAGCTCTTTAGTACTGTATTAAAACTATTTAACTATTGAGTACAAACGATTAACTAAATTTCTATGTATGACTTTCATTAAATAGAACTAGGTAGTTTGAAAGCACGCTTTATATATAAAACAACATAACACCAACATATTAATAACGATGATCAATATAATGCGGTAGTTTCAAATGGTTACCGATATTCCCACGTTTTTAAAGTAAACCCCTTTCCTTAGGGGTTTTGCTTTTACGTTAATTGCGAACGATACAACTCCTATACTGCTCCCTATAGAAAACCGCGCCAACGATTACAACAACCCGGATTTTTTTCGACTCCAACTTCAATGTTAACTATTCATTATATAATACCGATTATTAACGAATTAAACGTAAAATTTTCAATTAATTGGTTTGTTGGTAGGCCTTTATTGTTGTAAGGTAGTCGATTCGAATAACTATAGTTGAAGTAGCTGGTATTATATTGAAATTGGTTCTGATTGAGTACGTTCTAAAGTTGGCAGACCGCTAGCTAGTCAACACACTAATTTTTATTTCCAAATGCTCAGCCCGTACCCTAATTTAAATTGGGCACTCCATAATTAATTGACTGGCGGTTAGTACAATTAACTTTACTTACAATAAATTCAACTCACTGTATTGAAATTGACTCGCTAAAAATAGCAGTTAATATTATTCCTATATATGTAAATTTTTGTTTTGTATCTATATACTTTAGTATAGCTAAGTATTTGGTTACGGTATGCCTTAAAATCCTTTTGGATCTATATGCTAAACCTCTATTAATTATAGTCAGTTTATATTAAAATTAATACTTATTACCGTACTTTAACCCCTTTTTCCAAATACTGTAGTTTTTAAGTCTTGTATATAAATCTGTTACTATAAACTCACGCTTATTACGTACGCTATCGATTACCTACCCTTTACTAGTAGTTCCAATTACTGTCACCCTTCGCATTAACGTTACCCTGATAGTTTTTTTAATTTATCAGTCAATCTCTTTTTTCATTCGCCTTTATATTATTTGGACTTTATGATATGGATTTATTATGTAGTTTTCTAATTATCTATCGTTTTTGGAATATGTATTTAGAATTTAATATGTAAGGTTTTGCTAGCCCTATCAGATTCACCAGGTTTTCAGGATATATCAGGTTTTCCGGGATTAACGGATCTTTCGGATTCACTCATCTTATTACATTTATTACGCTTATACTTTGGCTTTTTAATTTTACGAGGCTTATAACGTTTTTTAACCCTCTATTTAATTACTTGCCCAAATCTTTGTAAATTTGAACAGGGTGACTTTGAAGGGAATTTGAAAGGGTTCTCGAGGGTTACTAGTTTGTCATTTTAATGATTAAAAGGCGTTTTAGATCGAAGTTGTTAAAAGGATTCTCATTCAAAAATGGTTTTTTTTTTTTTTTTTTTTTGAAAAATATTTTAAGGATTTTTGTATTTTTATTTAGGAGTTGTATTTATTATGAGCTACTAATTTTTTTGGGGTAAAATTACTATCTTTGCCTTGTTCATAAGTAAATAGACCTTTTTACTAATGAGTTTACGTCTAAATTTAATTTCAATTTATTTATTGATCGCTAGAAACATGTTTGAAACTCATTTATTAAACTTTTTGTGAAAGTTATCGAAAACAATAGGTCAGATATTATATCTGGCAAATTCTAAATCAAAGATAAAGTCATGAATGTAATTCGTTGAATATTCGGGGGTGGAGTTTTTATTGGGGCCCGTTTATTAAAAGTTGTTGTTGAAATGTTTAACTAACATAAATTTGAGGTTTATAATTTTTTTAATTTGGGGTAAAATCGATTATATATATATTACCATATACCCTCATAAATAGTATACATAGGCTAAGTGGCAGTGAATTTTATTGCAGGATGCACTCCTGCAGAGTGCACGATAACGTATCACGCTGCAGGCTGCACTCTTACAAGACGCAAAGTTCATCATACATGGAGCGGTGGGGAATCGCTATTCCAAACCGCATGGCAATGCATGGAGCGGTCTAGAATGGGCATTCCAAAGCGTATGGCAAAAGGATCAGTACCCGGTTGAGAGGTATATAACCTACTATTTATAATATGCCCTCTCTAAAATACTTGTTAGACTATTATTTTTTCATTACTACAATACTAATTTAACAATCATTCTTTCACTTACTATTTTAGGTAAACAAGTATTTAAACTCTATCGATACTAATTAATAGCCGACCCATTTAACTACAAATAGCCAAAGGGGAAAAGCATAAATAAAAGTTAAATACTAATAGCAAGATATTGTAATGGTTTCAACTGTTTGTATTTCAACACTTCGTTTTTACAATAATTATACAAGATATATATGAAATTGATAAAAATTAAGTAACTTTAAAAAAAAACTTTAATACAATACTATTAAACCTTATTCAACTTTTTATCTCCTAAAATCTCCACTACACTACCATAAACCCTTATTTGACACTTTAATGTACCTGGATACATTTTGGAAAGCGTCATATTACGTACTAGGCTACGGAAGTAAAAACCACCAAGTCCCGGAACCCTTCGTTAAAACCCATCCGATTTGAAATCAACAATCCACACCACTCGTAAAATACAGGAACGGTTGCAAAAAAAGTATCCAAACTGTTCGCTTAATTCCGAAGCGGTTACAAACGTGCTAACCAAACCGTTCGCCCTAATAAAAGCGGCCACGACATATCAATCCGAACCCACCACTGAACACTACTAACATATAAAATCATATAAAGCACCTCTCCACAAATATACTCCTTTTACCTTACCTAACTTTCCAAGGTCGCCTTATATATTCTAAACTTAGTTTTGACAACGCTTAGGTTTTTATAGTCGTTCAGCTAACGTAACGATACTAATCGTTAACAAAACTAATTTGGAACGCCTAATTAATTTTTAGTTATATTTTATTTTCGTATCGTTTGAAATCAATTCATATTCATAAGCACTATTAAACATTATTCATGCTGTTTTGATTTTTTTAGTTACATTATATTTACCAAAACACCCTAAACTTTAAATCATTCTTAAATTAAAATTACACTTGACTTTGAAATCTTAACGCATCTAAATCTAACCATGGCCCGAAATTACTAACTTACGTCGCTCAAACATCCCACCTAACCGCTCTTAGACACCTTTAGCTGTAGCGCCAAAACCCACGATACTGGAAAAAACCAACGCTTACATCAATCTTCTGGTCGAATATATAGGAATTATAAAGGTGACAATATACGATAATCACGATAAATATTTATATTCTGGCCGCTATATATCGCTATTAGGAGGATGAAGCCTAACGACCTGATTTATTAGATGATTTCAATAAGTTTTTTTCGACCTGTACGTTGAGTATATAACAAATAGTAAACCCCTTTATCATTAAAGTCCAATAAATTAAATTAGGATATAAAAATATTAATACTTTGGGAGGAATAAATCACTATTTTATAAAGGCATTATTTGAAACAGCGTAAATTGTAAATGTACTAAACTAGTAAAAAAAAAATTATATAAAACAGAATTTGTAAAAGAATATAATCTAACTAAATATAGAAAATAGTTAATAAAACTACGGGAACTAGGCTAAAAACGACTTCGACCTATACTTATACCTTGAATTATGAATTAAGGACCCAAAAAAAGAAGAAAAAGGGCTCAATGCATATCTCATACGCCCTTAAAACAGGGTCCAGGTCGCAGACTTAAAAAAAAGAGGGCTATAAGAAAAGGAGGAAAGAGAGGGTTTTGATACATATTCCTAGCCGCGCCCTTAAGAAAAAGAAAGGCCGGACATAGAATCCAGGCCATGGCTACAAAAAAAAGGCCCAAATACATGATTTAGGACGTAGCCTTAATAAAAAAAGCGGCTGTAAAAGGAGGGGGAAAAAGGGAGGCCAGATACGAAATTCTACCCACACTTACAAGAAAAAGAAAATCCCAAATATACAATTTAGGCCGCAACGTGAAATAAAAATCTATAAGAGAAGAAAGAAAAAGAAAGTTAAAATACGTGGTTTAGGCTTCGATTTTAAGGGCGGAAAAAGGCTGGATATACCGTTTGAAACCGCTTACAAAACCTAAGAGCGGTCACAAATACAACATCTAAACCGCTCGAAAAATTCAAAACAGGTTACTATTAAAGTACCTACGCCGCTCGTACTACTAATAGCGAACACAATATATCAAACCTAACCGTAACTTTGAAAAGAAAAATATCCAAATACTTTATATGTAACTAGCCCAAAATAAAGAAAAAACCGATCCTTTTACCACGAAACACTTGAGGAACCGTATTAAACCCGTTTTTAAAAAGTAAATTACCTAGGAAAGTATATTAATATGGGTTTCAATTATATTAGATGTCTCATTATTCGTCTTAATAATATTTTTACTAATTTAAAACAATCCGACATAATTCATCCCCGTCGCTCCCCGATTATACCTCTATTTAACTCTATTATTTCGCATCTCTCACAACATTCCATCACTTTTTGTTTTATATAACTCAACCTGACGGATTTTTCCACTCCTTTTAGTTTTATATATAAATTAACGATATCGTATTAGTTTCAACCTATTACCACTTTTCATTATGTGTAGTTCAAGTTACATTTATCACTTATAAACTATTATTTTGTAAAAAGCTATAACATTATTATATAACGTACTATATTATAGCCGGGTACATGGCCCTGGTCTGAGGGGTAACTTTTTATTATCAAAGGAAAAAGGCGACGCCGTCGCGTCCTTACTACCCCCCCTGCTGCCCTTACCTTTTTGCGAAAGCTACCGTTATCATTACCCCTAACGCCACCGGTATCAACGAGGATATAGCCTTACGTTTTAGGTCGTATGCTCTTGGGGAAAATCATAAAAAAGTTATCACAATACTTACAACAACGCGCGATAACATCTTTAAACTCGCCTATATAATATATATATACGCCCTATTTCTAGGAAGTGATAACGGTTTCCGACTCGTTAATTTACCGGTTAGCACTTAGTATAAATTAAAACCAGCTTATTTTAGTTATCTACGACCCCGGTTTTTTGAAAACGGCCCGAACGTTTCTTTTTAAATAAAGGGAATTTTGAAAAAAAATTAACACTTAATATAAAACTAGTGAACGCGTAATACGGCCTTAACCTACAGCAACAGGACCAATGAAACAGGGCCTTATCCGTTGACAGTACGCTTATAATAGTGACAACGGTCTGAACGTCCAATATTCTCGTAGCAATCGCCAACGAACTTATCCGCGGCTGCGAACACAACACATAGCACGTAAAAGGTATTTATTAACGGCCTGGGTTTACGGACCAAGATACATCGCTTCAATATTTTACGTATTAAAAAGGCTCTTCGACGCATCCTAGTAACACAGAGCTCGAGTCAATAGAATTAATTCGACTTATTTTTGTAATATAAAAAAAAATTATCAAAGATATATAAACAGGTGGATTTGAAATATACATACCTTAATGTAGTTACGCTAGGTTACATTTATGGCGTAAAGGCGCCCCCACGAATAAGGGGGGTTTTACCCACAATAAAAAGGTAAGGTTTATAACTTTAAAAGCCATCCGCTCTTTTTCTAATAGCTAGGGAAAGGAGAGGGAAAGGGGGAAAGATGGGGGATAGCGGAGATGAGGGAAAGTAAGGCTGAAAAGGTGGCGGTGGTGGCGGCTGCTACGACGGCGGCGCGATAGTGCTTTCGAGCTAAACAGTACCTGATCGTCATATTTTTACGCGGCATCTATTCGAAGGAAAGGTTAGTATATAAGTATTGGCCAAGTAACCTACCTATTAAAACAGCTTGGTTAAATTAAATGAAATAAAGGATAAATTGAGATAAAGCCTTACATTAATTTGGATTAGGCGCCTTTAAAGTGAAAATAAAAGAAGATTTGTTTAAACCGATAACGATATATGTTTCTATATTAACGTAACACGTGATTACGCAATCATCCGTATGTAATTACCTCTATCCAATCATTCCCTACAACACCTACCTAGTTACCCCTATCAAAAACTAGAAAAAGCGTTATTACCAACTATATCGCCTTTATTTAGCTATAATAACTAGGCTCGAGTTACAATTACAGCCGCGGCTAAACTTTAATAATTTTAGCTGAACTAAAATCACTACTATGACTAGACCTTACTGATTTCAGCCGGATTATAATTACTACCGCAGCTAAAACCTAACAATTTAAACCTCTTACAATTAATTCCATAACAATAATTTCATTATGGAAACTGATAATTTGAACCTTTTATAATTGATAACTTCATAACACTATTACTACGAAAACCAATAAATTCTACCTTTTATAATTGATAAGAAAATAATACTATTACTACGAAAACTGCTAATTTAAATCTTTACAACCACACTATTATTACAATGTATTACATAAGAAAGAGAGAAAAGAAAAGAATATCTATGTAGATATTACTATATACCCTTGTAAATAGTATACATAAGCTAAGTGGTAGGGTATTATATTACAGGGTGTACTCCTGCAAAATACACAATAACGTGTTACGCTATAAGCTACACTCTTACAAGTCACAAAGTACATTATATATGGAGCGGTCTGGAATGGCTGTTCTACACTGCACAGTGATGTATGAAGCGGTCTGGAATGAGTATTCTAAAGCGTACGGGAAAATGGTCACTTCCCGGATATGAGGTTTATAACCTCCTATTTGAGGCGTGCCCTCTCTGGAATTCTTCTTAGACCATCATCTTTTATTACTACAATACCAATCTAACTATTACTCTTCTTCGTACCTTTTCACGTGAATAAATATTTATACCCTACCGACAGGTAGCAATATTAATTTTACAGTTACTTAAAGTTATCGTAACGAAAATTCGAAAGTGTAAGAGGAAAAAATAGTCATGTATAATAATCAGTCGTAAGTTTACTGTTAAAATCGGTATAAGTTAAAAATTATAAAGATTAATCCTTTTTACTTTAAAATTCACAATCATATTACTTATGATAATATTGATTTAGCCGTTAGAAATCTACTGATTAAAAAATCATAAAGAAGCTTAGTGGTTAATTTCAACATTTTTCTTTAGAAATAGACAAATATTTCTTAATATTATTAATAACGATACCGTTCCCTATTTATAAGCTATTATGAATACCATTAATAATCATATGATTTCTCCAGTTACTACCACGAATAATTATATAACCTAAAAAAAATTCACGCAAAAACCGTTCCTTAAACTTATCAAAACAAAGTGTAATAGTTGGAAAGCAAGTTTTTTTCGACTAAGCTAATCTATATTTTACCTAAAAAAACCTAACTAGTATTAATAGGCCTTCATTATTAAAAAGTGATTGATTCGAATCATTATAGTCGAAGTAACTTATATTATATTAAAATTGGTTTGAATTAAGTACGTTTTCTTCTTTTTCAAATCGTTAACTGGTTTACACATTAATTTAGGTGGTCAATTTCTAAGCCTATGTTATATTATATACTAAGCGTTTTACAACTGACTCATTTAACTTTAATGTAATTGACTTTACTTATAATAAAATTAGTTACTTATATTACAATTAGCTCATTAAAGATAAAAGTTAAGAATATTTGAATATTAACAAAATTTCATTCTGTACCTACGTACATTAATATAGCTAATCTCTTCTTTATGATACTCCATGAATTATGTTTTTGATTTATATGTTAAAACAGTGTTGATTCCAGTCGATTTATATTAAAACTATTACATATTGCGGTACTTTACCTTATATTTTGGTATTCTATATTTTCCAATTCTGACACCAAAGTATTTTGTTTTAGAATTTCGTGTATTACATATGTTTTCTATTAAGTATTTTTTTTTTCCAGTGGTTCCAATCACAACCACTGCACCTATAATCGTTACTGTTATTCTAATAATTTTCTAATCTGTCAAAACATCCATATCATTATTCGCTGTTATATAGTTTAGACTATATGAAATATCCTTATCTGGTAGCTTTTGAATCATCCGACGCCTTTACGGTATGTATTTCGACATTAATAAGTAAGGTTTTACCTGTACTATTAGGTTTTCTAGGTCTTTTGGGCTTATTAGGTTTGCTGAGATTAATGGACCTGCCGGGTTTACTAGAACTATTACGTCTATTATGCCTATACCTTAACTTCATCAACTTATTATACTTATAACGCTTGTATTCGAACTCTGTATATCATTACTTAACTAGCGATTTGTAAACTTTTGGGGGGAAGATTTAATAAAAACTTAAAAAAAAAATCGAAAGTTATTCAGATATCGGTTTGAAAATTTTGAAAGTTGACTTTTAAGTCATAATAATTGAAAAAGTTTTTATTTTTAAAATGGTTTTCATTTTTGTTTGAAAAGGTTTGAAATGGTTTTACATATCCGTTACAGGTTTTCATCCATTATATATATATAGAATAAATTGATAGAGTTATTGTTTTTCCCTATTTATACGTGGAGGTCGATCTGTTTATCAATTCTTTTATATTGAACCAAATATTTACTCCCCTCATTATCGGCATTCTATGTATTTAAAGTTTATTATTAAATTAGTTGTAGAATTCATCGAAGGCGATAAACTTTATATTATGTCCGGTAAAATTTCAATTTTTAATATAGTAATTATGTTTGTAAAGCTTTAAACATTCCAGGATTATCAATTCGATTGGTTGAAGTAACATTAGTATGAAATGTTCAAGTGGTAGGTGTATTATTCTAGGTTTAGCAGACTGCTAGCCGGTCCGCACTGTAATTTGTACGCACAATTGCTTGGCTCGTGCCCTAGTGTAAAGTTTGGCATAATGTATTTGACTTATACCTAATACATTAAGGCCACACCAAATAATACACTGAAAATACAGTAAGTGTAGTTAACTTTAATGTAAGTAAAGTTGATCTATTGAACTGCAGTTATTACTTTGCTAATACTGGCGGCTTTTTAGTTTGTACTTATACTTTAGTGTAATTTATCTATCTTTTCTGGTAACTGTCGAATTAACTCCTCGTTTCCTGGCTAGATCCCTTTTAATTACAGTTAAATTCTACATCGAATTGTATCTAATTACACTTGATTTGACCTCATTTAGCCTCAATTACTCTGTGTCTTCGAGGTTCGAGTTTATTAATTCCTGTAAAAAGTTCTCCTACTATAGACCTTTTCAAACTTTGATTTTAATAAGTCGCTATCGTTAATTCCTATTCTTCAACCGTACCAATGAAATAAGTCGCTATTGTTAGTTACCTGGCAGTTTTCCAATTCCCTAGTACATCCCTAACCGTCACCACGTGATTTGAGATTTCCGGGCGGCCTATTAACGTAGCCTTCGATATGTACGGTTAGTCTAATTCTATTTATTAACCTCCTTAGATCCGTATTATAAGATTTTCTTTGATGTTAATCCATCCAAACTCTTTAATCTTCCTCCCCTTCATATGATTTACGGAGTGCTTTACGTCGATTATCAAGCGTTTTCCGCTAGTGATTCCAAGCTTTAAAGAGCATTCCAATAGACTCTTCTAATTGTTATAATTTACCACGGGAAAGGAAAGAATTTTAGCTTTCTGTTAATGAAATAAAAGGTTTCCTATAATATAATACCTTGGTTAAAACATACCATTATACTGTGGACCTCGGAAGCTAATACACTTCGTGTAATTTTCGTACATTTGACAAATATTTAATAAATCAAGTTACCGACAATGATCAATTGGTCTTTCTTTTCATTCCTGTTAACGAAGGTTGCTTAAAAGCAAATCGGTAAAAAAAAAAATCGTGTTATTCACAAAAAGCTCATCGGTAAAGATTATTAGCGTAGCTCTTAATGAGTTGATTAAAACCATATAAATCTTTTGGTTAGGTTCAATATTTTCCACTCGAACCTTTCATTCCGCCGGTTCATGTATTTTTCTATTAATATTTATACTTATATCTCGATGAATAGGTTGTATAATTCCTTCTGTTAATATAACATGGTAGTATAGCGATTATAGAAACGCGATTTAAAGTACTGTTAGGCTTTAGTTACGTCGATCTTGTTAATCGGAGCCAAATTAATGACTTGACCCTTCTAACAAAAGCTAAGGCCGGTATTGAAACTAAGTATATGGATTAATGATATATTGAAATTCAGTTCACTACCTTTTGCCAACATCGTAACCAGCTTATAATTCTAGTAGTTTGCATACCTATTAAGCTGAAATTAATTTCTTTCGTTCCAATACGTATTGATCATATATTAAAAAAAATCATATATAGCCGCAATTGAAAATACGATTAGTAAATGAAAAACCATTAATTACATACTTTAACTGGTCTATATAGCGGCTTAACATATATTACTGTCGTTCTTCATTGGTAAATAACACGTAAATCTTATAGTAACTCTAGTAATATATTCTATTATAGATTGGTTGCGAACTATGTATAGACTTATGTTATATTACAACCATTACGCGTAAATTTTCCTCGAGTCTTATTTAATAAACTTACTGCTATGAAGATTATTAAGCGCTAACTTTTTTTTGAAATCGTTGGCAACTTTGTAAGGATCTAAGTTTAACCATCATCGCCGAATCTTGAACCGATTAAATATAATTGTTCGTATAGCTGCACCGTAGTGTTATCTTTAATCTAGTACATAATCCTCTGCCAAAAAATCGTAAAATTCGGGTTTTAATTGTTAAAAGCGGCTTTGGATACGAATTATATAATCCCTTGGGTTAATAGGCCATTAAATTCGACTTTATTGCTTTATTTGAAAGGGTTTTCCAAGGTTTTAATAATGCTTTATATTCGGAACTTTAATATTAAGTCTTTGTTATCATTTTCCCCTACTTACCTCAATAGTATTATATGTACAACCTTGTATATATTTCTTCCTCTTTAATGTTCCTTTTATTTGGTGGTTGTCCGCGCTAGTAGCATTTTATGGGCTTATATATAACGGATAAAAACGTTTCATATTAACTCGGTTGTCGAAATTAAGGATCTTTATCGTTACTAAACTTAATTTAGGGCTTAAGCTAGGTGATACAAAAAGATATAAGATCGTTAGTAATTTTAACAACTTCTTTAGAGTTAAAGATAATTAAGATTTTATATAAGCCCTCATATTTTCCATCTCCCTCCATACGAGGACTTTACTTTTCAATGGATAAGAAAGTACGTAGATTATTCAAGTGAATTTATTAATATTAAGTGTATCATTTACCTGGCGGCGTGCCGATTCCTTTGGTAATCCCTTTCAAGCTTTAACGTAAGCTATAGCTTGTTTTTAAGTACTTAATAATAGCGGATATTCACTCGTTTGGCGTAAATATACTCCAAAAACTAGAAACATTAGGACTATGTAGTTAGATCCCATAGTATCGTTTAAGCCCTTTACCGTTATCCTAAGGCGTGCTCCCGAATCTTTAAAGCTTCTAATTTCCAATATAAGGATATTATACGTTCGGAAATAAAGGGCGTGTACCCTTTAAATTTTTTGAATACTCTAATAAGTCTTTATAGGCTTTCATTTACAATAAAAACCTATTATCTAAGAATTTTACTTACAATTTACCGCTAACAAGTTGGTACTAATATCGTAAAAATAAAGTCAGGTGAGCTTAGGTACGTGTCAATCTATAGCATCCTTAGTGTTTCCTATATATCCTTTGCCGAAAGAAACTTTAAAAATTTTACTTCGTAAAAAAAGGTTACGGAGTTAACGACGTAAAGAATAAACTTATTATCTAAGAAAAATACATCGATAAAACCCATCAAATTAAAATCTTTATTGTCTTTCAATCTAAAATTCAATCTTCGGGGGGGTTAAGTATACATTGAACAGTGGTCACAAAACCTTTTAATAGCTTTTAAAGAAGAGTATTTCACATCTTCATACACTACATACTTTTGGACTTTATATAGCTTATTAAAGGCTAGGTAGTAAAATAGACGGTGTCATTTAGGTGTTTTCGTCGCGGTTAAGTTTAACACGATTGCTTTATAGCATTCAAAATCCAACTATAAGTGTTTTCATTTAAAAGTAAGTGGAAACCTTGGGCCGTTTTTTACCAACTTGTTTTTATTAATGTTAAAGCTAATGTAAAAGGTTTTTACATCCTTTAAGCACAAAAAGAAACATAGTAAATAACTTAAGGATATAGAACGTAATTGCTTTTATAATAGTTTAAACTACCATTATCTCTAGTAACGATAATTGCTTACCTAATTCAAAATCTACTTTAGCCTTGCTAATGTTGTAACGATTAATTTTAGTGACTATAGTACTTTGCCTCTGTAATGCCACATACTGTAAATAGCCTCGTATTAAATGCCTCAATACGCCTATATCGAGAATAATACCTTGAAACGTGTAATACGTGGGACTATCTCGAAGATTCAAGATATATACGAGGTTAAAGGTTTAATTAAAGTAAAGGTAATGGTTTTGAACACTTAAATTATACAAAAAAGCGTAATCGGCTAATTAATAAACCGTGCCAGGAGTAGTATCTTTATGCTACTTAATTTTCTTAATGTTATTATAGTTATCAATAGGCTCTTTGCCTTGAAAGTTTACAATTTAACCGATGTAATCCTATTGAAAAGTGGTAGGAGACTTCATATAATATATTACTTCTCTATTTTTTCATTCGGACAGGGGTAACTAATTAACCAATAGATAGACCTAACACTAATATTATATTTCTTGTTAATACTACGACGATAGTTAAGGTTAACAGATCTACTTAAACTTTGGACTTATGAACGCTAACATGGCTACTAACTCTAGTCTTTGGTCGATAAACTAAACCCTATACGTTAAAAGCGCCCGTAACCATACTTGCGGTCAACTTATTTAACCACCATAAGTTTTTTTTTACATTTTTTTCAGGAAAGTTACCGGTTTAGGGGTATATACCATGCGAATTTCATGTACACGCGATTATAATTACAATCAAAGACGCAACTGTTTAAAAATCCTTCGTAGGTAACATCTAGACGCTGCAAAGCGTATTTAAACTCGCTGAAACCCGTAACTTCTGCCTGTACCTTCTGGTGAAGTGAAGTTTTGATAATATAAGCTTCTTCGTTGCTTTCTAACACAATATCAACTTATGGATTATCTATTTAAATATATTTATCGGAGTTTTCTCCTCGTTTTTCATAACTTTCATTGTCTCTCAGCTCGTGGTAGCCTAATCTGTATAACATTATGTAAAGTAGACATCTTATTTGAAATAGCCTTTTATACCTTTATAAATATCACAAAAATTAGTTAATCGGATTAGGAAAGTTAGGTATTAGTCTTCGGTGTATCATATAAATATATTATGGAATAGTAAGTAAAACCTAGAAGAGAAAACCTCTATTCACTTGTAAATGATGAAAAAGATCATTATCTTCGTGTTGAGGAGATTGAAAAGCTTTCTATTTTTTATTTTTACATGTCTCCAGATTTTGCAAATATCGGTAAAAAATCTTGTAATTAATGTTAACAATCTTCATTAAATTTAGGGGAAGGTAGCGATAATTATTCCAGTCTTCATTAGTATTTCATAGTAGTTTAAGCCTTAAAGCCTTCGAAATACAGTGTTAAGAGTAATTACTAGTCGACTGTCCCGAGTGAAAAATTCTTATAATAGGACTTATAACAAGCTATTATATACGGGCAAACTTGTTGTAAAAAGAATTTTAGGTGGCTTAGCGATTTTGATTAAAGTATTAAGGGGTAAAAGGGACCTAAAGAATTTTAGAAGCGTAACAATCTGACTTAATCGATTGGTATAAAGCGCCATTATTAATATCTTTAGCCGCGTGGGTGGCCGTGGATTTACATGCCCTACCGCCGCTAAAGGTGTACTCTGCACTTTCATATACAGGTGTTAGACTGCCTATCAGGTTAACAATTTCTTTATCGTTAGTATATAACGAGACTTAACTCACCTAAGGTTAAAGCGGAGTTCACTTAAAACGTATATAATGGTGTTAAGTTTTTAAATGCCTTTTCATTTAACTCAGGGATTATAAAAAACGAAGGTTTAAAAAGAGATCTTTTTGTTAAGTTCGTTTAGAAAAGGTGTCAGCTACTTATAATAATATTGTCATTAGAAAATAGATGTATTGTCGGGTGACCTCTTTCTCCAACTTAGCTTTAATCGTGCTTTGGATTATCTTTTATATATATGGCATCCAGTAGTTGAAAAACTTAAGGGAATTTTGAAAAGCGCGAGCTTTACGGCCGTAATCTTCGCCAAAGTTCACATTGAAGATGTATTAACCAGTATAATTTGTCAGCTAAGCTTGAGTTAAGCTCTGGTCAACATCCGTTTTCCAAATATATTCGTTTTAGCAATTAACGAGGACTGTTTCGAGGGCTTAAACTGCTGCTTTCCAAATGTAGTTGGTAATAGTCTCAAAGTGGGTGCTTACGGTAACCATTTTAACGTTCGGGCTTATATAGGACGTATAAGACGTGAAGGCCTAGGTACTTTGTAATCTTTAGGCGTGGGTACTTAGTATTTTAGCATAAATTCGCGTAAGAATTTGGCGTTTTGGCCCAAGGTCGGGTGGGAACTTAGCGACTTGGTGTTAAATCGCGTGATGTATCTTTCTCGGAATAAATTGGTGTTTTTGCCTAAATCAACGATTTTAACGATTAAGTTGGCTTAGTGGAGGTGAAAAAATCAAATTAGAGGAAAAGATTTTGTTTAAAAAGTAAAGTTGAAGGTTTTTTATTGTTGTTAGCAGGGGGGAAAGATTACTCGTTGTTTTGATCGTGGTACTGTGTCGTTTTACTTATAGTAATAGCACCCGAAGTAGTACTAACTTAACCGTTTGCAAACTTATCGTTGAAAAATTTCAACGGTCAATTTTAACGCTTTTTAAAAAACATTTTTAAACATTTTTTAGTATTTTCGATAACGATACCTTCGTTACCTCCAAACTACTGTAAAATTTGACGTAGCCAAAAACATTTCCCTAATTATTTCCGTGAAAACCGAAATAACAGTAGAGACCCTTCATAAGAATCTTTCCTCTACCCTAGCTACCGTTGTTAACGTATAACGTAAGTAGAAAGTAAACTTTTCTTTTACTCATTTTATCTATGATTAACCTAATAATCACTGATCATTGTCGGTAAGGTTATAGACGTTGCAACGTTGTCAATTCGATTAGTCGAAGTAACAGTAGTTTTGCATAGTCAAGTGGTGGATGTATTATTTTTGGTTTGCTAAATCACTAGCCAGTCTGCACTGTAATTTGTATGGCCAATTGCTTGGCACATACCCTAGTATGAAGTGTGGAATACTGTATTTGACTTACACACAATACAGTAAGCTTACTAAGAACAATACAATCAACTTGCAGTTAGTATAGTCAACTTTACTGTAAGTAAAGTTGACGTATTATACTTCAGGTAGTACTTTTCCAATAAACCCATTTAAATTATTAAATGTTTGTGGATAAACGTTTTATCGAATTCCGTTTTCCAAGTGTCGTTATTGAAACACTCAATAAATACAAATCGAAGGTTTATAATTTTTTAGTTTTAAATAGGATTGATAATTATTTCACTTTTAACGTTACGTACAGCAATGATGACCAAAATAAAATGATAAAGAGGAAGAAATTATGTGAAGTAATGAGACTTAAGTTAACAATTAAAATTAGTATAGGTGAAAATTTGTAAAACTTAGTCGTTTTTACTTTAAAATTTGTAATAGTAATACCTGTCATAGTATCAACTTGACCGTTTAACAACTTTTTGACTTAATAGTTATCAAGAATTTTCACAGTTAATTTTGAAGATTTTTTAAACAAAATCAATAAATATTTATTATTATGTTCAATAACGATACCGTAGCTAATTTATAAACTGTCACGAAGAACTGTATAATTTACAAGTTTTTCCTGCATCTTATCATGAATAAATATTCAACCAATCACGTTTCTACGAAAAATATATTTACTTTATCTTACCGAAACACAATCTAACAACCTAAAAGAAACTTATTCTTCAACTTAGCCAAAATCTACTTAATCTAATAAGAATAACTTTGTGTTGGTAGGCCTTTATCATTACAACTTAACCGATTCTAATTACTAAGATCTCATTAACTATTATTACATTGCAATTGGTTCTGATTGAGTACGTCATAGTTTTGGCGAACTTCTAACCAGTCTGCATACTAATTTTTATATCCAACTGATTGGCCCGTACCCTATTCCGAATTGAACACACCACAATTAAGTGACTTGCAGTCAATACGTTGAACTTTCCTTACAATAGAGATGACTTACTGCATTGCAATTGACCTGCTAAAAATAACAGTCAATATTATTCTAACCCGATTAAATTTTATAACATTCAATGAAGTTATTCAGTGTAAATAGCCATAATATTACGTAAACTACGTAAAGAAGAAAATATCAAAGGTGTAAGTAAAAATATTCTTATATTATATTTCATAAAACAAAGGCTTCACGAAAATTATTCCTTAAAATTGCAGAGTTCGCGGCAAAGACAGTGGTAATGACGACTTCAATACTTTTATAATTATATTTTTCGCATATTATTACATGTCAAATACGGTTAAAATCGTTACCGCCTAATCTATAAATTTAGGGTCAAGGCTTTATAAATGGCATTACGTTTTTTCAATATTTTGAAGTTATTATTGGTAGAGGTAAACGTTATAGGTTGGAAATTCTCCGTTTAATTATTTATTTTAAAGGGATTCATTAATAATACATTAGTTACCTCGTAATTTTCCTTTGATATTCAATCGGACTGTGATAATTAGGTTGCCAATGCCTAACTTTTTAATAAACAATTTTTAAGCTTTCGAATTCTATATGTTAACTCTAATTATATTAATATTACTAGTATGGGCGATATAACTCGCAATGGGAATAGTAATAGTGATGCGATTTTTCGCGATATTTAGGGAAATGTTAAGATAATTGACGTAAACGCTTATCGAACTAATAATAAGAGAAGTACTAAGTAGGTTAATCATTCTTAATTTTATATATATATTGACTTTATCTTATATTTTACGTGCGATAATAATAGTTACCGTATTTATACCTACTTTAAAGATTATTTGGAACGCTTGAATCACTTTGATATTCAAACCAATATCGATATTTACCTTACATGTGCCGATAATTTGAACTATTTTCAAGAGCAAAAAGTATAAATGATGAAAATAATAACATATGGAAGTTAAAAGTTTAATTTAACCGGTTAACTTACTTTTTAAATTTTTAAAAAATCTTGTTTGTAATGTGCCTATTTGGTAATTTTGTCTCATTTGTGAATTTGTCAATCAATACAGACTGTAAATGTTATAATAATGTAAATGAACAATTCATATGTTAATTGAAATTACTGCATATCTTCATTCTACTCCAACTCTTCAATTAAGTAATTCATTATATACTTAGGATTAGCTCACGATTTTGTTGAATAATTCATTTAGAAACTGACTTTAATTCATATTAGTATTAAATTGAAGATTATTGAATTTTTTATTAAAAATCAATATAATTTTGGGTGAACCTTAACTAAAGTAAAAATAGGTTACTTACGCCGTTTTTCATTATATATAAAATTTGGGACTAGTAATTGGCTATCGTGAATTAAAACAAGTTTTTATGCCGTTGTAAAAGGAATTAAAGGGCGTCGTTATTGCTAATTTACCTTTTTTATATTGGAAATCTCGAAATAACTAAATTGTAATCTCGTAACAGGCCGCTGTTTCATTTGATAATATTAATTGTGTGTTGGCCCCAAAGTAACCCGTATTCGTTAACGACAAATTCCCCGGTATTTTCAAGGAATTCACTCTTTCATTCCATAATACTTGAGGATAATTATTACCTCTTTATAGTTCGAACACTTATCATGAAATTATTAAACAAAATAATAATTAGAGCTAGCTTTGGAGAGTAAATTAAGGGCTGTTATCCGGCGTCTAACGAAAGAAGCTTTTGTTATTACTAAACATGATAATAGAATTATTAAATTAGGGTTATATTCACGTAAGTTACTACTTAGTGGACGCTCCTATACTCTTCGTTTAAAACCCCGAAAACGACATACATTTTTATATCGATTACCATAACCGCAATATTATTACCATTGTCTACCGCTATCATCTCCCCCTAATTAAGAAAACGTTTACACAAATTTCACGGGTTGAATGGATTACGAAACTCAACGTTAAAAAGGCCATTTATAAGTTAAATTTTAAAAAAGATAATAAGTAGAGCATTAAGTTTCGTATAAGTTTGAGATTATTAAATTGATTAATTACTTTTTTCGTTTTTCATAGTATACTGGTTACTTTTCAATGATATATTAAAAACTCCTAACCTTTATTGTTTGACAATATTTCACTTCATCCACCTTGTTAATATTTTAGTATATTTAATAGTACTTTCAACTGACATTATATCAATGTTTAGTAATTGTCAAGTGTTTTAAGCGTTGTTAATTTGAATCTTCATATATTTCAGTAAAAATTTGATCTTTCAATTACTAAATATTTGGAATTTGTTTTTAACTGGAAATCGAAGTAATTATGAATTCGAATAAATTTTTTTTTTCCGGGATTAGGCGGCTTCTACGTTGGTGTGAGGGTGAAACTAGTTTTTCGACTTTGTTACCTTTTTTTTTGGCAATTTATTTAAGATTATTATTAATCGCCGGCCTTTTTTCAAATTGAAAAGAATATCGTTCTTCTTTGGGAACCCAAAGATAACGCCCTTTCTTAGCATCTTAAACTTTTTTAAATTAATTATCGCACAGTAAGATACTAGCCGGAAAACGTGTTTGGTGGCTAACTGTTTAGGTTGGGCCTTGAGAGATTACTTACTCTTTGAGGATTATTACGTCATTTTACGACTAATAACGTATTACGTTCGTTGTTTAATACCTACTGGATATATTTTCGACATGTATAATAAGAAATTACTGCGAGTAATAAATTGTTACAAAGTTTGGCACATTGAACCTTAGGTTACAGCTCGCTTGTTTGCAATTTCTAGAGACAAAAAAATTGACAATATTTTATAATTAGACGACATCGTTCCAAATGATACATTTATTACATAGGACGATGTTATTAATTACATTTCATGTTCATTTATAATGAAATTGCCAATTTTATATGAACCAAGATACTATTTTGATAAAATTAAACCATTTTCCAATGTTTTTTTCGCCCTCTACTTTTAAGGTCGGGAATTATACTTTTTACAAACCTTGGAAATATTCATACCTCTTTCAGTCTACTATCGTTAGCTAATTCATTCTGTAAAGCTATAAATGTTTCATTAATGTCGACTTTCACTACAACAAGAATACCGTCATTATGCGGGAAATTATTTACCTCCGTTTGGTTTGCGAGATATATATAGGCGATAGATGTTTCCTTATTAAAATTTCAATTGACCTCGACAAAATACTAGAAACCTTTATTTCAAAATATTCCGTAAACGACGATGATATTTCATGGTTTCATAATAATATTTAAATTCCTATTTACAGTTTATTCATTACTATGATAATTCAAATTATATATCATGAACTGCTACTGGCCTTTTAGACCACGAATTTATCATTATAATTTAAAATATAATATTTTTTTTGTTCCTGTTATTCTATAAAGTGCTTTGTTTTTGCGGAAATTCCGATGTTTGTGTACTAACAATTTATTAGCAATACTGTAAGAACGGACTTTTCAAATCGCTACATATTCTAGAACAGCTTTGAAACGAGCTTTTCATTAACTTCATAGTCAATTTATTTGCAAAACGAGCTAACAACTCACTTTAATTTACGATTATTAAGTATCTTTGAAATCAAGCCGTTGCTTTGAAAATAATAAATACCATAAATACTAATGCTTAAAAGAAACAGTCTCTAAATAACTATTAATGATTTTTTGTGTTCCCTTGCATTGTATTTGATAAGAAGGATTCGAATTGGAATAATATATTTTGAAAACGCCTTGCGACTTAATTATTATAGACAAGTGCTTATGCATTGTAATATACCACAAGACGGATAATGTCAACAAGCTTGTTAATCAATGAGTGTTAACGTACCTGCGTTCTTTCGTTTTTTTTAAAGATTTTGATAAGAATCGTTTATTCAATGGTTGATTTTTAGCACTCAACAATTAGTATACTATTACTATTAATAATAACCCTTTTTAATTAAATACGGCTACCACATTGACTTTATACAACCTATCTAGAGTTTATTTTTTTTCGTTACTGAACTATATGTAAAAGCTGAAGTTTTCTTTCAACTTATTAAAGACTTTATAAAATTTGTATAAGACATAATAACGGCTACGCAGTAGCTTATGGAAAAAGATGTTCATGAATAAGGTTTAATCTCGAAAGAGTTTCGTAGGGATCATAACTTTCAGCTTTCCTTTGAAAATTATGAACTGAATCAAATGAAAAAAAATACACTATCACTATAACAAATACAGTATTACATATATCATCGATTTTTACGTAGTCTAATTTAAGGTTCTGGCCGGAAAACACCTCTGATTTCATATCGATTAACTTATCTAAAATAATTACAACCCGCTCCCGAACTAATAAATCCGTAATTATTAGTTAGCCTCCATTAACGTTATGGGTAATATTAGTGAAAACGAACCTGAATTTTACGTCAAGGACATATTAAGAGCCTTGAATAAGCCTTAGGTTAGCCGCCCCAACATGAAAAACTCCTTAAAGTGATAGGTTTCAATGGAATATATGGGTTATGTATACCCTATTTACAAATCTCTCTCGATTTTTTTAATATACCGCAGCCTTTGCCGATTTTAAATCCTGTCATAATTTAGTTGAAATTTTTTGACGGTCCTTCTCACTCAATCCATCAGAGGGCCAAATTTGATTTTATTCTATCCCTATCACTAGGTTGGTTGAAAACAATAGGATAATTAGCCCACATGGATTCAACGGCAGCAATAACAGATTAATTCACGTTAATTAAAATAGCTACTAGCAAATCAATTTATACGGTTTTATAGTAATAGTAGGTAAGTTAAACTATATACTTAAACGACAGTAGTAGGCGGATTAACATATGTTGGTTAAAATGTCCAGTTGTAATGGTGGGTAAGTTAACATACGTATATGAAGCAGTATTACTAGGCGGTTGAACATATTTTAATTAAGATGGCTAACGGGTTTACACAAAAATTGAAAAAAAAAAAAAAAAAAAAAGAAAAAAAAGGGAGGTGGAGCTTACAGGGACAGGTATACGCTGGAGGTAATGTTACAAGCTAGTACTTGTGCTGGAGGTTATGAGGGATCTAGCTCTAGTAGTTACCATGCTCCTATAATTCTTTAAGTTGTTTTGTTTCGTGACCAGGCCACTTCGTTCCCATATCCTGTAACAGCTTCTTAGGAGAGGTTTCTTCCATTTTCTCTTTATCGAGGATAATATATAGTATCAGACCATTTTAAAAAACATCTTTGACTTAGTCCCTTTAGAGAAATATTTTAATTACGACAGTGGTTTTTTTGAATTTTCTAATACTGGGAAGCATGAAGTCTTTGCTTCAAATATTATGTTATAGACACTGACGTAAAAGATTGCAATGCAAGGGTTCTTATATACTATAAACACCCTTTGTAGAAAAAAAACCGAACTTTTTAACCATCACTTTTATCAACACTTTCAGGTACTTTATAGGCTTCAAAGGTCTAAAAAGTCTTCAAGAGTTTAACATCTCATTCTAGCTGGAAATTCGGCTTTTATCATGACGACATCATGTATATTAATGTTAATAAAGTAATAAAGTACTTGATACTAAAGCTGGTAAGACGTATATGCATTCATCATTCGGACTTTATAATACATAGAAAAGCCGAGCGCTTATTCTTAATTTGGGACCTTTTAGTTAGAGGTTACAAATTAAGAGCTATGCTTAAGTAGAACATCTCAAGAATAAAAAGAATATAATGCTATCGAAACTTCATATAGAGGTTGTACATACGAGTTGGACCCTACGTAAGTAATAACTGGCGTAATTAGGTAGGAGTAGAGAAAAGAGAATGATTTCATCGAAAAAATAAAAGTAATGAAACCGTGGTTTTTAATACCTAATTAGAATAAAAATCAAATTAAAATAATCCTGTCCCGGAACTTTGATAATATTAACCACCTACTAATTGAATAGTATGTAGGAAGACTTTATACGCGTGTTTTTCCAAGCTAAGTTTACGTCATAGTCGTATCCTATAGAAAAACGCAGTTAACACGCGCATCGTTATTATATTAGGCGTCCAACGCAACAAAGACACTTAAGTCCAATTTATTATGCCAGAAATTCCCATCCGCACCCACCTTGCGAAATATTAAAAATCCTTACGGTACCAAAGCGCAATCCCTATATGTATCTACATTGCTAAATATAATAAATAGACTACAACGCTAAATCGAAACACCCTTTATATTAAATACGTCTGATCTATTTTACGCCAAGCTAATAAAATGTTTTACCAGGGTAGGAACGTTAAAATTTTTGGTTTTTAAAGTGAATAAGCCCGAATATTTTGAGGATTCATCTGGACTAACCATTATATAGATACTGAATGTAAAGATAGGTGTGTCTTCACCAGCATTCATATTGCGGCTTTATCAATAATATAATAGGTTAATATTGTTACAAAGATGTCATCAAACCAATTAATTAAAATAAGTCACCTTTATTTAGTGGATATTAACTCTATTGACTCGGTTGCATTAATTTAGCATATTATTAATCCATGGTAATCATAGGTTTTTAAAAACAAAAGTAAATACTTCTCATGAATGGAAGGTATTTTAGTAATGGATTTTCTGGTTTTATCCGATATCGATACGTTCTCGATACTTTTGGCATTCTCCAACAATATATAATATTGATTTTATACTCTACCAATATTTATTCACAATTTATCATCGATTTTCTATTAAATGTTCAAAGATAAGTTGGGATGAAAGGAGGCTGAATATGTGATAAAGGTGGTGAAACGCCGAAAAGCTATGTTAATTTAAATGTCGACGGGCGTTAAAAAAGGAAAATAATATCAGAAATATAATTGAAACTCTATGGCTCTTCGCTTAGTAAAACCCATTATATGGAGTTGAAAAAAAAAAATTCAAATGCCGGCAAACTTTGGAAAGTTATTGTGGTTCAAAAACCATATTAAAAAGTGAATTAAATTTTAATACTTGGTAGTAAACTTCAAAGGCGAATAATTGTTTTTTAACTGCAACAAAATATAAACAATAAATGGAATTAAACAAACCCTTTACCTTTCATGATACGATTAACTCTTATTAGTATCGAAGAGTATACAAATATGATAATACGCTATATGATCTGCGTATCCATACATCATAACGTAAACACGGAGAAAAAGGGATATAAAAAAGTGGTGAAGGGTATGGTAGGTATTTTCCCGAAGGCGTTTTTGTATTTATTGCTTGATTTGATATAATATTTAAGGTCTTACCACTTCTACAGATCGGAAGTCTTCTTTTGCTTTCTGGCATGACAATTGAATTTGTCCATATTTATTTCATCTCAAAATAAAATTATGTCTCTGTAAACAAATAGGGTTTTCCTCTTCAAAATATGCTCCACTAACCGCGTTTTTTCTAACTAATTCATTTACACGTATTGGACTACTAATTATCATATATCCTAGGTTCTAAATATTCGACAAAAAGTTCTTCTAGGCTTTAAATATGGTGTGATAGCGGTGAAACACTTGTTAGGAAAAGTTTGTAATGGCCTCGTTAAAGCGCTACAACAATAAAGATTTATTGATGTATGATATAATATTTATCTAGGCCTAAGTGATAAAGGTTTTGACGACATTAAATGCGTTGAATAACTTGGCATGAACAATGTAGGTTTGGTGGTAAAAGTCATTAGAGCTCGGTAGTATATTTTTATTATTTAGATAAACTATAAACCTATATCTGACGTACTTATCACTGTTTTCCCAAGTTTTTACCAGGTTGTAAAAATATTTAAAGGGCGTAGATTACTTTTTTTTTTTAAAAAAAAAACATCAAATTGGATCAATGGTAGATTCTAGTTTGAATCTATACATTATTTAAGAAGGCCTTCAGACGGTCGAACACTTTTTGTTGAATATTGAAAGTATTAAATCTCATTTTTTAGAGCATTTGAAGCTTCGGGGTGAGGCGGGGGTAATTCGTTGAAATTAAAAATATAGTCAATTTCTATTGTTAAAAGGGTTTTAGCTATAGTATGAAACCTGGCCAACTTTTGTAGTTAGGTTTTTTTATGCTGCAGGAGTAGCTTCAACGGCGGTTCATTTGAAAAAAAGGGGCGATTAAGTCGTTTTTTCCTACACAATGCGTCGTACAAGGTGGTTTCTAGCATCGGCTGTGTTAATTTTCTAACCGAGATAACGTTCTTTCATTCCAAAGTAAATTGTTTTAACGTTATTCCAGTGTTCCCCAAAACGATGAAGTTGGCTCTGGTGAGGTATAATGTTATTATAGTTTTGATGCTAGTGGTTATAATTATATTGATCCAGCTTTATTATTGTTTTAAACTAAATTTAAATTGTGATTTTTTCAAAAAGAACTTAAATATGAGTATATTTTTAAACGCGGTACTCATTTTCATTCCTTTTCCTCATTTCAACGGTTGTGTTGGTAGGGCTGTAGACGTTATAAATTTTTTTATTCGATTAGTTGAAGTAACGATAGTATTGAATAGTTATATGGTGGATTTCTTGTTATAGGTTAGGCAGACCACTAGCCAGTATGTACAGTAATTTATATGACCAGTTGCTTAGCCCGTACCCTAGTATAAAGTGGGGCTATTGTTGGAATAGTAGTATTTGCAGTGAAGTAGGTCAACTTTACTTACAGTAAAGTTGCCTATACTAACTGTAAGTTTAGAGTATTGTTTTTTTCAGGCATACTATATTGGCTTCAAAGTAAGTACTGTATGTTCCCACTTTACAATAAGGAATAGGCTAAGAAATTAGCTATACAAAGTACAATGCAGATCGGCTAGCGGTCTGCCAAACCTAAAACAATATATCTACCATTCAACTATGCAATACTACTGTTATTTCGACCAATCGAATTAACAATGTTACAACTTCTAAAGCCCTGCCAATACTGATAAATGCTTATTAGGTTTAGTATAGATAAGTTAAGTAGAAAAAGAAGCTACTTTCCGGTTACAATTTACGTTAAACAACGGCTAGAGTAAAGGCTCGATTTTTGCGAAAGGACTTTACAAACTGCTGTGGCTTTTACAATAGTAATTAAGAATAACCTTGATGTTACAGCTATTTATACCGAAGCTTAGAGGTAATGACTACATAGCTATTAAAAAAATAAGAGATCTTTGTAGATTTTTTTAATAACGTTAAAATTAAGTATTAAAAGTCTTAAAGTTCAGCGAGTTAGTAAACTGCTAAGTCAGTACTACTATGAGTGCTCCTATTATAAAAACAACTAAGTCTCACGGCTAAACTACAAATACCCTTCGATATTCACCACCAATAACAACCTCCGATCTTACTTCTTACACCAAACCTTTACTCGTACTTCGTTTTTTTTACTTCCTCTACGTTAAATCAATTATTAATTTCGCTGATTTGAGAAAAGAGCCTAAAAATCGCCAACTTACTCTAAAAAGCTACACTACGCCACATAACATTAAGTAACCAATTCCCCACGCAACTTTACACCAAAATATCAAGTTCCTACGCCCAAAATTACTAAGTCCTTCGCCCTATACGCCTTAAATAAATCAAAATCTTAAGATTGGCACCCTTTCAACAACTACTAAATACAATTAAGGTTTTCGAATATGTTTTTTTCCAAGCAATATAATAAAAACCTTCAAACCTATAATGTTGACAAGAACTTAACAATAAATTACTTTGTAAACTTTATCGGTTATTACATCATTAAATACAACGATGGTCAAGATCTTCACTGCGTCTTATTCAATTATCGTAAGTTTTTTAACGACTGGATTATTGATATGTAGAAAACAGTTTACAAAATCGTAAGTCTAAATTAAAGGCTAAACCAATACGCCAAGGGATTTAAATGTTAAAACAAAGCTCAACTAGGTTAGTAAAGACCCTTTTCGAACAGACCTAATTTGAGGAATGGCCGTAAGACCTATATCCTACGGTAAATGGTGTTGATGAACCTTAAAGCCCTTATATGCGATTGAATGGACTTTTCTTTTACTCCTGACTAAGTTACGACGCTTTAAACGCTAGCGATAAGGAACTTGTTAATATTCCAGGTAGCCTAATATCTTTATGTAACAACGCGAAATATGTTTTTAGCGGCAATAAGATACATTTAACAGCGGCCGCCTATGCGGATAAAGGAATTGACGTCGGTACTTTGTACCAGTTGATTAAATAAGATCTTTAAATCTCTTAAAACTTTTAAATCCCTATCGCTTTGTGGTACTTCAATCGTTAATTCTTTGAAAAATATTTTTATGGCAGGTTTGCCTTCATACAAAAGCATATTTTAGGTCTTATTATAGGACTTTGCCCCTTGGGGCTAGACGACAGGAAATTACTCTTAACACTATAGTTCGAAGGCTTTAAAGTTAAAACTGTTAGGAAATAATACTGGTAAAAATTAGGATAAGTATCGTAAACTGTTGCGAAAACTTTTTAAAATAGTTAATATTCATTATAATTTTTTACGGACTTTGACAAGATTTGAAATGATATATAGATTGCAACGAGAAGCGCTAAAACTGCCTCAACACGAATATAATACCCTTTTAAAATATTTGTAAATAAATCGAGGTTCCCTCTTTTGATTTTCACGTATTATCTCCCGAGATCCTTATTAATCACATCGAAAACTACTACATAACCTTTCTAACCCAATCAACTACGTTTCGAGAAAAATTATAGCGGTAAAGAGAATTCCTTTCAACACAACGTTCACTTTAAGTAATATTAAATAGATTGGGTTACCACGGGGTGGGAGATAATAATAATAAAGAAAAAAAGGAGAAAACACCGATTAATGTGTCTAATTAGATAAATAATAAATTTATAGTATATTAGAAAGTAAAAGGGAAAACTTACGTTAGCTAAGTTACACTTCGTTAATAGGTACAGGTAGCATTTACGGGTGTTAGCGAGTTTGAATACGCGATATAACGTTTGGATACTACCTACGAAGGCTTTTTTAGCTAGTTGCGTTTTTCGCTTACTTTTTTTTAATAACGCGTACAATGAATTCGCTTGTTATATACCCTTCAACCGAATACTTTCCTAACGTTAATTAAAAATATTTTACAACAATTGATTAAGTTTATCATAAGTACAGTTAAAGGGGTTCTTAAAGCAACAAACCTGGCCTACATATAATAGACTAGAAGAATTTACCTTGTTAATGTTAATAAATACAAAATTAAAGCGGACCTATTAATTATAAAGATTATCGTCGTAATAATAGTAAAAAAATAGATTAATATTAAGTTTGTCTATTGGTTTACTTTGTGCCACACATTAAGCCAAATAGTAAAAAATTAGTATACTATATCTAATACTTTACCCCTTTTGAATAGGATTATTTCAATTGTATTATTAATTTCAAAAGCGTTGAGCTAATTAACAACGATAATACATTCACATAGAATACGTGGTATAAAATTTTTTTTAATTCAGCTTAATAATTAACCGACAACGAATTTTTTCATTATTTTGGGGGTAAAAACGTTTACCTTTACTCTGATTGAGTTACTGACCCCATATAAATCTTGAACCTTTACGATCGTTACACGAACCATACGTTTCAAGATATTATGATAGATATAGCGGTGGCAAGGTACTTAATAGATGATTATTTGTAATATGTGATATTACAGAGGGAAATTATTATAGCTATTATGATGAATCGTGACGATATAAGTAAGACTAAAGTTATCTTCAAATGAAGGAAATATTATAGTCATTAAATATAACGGTAGTTTCAATAATTGTAAAATTCATTACGTTTTATATTCTTTAGTTAACTACCTCTTTCCATCTTTTGTTTGGGGAATATAAGGACCTTTGGCATTAACATTAACGTTAACGTCTATGAGCTTATTAAAAACAGCTGAAAGTTTTTTTCGCCTTTGATTAAATAAACTTATGATTTTATCATCAATGCCTTAATGTAGTGGTATTGAACCTAAAGAAACTGGAAATACGTTAATTATATAGAAATTTTAGTTACCCGGCTATTAATAGGCAGTATAAAGTCCTTAAGTTTATAAGGTACAAAGACATTGATTAATTTGTCCTAAAACCTATTAACAAGTTTCGATACTATTGTTAAACGTATATTTCAACATTCTAAAAATTGAAGTTCATATAAAATGATAACAAAAACTTTGATTACGAGGTTTTCATTAATGTATTCAACTTAAATACTAAACCTATTTTTCATGTTGTCAACTTCGTAATCTCTTTTTACGAAGCTAATTTTTGAAAGTTCTTTTCGGCAAAAAATTAATAAGAAATACTAATGATACTATAGATTAATATATATCGGAGTTTACCTAACATCGTCGTCTACAATACCGATATTTACTTTGCGGCAATGAAGTTTCAGGAAAACGCTAAAAAAATGGGTATCCAGTGTAAATAAAAGATATTAAAAGTCTACTAGAGCATTGAAAAGGTTAAAATGATACACCCCCAACTTTTCCGAAGGTATAATATCATTAAATTGGAAATTAAAAGTTTTTCGAATCTAGAGGCACGCTTTTAGATAGCAGTAAAAGAGCCTGAACAATATTGTAGGATTTGACAGCATAATGTAGACGTTTTTGATTTTTAAAGCATACCTACGCCTAATAAGTAAATCTCTACTATTAGTAAATTCCTAAAAGCGAGTAATAACTTACGGAAAAGCTTTGAAAAAATACGAAAAGAATCAGTACACAGTGAGCTTAACAACGCCCTTCATGTGATGAGCGGCCTCCTAATAATAGATATACATGCTTTACCATTACAAAATGAAGTACTTATAGGGTAGGAGTTGGTAAAATGAAAATCCTTATCAAAAATTGAATATCACTAAATTCAATTATTTATTGAAACTGTTAATAGTTTTAAATCTCGTCGTATCACTTAAATTAAGTCTCATATTAAGGCTACAAACGATAAAGATACTGAGGTTAAGCGACCGAGTCGATATAAATCTCCTTTATTCGTTATCAACAAGTTTACAAAGCTTTTCCAGAGAAGACGATCTCTGAAAAAGAGGATTATTAGAAAGGAGAAAAATATACTGGTTAATATTGACAACACAATTTAAATAAATAGGAAGAAAATGATAACGAAAATTTAGTAATAGAGTTTTCGGTAAAAAGTATTATTAAAGTTTCCGGCAAATTTTTTTTTTAAAAAGCGAGAGGGTCGAGATTAACGGTTTATGCTTTTAGTGAGTTGTATAATTTATGACTCAGGCCGATTTTAATCTTTAATACCCAAACGTTAAGATTTTCAAGTCGAAAATTATCGGCAAGGTTCAAGATAAGACTATGAAGCAGCTGTATGAAAAGTTACATTGAATTATTTCAAAATATGACAATAAAAGCAAAAGCTAGACCCTTATATAGTGGGTAACAATTGAAAGGACTTTTAAATGTTTAATAATCGTTTTAATATCAAGTTTGAAAACTAATCCTAAAGTCAATTTTACGATTCATTGGTGAAATATATAAATAAGTGTATACGTAATTCGTAACAAATTTAAAGTGGACCGTATTATTAGATTTACCATAGGAATTACGACTAATTTTTCATATAGAAAAGATAATATAACATATTATGTTTTTGTACGGACTGTCTAAAACAATTTTTTATTAGTCCTGAATTTATGAGTTCTACATTTCATTACAGTTAGGTATATCATTTTTAATATAAACCGTATTTGCTGGTAACATAAGAACACGACTTTAGCCAAACAACTATATAAACGAACGAGACCCTTTTTAGCGAAACGGTTAAATTTTTAAGATTGAAACAGTAGGCGATTGAAGACCGTAAGTTTTAAAATATAAGCAGCTACTTTAATAAATATTTAATCCATTTGCTTAGTGTTAATACCGTATTCAACTTCTGTTAAAAGGGTTAGTGTACTAATATGGTCGCTATCAATGGGACTAACGTGACTAAGGCATAACGGTACCCAAAACAGCATGCTCATGGCAGTTATATTGCCATTCTATACCAACCAGAGGTATTTTACGATTTGTTTATTCCGGTAAAATAACAAAACCATATGGGGGACAACTTCAAATGGATGAATGAAAAGATTGAATAGTATATGCGGAACTTGAATCGAAAAATTAATATGATTTTAATTGAATTGTCGAAGGCTAAATTAATAGTTTCTACGAGTAGGGTCTTCACAAATAATAGCGACCACTGTTTATAAATAGTCTTTGTAATGACCCTCGTTAACGAACATAAGCCTAAAACCTAATTTATATTATCAGTAACTTAATTTACTGAATCCTTATTAAATATAAAATAATTATGAAACGCGTACTGGTTTTAAAATTTTACTGTATAATAAAAGGCTTTAAAAACAGTTATAATACTATGGAAAACCTCTAACGTTATTACCTGGTAATTTAAAATTCCTGAAATCCCGGTGGTGATTTGTACCAATTCAAGGTGCTTATTCGAATACCATTCAAAACTCGGAACCACGAGCTAAAAACGCCTAATAATCGATGTAATAACACTTCACAAAGCCTAAGAAGATAGAGAGATTAAGGAGTTCCAATAAATTAACGGCATAGATAATACTAATAATATTATGACCAAGGTATCACCTAATGGGCTTTTCAAAAGCTTGTAAATAGTCCAAAATGAAGTATAAATATAGAGAAATAAGTTATTGCGCCGCTGAGATAACTTAAATTATGTAATAACGGGTACAAAAAGTATTGGTAAACTGAGAGACCACCAGCTAATTAACCATATTAACTTGTTTAATTAGCATAGGTCAAGTAAAGGACTACATGTGTTTTAAGCGAAAGAAAATTTTATGAGCATCAATAAAGGCGGACTTCAGAGTCGTGGGTAAATGAATAGTAACTAGTGTCAATTTGAATGACATTGGGTGTAATTACATAGGGAGATTAATGAAATTTATAGTGGTCTAGATATTTAACGAGGTCGTAATTTACCGTTTACAGAAAAAAAATGAATTAACTGTATTGGCGCGTATACACAAATTATAAAGCAGCCGGTGTTGAAATAGTAGTATTTGCAATTTTATAGATTAACTTTACTTACAGTAAAGTTAAATATATTAACTTTAAATCTCATTTATCATTTCAAATAGGTATACTGGATTATTTGCAAAATAAGGAAAGTATATGTTCACATTATACTAGACTATAGGCCAAGAAATTCACCATACAAATTACTGTATAAACTAGCTAGCAATATTTCAAACCTAAAACAATACATCTACTATCTGACTACGTAATACTACTGTTACTTCAACCAATCGAATCGAAAACGTTTCAACGTCCAAAGCCTCACCAACAGATATACTATACTAAACTTGCAGTTAATATGATAGATCTCCAAAACAATACACTTAATTTATAGTTTATTAAATTTAAATCTACTTATAAATAACTTATCTTATTGTATTGTAAATAATATTATTCTAACACTGGCAGATTTTCAGTTTATGCGCGTACGCCAGTATAGTCAATTAAATTTGTTTTTGGTAAGTGTCAAATTGTTACCTTATAAAGTAGCCAAACACTTATTCATTTTTGTTAACTCCTATATAAGATTTTACGTGTTTTTACTTAAATGAACCCTAATTTCCGTTACTTTCTCCATGGCTTTAAAGTCCAACTTTATCGGTTTCTGTAAAAGTTTGTTTCGATATAGACTTATGTAAGCCTCTACTTTTACTATACCAATTAAATAAGTTGTTATTATCAATCCCCTGGAAATTTTCCAGTTCACCATCACATCTCTTACCGCCGCTACGTAATTTAGGCTTACTGGGCGTCTTATTAACGTAGCCCTGGATACATATAGTTAGTCTATTGCTATTTGCAAACCTTTTAAGGGTGTTATTTGACGATAAATTCGTTATGACGTTAGTAAGGTTGTCTTTTCCGTTCATTCATAAGACTTCCTTAATCTTATTTCCTTTGTAGGCTTCGAGAAGTGACATAACGTCGATCATGAAGCGTTTTTAGCTAATGGTTCCAAGCTTTTAAAAGTATTTGAACAGGATTATCGAGTTGGTACAAATTACTAATGAGATGGGAGGAATTTTAAACTACCTTGTAATAACTTTTAGGGTTTCTTACAACTTTATACATATATTGAGGCTTAACATTATATAAGAAAACTTTAAAGCTCATGCGATTTATATAATCCTTTTGTATTTAACAGAGGTTTTGTAAATCATACGACCGATAATGTTAAACTACTCCTCTCATTTAGCTTCATTGTCAAGAGTTATTAGGAAGCTTATTTGTAACGATAATACGGTTTTATTTACAGAAAACTTATTCGTAAAGATTATTAACTTAGCCTTTGACAAGTCGATTAAATAAACATTAATCCTTTGGTTTAAATTTCGCATTTACTGCTTAGGCCTTTTGTTTAACCGGTTCAAATCGTTATCTTTCAAGTTCTATTCTTCTACCGCTATAAATAGGCTGTAAAAAGCCTCCAGTTAGTATATAATAATGATATAGCTGTTACTAGTACGCTATTTCAGTTACCATTAGGCCTTAGTTACGTTAATTTTATCGATTGTGGCTAAATTGATGCCACAGCCCTTTTAGCGAAACTTGAGGCCGATATCAACACTAATTATGCGAATTAATAGTTGATTAAAGTCAAATTAATTGTCTATTACCAACGTCGTAATAGGCTTATAATTCCAAAACTTGAAATCCTTAATGGCATGCTATTCCAATACCTCAAAGCCAGCAGGTTCAACGAAAAGGGTATCGTTAATTTACATAGCTAGAATACCAATAACATTCTCTTACGTTACTAATAAATACGGATTGTAAATTAAAAAAAAATATATATAAGCGCAATTTAACGTGCAATTAGTATGTTATAAACTATGAAACGTTTAGTTTAGCTCATTCGTATAAAGAATCAATACGTTTTATAACCTTTCATGAAAGTTGAATGGGACGTAGTTTTTATAACAATTCCCGTAGTATAATCCGCTCTAAACCCATTACTAACTATATATAGAGTTACGTTACATTTCGACTTATAAGCGTAAGCTTGGCTTTAGTCTTAATGAATAAACTAATTGCTAAAGTGACTAATGAACGTTAGACAATCTTCTAAAACGTTGGCAATTACATTAAGATCCAGTCTTTTCCTTTTTCACCACATATTAAAACTATTAAATGTGATTTATCGTACAGGCTTCCTATATACTTGCCTTTTACCTCATAAATAATCATCGACTTAAGATTTATAATATTTAGGTTTTAATTGTTAAAATAGGCTTTCAATATAAATTATACGACTCATTTAGTTAGTAAGCTATTTACTTAAACCTTATTTCCTTCTTTAAAAGGTTTATCAGAAATTTTAATAATGCTTTATACTTGAAGCTTCAATGCTAATTTTTTGTTATCTTATTTTCCCTATTAACTTAAGTAATATTATAAATATTATTCGGTATATATTCTTCCTCTTTATCATATATTTATTTCGGAGGTTGTCCGCACTTGTGACGTTTTGTTAGCTTATCGATCACAGATAAAAGAGGTTCATATTAACTTAGTCGTTTAGCTTAAGGTTTTGTTATATTTAATAGCCCTAATATAAGGCCTAACCTATGTAATATAAAACGTTATAAAACCGTTAGTAGTTTTAATAACTACTTTAAAATCAGTATACCTAAAGTTTTTTATTAGCCCTCTAATTTACCTTGCTCTCACCACATAAAGACTTTACTTTACAATGAAAAAGAATGTACATCGATGATCGTAAGGCTGTTCCTAATACTAAGGGCATATTCAACTTAATGGGGTACCGATTGATTCCGTAATTCCTTTAATATTCTTCCGTAGGCTATAATCCGTTTCTCAATATTTACCAATAGCAAAAATTCACTCTTCAGGCATAAGTACGTTCCAAAACCCAATAGAGTTGAAATTAGGCTGTTAGGGACTATCATATTATATAAACCCTTTACCGCAATTCAATAGCGTGTTTCTGAATTTGTAAAGCTTATAATTTCTAATGTATGGATATTATATGTTCGGCAAAGTAAATGTTATACCCTTGGAACCTTTCTAAGTCTCTATTAGGCCTTTAAAGGAACTTATTTATACTGGATACCAATTATCTTTGAATATTACTCAAATTCCGCCGGAGTAAAGTTAGAACCGATATCGTAAACAATGACTTCAAGTAAGCCTAGGTACATATTAATCCACAACATTTTCAATGTTTTCTACGAATCCTATGCCGAAAGTGATTTTAAAAACATAGTTTCCTAACAAAAGGTTATGGAGTTGACGACATTAAAATATGCTTGTTTTTCAAGTAAAACATATTAATAAGAACCATATAACTAAAGTTCTTGTGGTCTTTTAATATAAACTTCAATCATCAGAAAGCCTATATATATAGTGAATAGTAATAACACAGATTTTCGATAATTTTCAAGGTAAAATATTCTATATCTTCAAATTTTGCAGACTTTAGGACTTGATATAACCTATTAACGATTAGGTAATTCAAGCGCCGGTTTAGTCAGCGTATCTCCATCTTCGTCGGGTTTAATATTAATGCTTTAAGGCTTTCTAAATAAAACCATAGGTTCCCCCATTTCGAGGTGTGGAAAAATATCTGGCCTTTTTTGACTGGGTCGTCGATATTAACTTTTTCATTACCCCTAGAGTTTTGATATCATTGAAATGAAAGAAGATAAATATAGGGGTTTGAAAGATAACAAATATGATCAAGTTAACAACGATTGAAATTACCGTTGTCCTGAGCAATGATAATTGTTCGTTTTGTTCAAAACCAACTTTAACCATATCAATATAATAACAATTAATTCTTTAACCGAAGTATTTTTCCTCCATAATGCTACGTACTTCGAATGGACTCTTATTCAATAACTTACTACACTTATAACAAGTATAATACTTTAAAACGTATAATCCACATAACAATCGTTAAGATTAAAGGTTTTTAGGAGTTTAAAAGCTTGGTTAAGGTAAAGGTAAGGATCTTCGCCACCCAAGCAGTACAAGAAGGCGTAATCACCTGATTACTAAGCCACATTCATAGATATATTTTTATACCTCTCGATTTACTAAAGGTCATTATTACTATTAATTACATTGTTGTCTTTCACGTTCGGAACTTAGTTTATGTATTGCTATTTAAAAGTGGTAAGAAATTAGATAAAGTATAACATCATTCTATTGTTTCGCTTAGCTAAGGGGTAGTGAGTTAACTTATAGCTAGACTTACTATAAATCTAATATTTCTTATCACTACTATGACGATAGTTTTTACGATTAATATATCCGCTTGAATATTAACCTTATTGGTGTTAGCATGGCTGCTACCTACAGTTTAAAGTCGATAGTCTAGATGTTAGATGTCAAGAGCGCCCGTAACCGTTTCAACGATTTTCGTAATTAACTACCACAAGGTTTTTTTCATATGAGTTAGGGAAATTACCGGCTTAAGGGTATATACTAAGCGAATTTGATTAACCTGCTAGTATAATTACAAGCTAGAAACGAAATTGTACAAAAAATTATTCATAAGTGATATTAAGGCGTTATAAGGCGTGTTTAAACACGTTAACAACCGTAACAGCTTCCCGTACCCGCGTGCAAAAAGTAGTTTGGCTAACATAAGCTTTCTTAATTACTTTCCAGCAGAACATTAAATTATTAAATGTCTGGTCTAACACATCTATTTGTATTTTATTCTCCTTTTCTTTACTATTATCGTGTTTTACGTCGTAGTAGCTGAATTTTTATAGTATTTTGTAAAGTGGATGTCGTGTTTGATGTAACCTTTTCAATTATTGTGAGCGTCCCGCAATGTAGTTAATTAGGTTAAGATGGTCAAGTAATAATCTCTAACGTGTTTTGCAAGAGTTCCGGGGAATAATAAGTAAAAAGAAGAAGATGGAACCTTTATCCACTTATATATGTTTGAAAAGGGTCTTTGTTGGTAGGGCTTTAGACGTTGTAAAGTTGTTGATTCGATTGGTTGAAGTAATATTAGTATTGCGTAGTCTTATTGTAGATGTATTGTTTTTGGTTTGGAGGACCGCTAGCTGGTCTTCACTGTAATTTGTATGGCTAATTGCTTTGCTCATAACATAGTACAAAGTGTAGCCCATTATACTCAACTTATACCCAATACAGTAAGGTCATACAAAACAATACACTTAACATACAGTGATTATAGTTAACTTTACTGTAAGTAAAGTTGACCTATTACATTACCTGTAATAATATTCCAATACTGGTGGCTTTTTAGTTTGTACGCCTATCTTAGCATAGTTAACTATTTTTTCTGGTAAACGAAAACCTATTATTTGGTCTATTCACCCACCTCCTGTTAGTTTCAATTAACTTCTGTATCTGATTACCTTGTATTACGTGAAAATTAACCCTAATTAATGTTAATAGCCCTACGGCTACGAGGTTTACCTTTATTGGCTCCTACAACAAGTTCTCTCGCTACAGTATTTTATAAACCTCAACTTTAGCTATACTCAATCAAAAAGTCGTTATTGTTCATTCCATAGCAGTTTTTCAGTTTTTAAGCATCTCTATATTTGCTGTTACGTAACTTGGGCTTGCCAGGCGGCTTATTAACGTAGCTCTCGATAGGTATAATCAGCTTATTACTATCCATGGACTTTTGTAAGGCATTACTCGGTGATACCTTTGTTATAATATTAATAGGGTTATTTTTACCGTTAATTCATCGAAATATTTTCATATCCTCTTTTTCGTAAACGTTATGGAGTGCCATTTCGTCTATCATTATACGTTTTTTACTTATGGTTCCAAGCTTCGAAAGGTATTCACATGGGCTTTAGGAATTAATACAAATTACTACTAGAATAAGAGGAATTTTCAACTACTTATTAATAAGGTTCAGGGGATTTCTTAGTATTGTACCTATTTTCAAACCTACTATTATACCATATATTTATGAAACCAGTACCCTTCATGTAATTATTCTATACATAATTTTGTTTTAATAAAATAGGTTTACAATACTCCTAAATTAGTTTTTCCGCCTGTTTTCGTTAGCGAAGGTTATTAAAAAGTCGATATGTAAAAAAAAGTTGGTATTATTCGCCAAACACCTATTGATGAAATTTATTTCTTTGGATTTCGACAAGTCGACTAAAACTATATTGATCTACTGGTCCAAGTTTCGCATTTATCACTTGAGTTGTTTATTTAACCAATGGAAGTTTTTATTTATTGGATCTTGTATTTATTCAGCTTTCAATAGGTTGTATGATAGCTTCAGTTGATATAGTGTCGTGATATAATTGCTACGAACACGTTATTTTAGGTGCCGTTAGGTCTCAACCACCTTAATCTTATTAATCGTAGCCAAATCAATGAAACGAGTATTTTTACAAAAGCTAAGGACGGTATTCATAATTAGTATACAGATTAACAATTGATTGATATAAAATTAATTACTATTCGTCAACGTTATAACCAGCTGATAATTTCATAACTCAACATCCTTAATGACCTATTATTATAATATTATGAAACTAGTCGTTTTGGTGAAAAGGTCTTCGTCAATTTGTATACTTATGGAGCTCAAGTTATTCTTTTACTTTATTTGTTTAAACTTGTTATATGTTAAAGATATTATGCCGAATATTCATTTAAATTACGATTAGTAGGCAAGAAACGAAGGGATTCCTACTTCGAATAATCCGTATAGTAGCTTGATATATCTTATTATTGTTTCTAAAAGATAGATGGTATATAGTTCCTGTATTACTCTTAATAATACAATACACAGTAAATTCGTTACTAATTAAATATATACTCACGTTATATTACAATTATTAATTGTAAGTTTTCCTCCAATTTTTACTTGGAAATTTGCTACTAAATTAAAGATTAAACATTAATTAATCTTGTAAATTTTAAAATATTACGTAGGATTTAGTTTTCAACTTTTTATCTATATTTTTAAATGATTGAACGTAATTTTTCGTCCGGTCCCTCCGTAGGGTTTTCTTTAACCTTATAAATAATTTTAGACTTTACAATCGTAACGTTTGGGTTATAAAGGTTAAACTCAGCCTTAGATAAGAATTGTATAACTTTTCGAACTAATAGGCCGTTAATGTTAATCCTGTCTCTATTTTGAAATGTTTTACCAAAGATTTTAATAATCTCTTATACTCGAATATTTAATATCCAATTTTCGTTATTTTTCCGTTTTATATTTACCTAAGCAATATTGTAAATACGACCCGACATTTATTTCTGCTTTTTAATGTTCCTTTTTTCGTGTCGTGTACATTAACATTGTTTTATTTTTTTTAACGATAACGGGTAAAGGATGTTCGTTTTAACTCAATTAATTAATTTCTGCGTATTTATCGTTGGTAGCCCTAATATAAGGCTTAATCTATTTAGTTCGGAACGATATAAGACCTTTAGTAGTTTTGACGATGGTTTTAGAGTTTACAATAATTATGATTTTGTATGGGTATTTCCATTTACCTGGATCCCGCTATACAAATACCTTACTTTGTAATGGCAAAGCAAGTACGTTGATTGTTATAAGGCCGTTTCTGGTATTGAGGCTATTATTAATCTGGCAATATAGCGATATTTTTCGTGATTCACTTCAAGATTTTCTGTAGGCCGTAATATGCTTTTAATTACTTGCTAATAACGGAGATTCACTCGTTAAACATAGGTACATTCCAAATACTTTTAACGTTAACACTAGGTTATTAGGGCCTATGATATTGTTAAGGCCTTTTCCGGCTATTCAACGCTTGTCTTTAAATCCGTAAAGCTTTCAATTTTCAATATAAGTATGTTATACATTCGGCAAAGTCGGACGTATACCCTTTAAACCTTCTTAATCCTTTAGTAGGCTTTTATAGGTTCCTTTTTTCACTTAATACTTATTATCTCAGTATTTTCCCAAAACTCTCCCGCCATAAAGAGGGTGCCGGTATTGTAAACGATGTCGTTAGTTAGGCATAAGTATGTGCTAATTTATAACATATTTAGTTTTTCCTACGTATCCTTCATTAAATTGGAGTTCAGAGACTTAGCATTGTAAAAAACTAGTTCCGAAATTGACGGCGAAGAGAATAGGCTTATGATTCAAGTTAAATATATTAATAAAAACCCTGTGATTAAAATCCTTGATATCATTTGATATAAAATGAAATTTACGGGGGGCTGAAGTATACGTTTGGCAGTAATAACAAAGCTTTTTGATATTTTTTTTAGGAACGTAGTCCATATATTTATACCCTACAGATTTCTGCACTTTATGTAACCTGTTAACGACAAGGGGGTTAAAACGCCAGTGAAATTAAGGTATTTCCAACTTCGTAGGGTTTATCATGATTGCTTTGGACCTTCGAAGATGAAAACATTAGTTCTCCCACTTAAAAGTGTGGGGAAATCTTTAGCTTTTTTTAATCAGCTCGTTTACATTAACGTCGACGTTAACATTGAGGTTCTTTATATCCTCTTGTCAAAGAAAAAAATGGGTAAGTAAATGGAGGATATAAAACGTTATTGCTTTCATACAAGTTTAAATTACCGTTATCACTAATGATATAGTTGATTGCCTAAATCAAAATTAACTTTAACTTTACCAACATCGTAATAATTAATTTTAATGACTATAACACTTTGATTTTTCAATGCAACGTATTGTGAATAGCTTTTTATTCAGTACCTTATTATTACCATGTCTGGTATAATACTCCACGACGTATAATTCGCGTAGTGATCGCGAATATTGAAGTTATGTAAGGGGTTAAAGGATTATTTAAGGTAAATGTAATGGTTTTTACCACTGAAACTGTATGAAAAAACGTGGTTGGGAAGTTTCTAAGCCCCTTTAGATATGATATCTTTATGTTAATTAATTTACATCCGAGTACTGTTGCTGTCAATCATTTAATTGCCCTCGAAGTTTTCACTTGAATTTAAGTAGTTTCATTTGAATGTAATAAAGTACTAGATATAATATATTGCCTTTTCATTATTTTTCTTGAAGGGGGGTGAAAGAGTTAACCAATACCTAGATTTACCATAAATCCAATATTTCTTACCACTATTACAACAATAAAACTAACTGTTGGAATAGCAGTGAAATGCAGTACAGTCAAGTCAATTTTATTTACAGTAAAGTTGATTATATATACTGCAAATTGACTGCAGTTTGTGGGATTACACTACAAGTGCAGTGCAGTAGGTGCTTACTTCAAAGTGGGCATAGGCCAAATAGTTTGGCCATACAAATTAGTGTGCAGACCGGCTAGCGGTTTACCAAACTTAGAACTCACCCACCTCAATGAACAATATCAACGCAATACGAGTTACTTCGACCACAGTGATTCTAATCGACTACGTTGCAACGATAAAAACCTACACAAACTGATTAGTACTTATTAGGTTAAGCACAGATTGGCTAAGTAGAAGAAAATGTTTCCTTCTGGTGACGTTTTGTCCTTTTTGGGTAAGGTAAAGTAAAGGTTCTTACGAAAAGCCCATATACTTTATTCAATTTTTCGCGATAGCAAGTAGGAAAGACTTGTAGGCTGTGTAGTGTTTCGCGGCAGTTTATTAGTCATTAACGGTATAACTACTTGAAAACACTAAGAAATCTCCATTAATCTTTTTTTCAAAAGAGTTGAGATTGACCGCCTAAAAGTCTTAAATATTACTTAGTCGACAAGTTGACTAACGGCTAAGTTAATTGCTATTGCGGGTACTACTACTATAAATCTTAAAAATGACTAAGTCCTACAATCTTTAATCTACATTAACTTTGACATTAAACCTACGACCTACCACCTACTTTACTCTTTTCCTCCTCTATATTAATTTTATCCTCAAAATCGCTGCTCCGAGCAACAACACCAAGCCGCGCCAAGAAAGCTACGTTACGCGACTCTATGCCTCAAAATTTTCCAGTCTTTTCACCTTCAGATCGCTAAGTTAACCACCAAGTATTATACTAGCCAGAACATCACGATGGCTATTAAAACGCCGGGATTGTTACCGTTAACGACCCCAAATGAAAGAAAGTAATTAAATACTTCTTCTAACATCCTCTAAAAGCATTGCGACAAAGAACTCTAGCATATCAAAGCTATTAAAGACTCTACTCCAAAACAACTGACTAACGTAATCGGCCGTTTCGTTTTCGTCATAAATCCTGCCAAAGTAGGCCGTAGACCTATGGCCCTATATATCCTTGAAAATTGGTTTCGCGACAAAAGTCTAATCATGTGGAAGAAGGGGGATAGGTAAGTAAAGATAACGGTAAAGATTGAAATATTTACTCGAAGTGTTAAAATGGATACGAAGAAAGAGAAGAGAGGAAATCTGGTTAACCTAATTTAAGAATACGTTACGGATGAAAACCCTTAATAGATTTTAATTGATGGTACAGAGAATGCAAGCGATAATAACCCTTAATACCTACATAGGCTTCCGTAAGGACCGGCCCAAATCTAAATAAGTAAACGTAAAAAATCAGTTAACTTACACCTCACAAGCTCTTAAATTCACCAGTTAATTAAGTAGGAACCTCAAAGGACCCTTTAACATTAAGCGGATTATCGGCAAGTTTCGCGCGATGGAAACCTTTAGATTTATCTCTCCTAAGCACTTCAATAACTTTAGTTTTAACAAACAAATCAAGGAACCACTAGCTTTAATCGTGAGCCGACTATAGGTACGACCATTAGCTTCTTCCCATTAAATTCGGTGAAAGGTAATTATCCGGCCTACTAATACCAATAGCAGCTTTAGCCTTTTCCGCAACCAAGAGATATAAAAGGTCTTTACGACCAATGCATTACCCTTCCCCCGCGATGCCTTTCTATAAAGGATACAGAATATATTACATTCACCACGTTTATCAAGATTTGGAGAGGAAAGGAAAATTATAACGGTAAGTCGTATAACCTCCTTGACATCAAGTTACGCCCATTTTTTAACATATGCCGCCAGATAACATTTCAATTGCCCGGTTTTTACTCGCTATTTCCCTTTATCCTTGCCGACCAAATTAAGGACCACGTCCTCAGGTACTTGAAGAATATTCATTTCGCGAAATTTATTATAGTATAAAGTACCACTTCGAGAACAATGTCAATTTCGCCTAGTAATATATAAAATAAAATATTATTAAGTGGTACTACATATTAGATTACCAAAAAGAATCCGAAAAAAAAATCTTTTTAATCTGATACTTAACAGGCTGATGCTTTGCCAACAAGTAATAGGAAACGTGGGATCTCATGAAAGCACCTTCCGCCAATAGGTCTAGCAAGAAATTACAGGCTATAAAGAGTTTAAATACGCCTCTTAATATCCTAATTCTACCTACGAAGGTTTTTTTTTTAGCTAATTACGTTTTTCATTAGAAACTATAACTATTTGAGTTTTTCGTTCGACTGGTGTATACCTTAAAGCTCCGGAATTTAGTAACGATAAAAAAAAGCCCTTCTAATTCGTATTACATTTTTCGAAGGTATGGAAGGTCCTGCTAATATAATAAACGGAAGGTTCGGATCTCAATATATAAAAAAAGGTATTCCCTATCCTAAAGGTTCTCAAGCCAGCTAATCAAATTGACTTTAAACACCAAGAAATATTGGATTTAAAGTAAGGCTATTAATTAACATATTACACTATGTCAGAATATAAAGAAAAGAAGGTAATGTATTATACGCAATTCCATTTTACTTTTAATTGAAACTATATTGAGAAAGTCACATAATTTAAAGAAGGTCAAAACAAAGAGTAGGAAAATAAGCTAAAGGCCATCGGCTGGAACGAATATACTAATACCGGTACTAACTCAGAAAAAACGAAATAACTAGCCGACCACGCCTCCTTATACCACCCTACAAGTAAATACCCCTACTGCCGACATAAAGAAAAAGACATTTTTCCTATATAACTCTTTATTATTTAAAACCGTTACGCGGAGTAAGTTTTTTGAGAATAATATGCCGGATACAAGGGCAATACAATATTTAACAAGAGGCTCTTTGTAATATATTGTGTTGCGAAGAAATACTAACACTATTACAGACTTTCACCACGTGAAAGTTAATAAGGCTAAATTTAGCTTTAGCCTAGGAAAAAAGTAATTTTTATTAAAATATTCGACGGTTAAGACTGTTGTTCAATCTATTTTTTTCTCTATTTTAAAATTCATTACCCCTTTTCCCTTTTCTTAGAAGAAATGAAAAACTATTGCATGAACGTTAACGTTTAAATAAATTAACTAAATAAGTTAAAGCTGATTAAAGGTTTCTACTTCATTTTAAGTAATGGTATTTACAATGTTATCTATAAGTGCTAGATGTAATAGTATGAAATCTAACGAAAGCAAAATTTCGTTAACTACACTGTAGGATTCACTACTTAATAACTTATAGGCTTTAAAAGGTTTTAGGGGTAGCTATATACGAAAGTTTGGATTTTCTAGTAGTAAAGGAAGTCAAACGTCTTTATCAGTATTGATAAATATACATTTAAACTTATTTAAAGTTTAAGTTTATATTACAAGAACATTAAGATTTTTACTCGAAAGTTTTCGTACAACTTCTCTACCTAGATAATGAACTATTATTATACTTTATAAATTTTGGTACCTCTTCTTATAGGGCTAAGTTTCTTGAAACTATTACGGTAAAATATATATAAAATTCATTATGTATTTTCTAATTTAATACGTACTTTAACCTACTAATCGTATGAGTTCACGATACTATTACCAACTTTGTTTCCATAGAATTTGAAATTAATGAAAATATAATGGGGATCTGGGGCAAAAAGGTCCCCGTTAAATTCAATTAGGACATTTACAAGGTAGAGAAAGTATACGACCTTTTATAAAGGGCTTACGACATCTCTATAATGAAAAATAAAAGCTATGTAATTTAAAAAACACAATTTTCAATAGCTGTAAAGGGATTCAATGATATTATTAGCCTTGACGGACTTATATTAACTTTATTGGAATTATAAGTATATTTACGTATGATAAAGAAGCCTCCACCCTCATCAGGTACCTAAAACCATATAATAATATATGGTAAAACCTTGAAGGAAATAAGAAAAAATTTACACGCCGCCATGTTAATAATACCCTTTATACCAATAACGAACCTTTAATAACAAACGTGTTTTTACTCCCCTTTTAAAGTAGAGTCTTTACATGACGCAAGCTAGGCAAATAGGATAAGACGTATATGATCTTAAATATTATTAATTTAAACGTAGTGGTAAAATCTGTTGATGGCCCTATAACTTTCCTAGTTACACAGGTTAAATCGTACCAAAAAGCCCTTATACCCCTTAAGTATGATAAAGACCCTAACATCGATAACTTCCGAACCGAGCGAATAATCCAACATAACCCTCCGGAGCCGGTTATTAACAGGCTAATGAAATGTCTACGGCGTGGACGACTATTTAAGAGGAGTATATACACTGAATAGGAGGATATACACTAAAGACAAGGACTGCTATAGGGATTATAAGCCTGATAGGGTATATATAATGGCGTAGGTATTTTAAAACGAAAATTGTGACGGAAAACTTGACTTTAAACTACGTCCCAAAGGCATTATTACCCTACTAGGCAAGCTCTTGAACGAAAATAATAAAGTGAAAATTAACGGGCTTTTATTACGTGGTGTTAAATAATTTGTATCATCAACGTAATTTAAAGTCCAAAAAATTATTATCTTTCAATCGAAAATAGTTTACGAGGTTAAGGGAAAAACAATGGACCGGCTGTACAAAAAGTTACGGTTAATTGAATAAAAATACGTTAATGACGGTATAGCCTAAATTCTCACTTCATTACTTATATTCTAAACGCTCAGCCAACGTTCAATCGTCTTTATTGTTGTATATTTTATAATTGGCGTAAAAGGTTTATTTATACTCAATATCCGGACGTTAGACAAACTTATACTTAATCTTCCACTAATTATGAGCCGATTGTATTAATAGAACTGCTAACAAAACTAGGGGATAAGTTTCCGACCGGCATGGTAATACTTTACATTGAAATTTTGTACTGACTAGCTACAGTAGGCGTCTACTAGTTCCTATCGTATTAAACGCACTTTAAAAATAGATTCGGTATAACTACTTCAACCTTTAACTTGAACCTATTAATTACAAAGGGAAAAAACTTGAGTATCGTATGTATATAAAATGATAATACCTTGTTCCTCGACGATATTAGGTTTGCGGCGGCTGAATAACGTATTATTTAGAATTTAGGCCTTTACAATTACAAACCAGTTAAGACGTTAACTAAAGATATATGACTTTACTTTATTAAATCGTTAGTCTATATTATCGTATGAAGGCTAAAATCGGCACTTATATCAGCCTATGGTTAAAGGGGTAAGCTTTTAACCTAATCATTATCGAAAAAACCGACAAGGAAAAATTACAAAGATATTTAAAGTAGAGGGCACGTGTAGTATATAGTACCATATTATATTAATCGAAAACATCGTACCAGCTTTTTATTATAATATAAATATAGGACGTATAAAAATATATTTTTAAAAAGTTTAACAGGCGTACCCAGAAGTAAATTTAATAGTGGTAAAAATTAATTAACATAATCTATGTAAATCTAAAAATAATGAAACTAGTAATTTCTTCAGACGGGTTATTTGCCAATAATACTAATTTTACATTATGAATCGACTTCCTAATAATGTTCGTTAATAAGTATAAGCTCGTGATCTGGAGCTTTCTAGCTTCAAAGGTTCACTGTATAATATCAGGCTTTAATATCGGCATAGTAACTAACGGAATATTAATAATTATTACCAAGTAGCTAAGACTACCACCGATACCTATAATATTATATACCGACTCAATCTAGGTACAACTAATGAAAAACGCCAGATAATAAACTCAATAACGTTAAAAAAGGTTTAGGAAGTCCGGGAAATCGATAAATTCCGGTAAATCAATGGTAAAGATAACTCTGCTGATAACATAATCAAGATTACACCTAACGGCGCCTTAAAAAAGTTTTTAAAAACAATAATACGCTAACTATACGAATTGAGGGATACATGAACCACCCGACACATACTGCAAAGAAATAGAATTGTCTTGATAAACTGAAAAACCGCCAGGGTAATGATAGCGATAGCAATGGAAGTAATTTAAATTACTAGCAAAAGGTATTCAAATGGTAAAGTACCTTATTTTCACCAGTCTATAGCAAAGGATGTCTACACGGGATTTGAGAAATGGGGGTCTTAGAGGGGGGGAGCAAAAGGGTTACAAAGATCCATAATTTATGTTAATTTCAGTACATATTAATTGTAATTGTCAGGAGTCTAGGTTATTGTTGGCTTACTAATTAAGGATATATTTAAAAGCTTGCCACTAATTGATGGCAAGCCATGCTGGCGTGTAGGTACAAAACAAAAAGCTGCCAGTGTTGAAATAACAGTCAAATACAGTACAGTCGAATCAACTTTACTTAGAGTACAGATAACTTGACGTACTTCAAATAGACTCTTGTTTGTAGCATTACACTACAAATACAGTACAGTAGGTACCCACTTCAAAGTAGGGAACAAGCCAAAGCGTTTGGCAATACAAATTAGTGTACAGACCGGCTAGCGGTTTGACAAACTTAGAACTTACACACCTCAATGAATAATATCAACGCAACACTAGTTATTTTAACCACAGTGATTCGAATTGACTACGTTTCAACGATAAAGACCTAACAATACTAACAGTTCATAAGTCCGCTTAAATCTTAACCTTATTGGTATCAACTTAGCTACTCCATCTAGTTTATAGTCGATAGGCCTGATCTTAGGCGTTAAGAGCATCCGTAACTATACTTATGGTCGACTTAATCAACTACCACAAAGTCTTTTTTAATTACGTTAGGTAAGTTGTCGGCTTAAGGGTATATAATAAGCGAATTTAGTATATATATCATTATAATAGCAAAAGAAAAACGTAATTAGTTAGAAAGCCTTTCTAGGTACCAACAAAACTTTATAAGGCATATTCAAACTCCTTAACATCCGTAACTACTACCCGTACCTATTTGCGAAGTATAGGTTTACAAATGTGAGACTTTCCTGTTGCTTTCTAATATAGTATCACTTGTTAATTATTTAATAAGTACATTTGTAAGTATCTCCCCTTCTTTATTTTAAACTGTTATTATCGCAAACTTCATAGTAGTACAATTTTTATAATGTAGCGAAAGGTGGACATCGTATTCACAGTGGCTCTTAATACCGTTATAGATCTCGTGAGAGTAATAGCTTGTGTCAAAAATGATAGGTAGTAATCCTTAGCATGCCCCATAAGGATTGCAGGAAATAATATATAAAACTAAAAAGGGGGAACCTATTTCCACTTACAAATGTTGTAAAATGATATTATATTTATGTCCAATCGGTTGTAAGGATTCACGTAATACTTCTTTATATTATTTAGTTTTTGATAAAGTCCGTCAAATTCTTATAGTTAATATTAACTATTTTGATAGGTCTTATGTGATGATCTCGATAGTTACCCTAGTTTTCATTAGTATTTCCTGGCAGGTTATGATTTAAAGCCTCCGAGACACGGTATTAGGGGTAATTACTAATCGTTTAATCCGAGAGGTAAAATCCTGTAGTAAGACTTACAATTAGCTTTCGTGGATAGGAAAACGTATTATGAAATTATTCCTAAATAATCTGTTGATTAAAGTGCTAGGGTTTGATAAGTACTTGAAAGTTTTAAGAGACTTAACAGACTTACTTAATTAATTAGTATACAGTGCTAACGTCGATTTCTTCATCCACGTAGGCGACCGCTGTTTTATGTGTCATATTACTGCTAAAAGCGTAATTCTCATTTTCATGTAAAGGAATTAGGATGCTGAACAAGTTAATAGGTTCCTTATCCCAAACGCGTAAAAAAGCTTAATTTAGCTAAAAGTAAAGGGGAAGTTCTTTAAATCGCGTATGAGGACGTTAAGGTTTTTTAAAACCTTTTCCCTTAGGATTTAGGTCCTAAAGATATTCCTTCAACTAGTTTAAGTCGAAAATCTCTTATACCAGCTTTTTATTAATTTGTATTGGTATATAATTTTTTGGCTATTCATGATTTCATTTAATCTTTAACACAACACCTTTTTAAATTATGGTTAACATGTTAATGATCTAGTTGTTGAAGGGGTTACCAAAGTTATGAAAGGTATAGTTAAGGTCGTTAGTATTACTATCTTTCACGATATAATAGCCGAATAAATTTGTAGGATGTTTTTCGGTTGAATTTTCGTTAATATCTTATTCTTTTAAGTCTTTATCGTAAAGCTTCGTAAAAAAGGATACCAAGGCGTTAATTCCTTTTTAAATCCTGGAGGTAGGCTTTATCTTAAGGTTTAACATAATATAGGGCTTAGCGAGCAAGTTAATTTAGTGATCTTTAGGTGTAGGGACTTAATATTTCAGTTTAAAGTCGTGTAAAAACTTGGAGGCTTTACTTTAAGTTGCGCGGCGTAGATTTTATAACAAAACTTGGCGGTTCTCGGTTTTTTCTCTTAAATCAGCGAACTTAACGATAAAGTGGGCTTAGTGAAAATAAAAAAAAGTAAAGTAGGATCAAAGATTTAATATAAAAAGTAGCGTCAAGAGTTGTTCATTATTTGTAAAAAGAGAAAGTCATTTGTTATAGGCCATAAGACTTATTCGTTTTTGTAATAGTAATACCCGTAGTAATACTAAATTAGTCGTTTGCTAACTTGTCGTTCAATACTTTTAGCGATTAATTCAAGGATTTTCAAAAAGGATTTTTAGTTAAGATTCTTCGTTGTTTTCAATAGCGATATAATAGCCACCTTTTATCCACTGTAAATACTGGCGCAGCCAAAAAGTTTTCCTTACGTAGTGCCGTAAAGACTGACACAGAATTAAAAGCTTTTCATAAGAATCTTTACTCTACCCTAACGATAATGTAAAGAATAACAACCATAAAGTAGCTTCTTCTTCTACTTAGCCAATATGTACTTGACCTAATTAGTACTAATCAAGGTTAGTAGGGCTTTAGACGTTGCAACGTTGTCGATTAGATTGGTCTAAGTAATAGTAGTATTTTGTAGTCAGATAGTGTATGTAATGTTCTAGGTTTAGCAGATAGCTAGCCAGTCAGCACTGTAATTTGAATGGCCGTTGCTTGGCTTATACCATAGTATGAAGTAGGGTCATACTATAATTGACTTGAAGTCAATACAATAGATACAAAAATCAATACACTTAACTTGCAATTCAGTAGAGTCAACTTTGCTTATAGTAAAGTTAACCTACTGCACTAAAAATACTGCTATTCTAACAACCTTATGTATTTCATGGAAGTATAGTATATTAGGTTACCGGTAATTCTAAATTGTTTTTACAACTTGTTTTTGTGAACGCTTATTATAAGAAATACAATCTGTAACGATGAGTTTCTATTTTGTGTGAAGGAACCGTCCATAAAAATTATCAACTGTGGCTAAATTAATATCTTGGCCCTTTTTATGGAAGTAAAGATTTATATTATCATTTTTAATACCATATTTATAGACTAAGTATATGTTAAAATATGCATATTTCATTACATTAAAGTTGCAACCAATTTAAGGTTTTAAACCTTGAAATCCGTAATCATTTATGGTTCTTATACAATAAAAATAATAGTTCAAACAAAAAATTTATCATTAGTTCATATAACTACTACTCCTAATTCATTATTTTACTTTATAAGTAAATATGGGTTGAAGATTCAAGATCTCAGGACTAGAATCAATTTAAAGTACGACTAGTATATTGGAAACCAATAAATTATTAATTTCTTCCCATGAGTATAATGACTCAATATATCGTATAACTTTTCCCAAAAGCGGCAGGGTATTTATTAAGAAGTTTGATGGTCGTTCGAATAACATAATCTTTTCTGGATCAATTGTTAACTACGTATATAATTGGGTAATATTATAGATTTTAAAGTGAATTTCATATCAATTTTAACTAACAGTCTTATTGTATGACTGACTACTAATTACTAACTCATAGTTTAAACTTTAGAAATTATATAAAAATTCTGTTTTCACTATCATTACTGTATTCTTAAACGATTGAAAATGACTTTTCGTAAGTCCATCCCGTAGTTTCTCTTTTCATTCCGTATACAATTCTCGATTTCATGATCGTAACATTTGGGTTTTAAAGGTTAAAGTCGCGTTTAGGTCAAATTGTATGACTTCTGAAGTAATGAATCTATAAATTTCAACCCCTATTACTTTATTTACAATATCTTCCGAAGGTTTTGATGTTTCCCTATACTCAGAGGTTTATAACTCAGTCTTTCTTATCTTTTCTTTCCTACCAACCTAAACATTCTTTTAAATCCGGACCGATATGCATTCATTATCCTTAATGTTCTTTTTCTTCAATGGTCGGCCGCATTATAGACGTCCCATAGATTTGTCAATTATAGGGGGTAAGGGGGTTATTTTGATTCATTCATTTTACTTGTAGACATTTATCGTTATTTGAAGGTATCATAATGTAGGGTTTGATCAAAGTGATGCGGAAAATCATAGAATCATTAGTAGTTTGAACAACTACTTGAAAGTTGTCAATACTTATGATTTTAATTAAATTATCTCATTTTCTGCACTGTTGTCACACAAGAACTTTACTTTGTAATGGAACAAATAGAACGTCCATCGCCATAAGATTGGCTTTGGTATTAGTAACATTATTTACATAACGTTTTGCCAATGCCTTAAGAAATTTCAATAGGGCTATACCATGTACTCCAACCTTATTTAAGGTAGTTTTTAATTATGGAATGAACTTATTGGACAAGAATATATTTTGAACACTCAAACTAATGATATTTAGCCCTTAAATTCCATAATATAGTTTTAGACTTTCATTGTTATTTATAAACATGCCTCCTAGTTCGTAAAAATTTGAATTTTCAACTAAATGATATCGTACACTTCCTTAAATATGCATGTATCCTTAATATCTTTTGAATATTAAAATCAACTGTAATAAACTTTGGTTTTTATAAAATACTTATTATATTTACGTTCTTCTTAAATTCCTTCTCCGTAAATTTGATATAAATATTGTAAACGAATATTTTTAGTAGCACGAAGTATATATCGATCGATAATATCTTCAATAATTCTCACGTATCTATCACTAATTGGAACTGAATAAATTTGTCTTGCTAATGATATATATTTCCAAGGAAATAACGAAAACAATATCTTTAATATCCAAAAACAAATTCGTTAAAGAATATTTTATAATTTGAACACTTATAGTGTTCAATATAAGTTCAATATTTTTGGGAATTATATATACCTATCGTTACAGTCACAAAATATATTAATATACTTCAAAGTTGAACATTTTATATGTTTAAAGCGAATATATTGAAGGATTTTTCATGGTTTTTTGATAGTAAAGTCATTAAAGCGCCGTTGTAATTAACGTAATTTTTTTTCGTTAGGTTTAATACATTACCTCTGGTATTTAGGTGTAAAATCCAAGATACCTATTCTTGTATTCAAAAATAAACCTTTGATTGTTTTGAACTATTTTGTTAATGTTAACGTTACCGTTAACGCCGAGGATTGCTATATCTTTTTTTAAAAAAAGGAATTTAGTTAGGGTGTTAAAGATGTGTAATATCATTAGCTCAATAATAATTTGAATAGTCGTCGTTTTTGGTAACTACCGTTGTTATTCTAAGCTGAAGCTAATTTCAATTTCATTAAAATCTTCACAATTAATCTTCATACAAGTGATTCTTAACATTGTTACCAAATAGTTCAGGATGGTCATAGGTTGGGGCATGGGATAGTGTTTACCAAGGATCTCGTTTTGGTGATTACCATAATCTTATGATTCTTTAAGCCGTCCTATTACTTAACTGGGCTACTCCATTTTTTTTTTTTTGCCTGTAACAGATTCTTATTTAACTATTCTATCTTTTTCTCCTTATTTAGTATGATAAATAGTATATGACTATCTTAAACGGCAGCTTTATAATAGTTCTTTCAAATATTATCACTAATCTTTTTTCTAACGGTGTTTTAGCTTCTAATAATCGGTTATAGCCTAAAGATATTTCTTTCGATATTTCGAATCTAAATCTCTAAATTTTGAAAAAATTGCTCTACGTGCGTGTTAAGAACGAGTTCCAAGGCGTTTGAATCATTTAATAAAACTATTTAACTATTTGATTCGAATAATTTACTGATATTTTATACGTAAAGTTCTTTACACGTGATCAAATCGTTTGAATGTACATTTTACTTGTTTAATAACCTAATATCGACGTACTAAACTTATCAATAAATATAATTCAACAATTTAAATTCGATAATGTTGCGAATATGTTTTTAAAACAAATTTTCTCCTAGCTGCATCCTGTTTCTATATTACTTACAAACAATGTAATTAATGCGTTGTCTTCTTTTAAAGACCGCTCCAACGATTTTAACAACCAGGTTTTCTCTAATTTCGACTATGATTTTGATACATCATTGGATAACTCAAACCTCAAACAAATTAACCGAAATCTATTCCAGTATCCAGGATTTTTTTTCGATATTATATTGCGATTTTCAGTGTAAAAGATTATGATATAACGTACATTTCGTAAGAATAGAAAATCTATACGAATGATTAAGATTTTTATTCTGTTGATTTTAATACTTGGATGACTTTAGGAAAACCGTTATTGATATTTTTATGAATACCATAGCCATGGCGATAATACAGATTTGAACCTTTTTAAAATAATACTTCGCTTATATTATAACAACCTCAATGCAACGAAAGTCGTTATCACTTAATTCAAAAATTTAAAATATGTAGTTAGCAAACGGTTTCAAGTTTTTTTATACTTGTAAAAGGCTTTACTTATAAAAACTGGCGGTAGAGCTTATAAATTCTTGGTTGAACTAACTGTTTCAAAAGGAATTTTTAACGATATATTTACCAACATATTACTGATTTTCGATATATATACACATAATAATAAGAACGTCGCTTGTACTCAACTTATTTAAAAAAAACATTCTTCAACATTTATATTCGGTACGGTGACGCCATCTATATTAATCATATTAGTATTAGTAATATTGCTCATAATAGCAATGTTAATGGAAAAGCACTTAATCTCGATTATTAGTGGAATCTCATTATAACCGACGTAAATATCATTTGAATTAGTATCAAATATCGCGTTACTTAGGTTAATCATTACGAATTATTTTGTCTTAAGCTCCTTAATTGATATCTGAAATACGGTGCTAATTGTTTTAGTATTCGTACCTAGTCATTTGATCTTAGGCAACACCCGAACAGTTTTGGTATCAACACATATACTGGTATTTACGTTATTTTTACCGATGACCTGATCGACGTTTAAAAAGGGAAAGGGTAAATTCTATATATGCTAGCCAATAAAAATTAAATAAAACTTCAATTAATATGGTAACTAACCTATACCTTTTAAATACGTACTGGTTTATAATGAATTCACTTCTTTTTTTTAAAAAAAAATATATAGGTTATTGTCGAAATAGTAGCAATTACAGTACAGTAGGTCAACTTTACTGTAAGTAGAGTTGAGTATACTAACAGTAAACTAAATATGTTATTTTGTATAGGCATACTGTCCTGGCTACAAGTAAAGTATAGTATGCACCCATTTCACATTAGGGTACAAGTCAAGCAATTGACCATCAAAATTACTGTGCAGGCCGGCTAGCAGTCTGCTAAACCTAAAACAATAAATCTAATATTTGACAACACAATACTACTGTTACTTCCACCAATCGACTCGACAATGTTATGACGTCCAAAGCCCTACCAATACTAATTAAAGTTTATCAATTTAAGTATAAATAGGCTAAATAGAAGAGAAGATTACTTTTTGGTTACGATTTACATTAATAACAGCTGCTGGGGTGAAGGGAAGATTCTTGTCAAAGGCTTTGACAAGTTGCGGCGATGTTTACGACTGTAAGTAAAAAAATAATATTTAGGTTGTGATGGTTTTTATGGAAATTTAAAAGTGACAAGGGTAAATTTATTTAAAATATTTAAAGAATTACGAATATTTTTAAATACGTTAGGATTAACTATTAAAATTATTGAAGTTTCATAAGTTGGAAAATGGCTAAGTTAGTATTACTACAGTTATTACTACTGAAAAAACGACTAAGTCTTATAGCGAAATTATAACAACAAATATTCCTTAACTTTACACATTATACTAATTTTTTCCTTTACTTTACTCTTTTCACTTTCTAAACGCTAATTCAATCGCCAAGTTCGCAGAACTAAGCAAAAACAATAAGAATTACCAAGTCACGCTAAGAAAAACACGTCGCGCCACCCAATACTAAGTCACCAAACTTACAAGCAATTTCAAACCAAACAACCAAATCCTACGCCACCCAGTACTTCAATATAGTATCTTTTCAAAACCTATTATCGGCCATTAAAGGTTTCGGATCCTTCCTTTCCAAGTGATACGACGAAGATCTTTGGGACTAAGATATCCATGAAAACTTAATGGAGAAACGCCTAATTAACTTTATCAATTGTTATATCTTGAAATACAATGAAGGTAAAGATACTTGCTGCATCTTTCTTCTATATCGCAAAAAAATTAACAACAGGATAATTGATATGTGTAAAACAGGTTTAAAAATCAGTAAGAGTTAGCTAAAGTCGGAACTTAAACAGCGAGAAATCTATATTTTTAAAAAGAAAGCTATACTAAACTGATAAAAACCCTTTCTAAGCTGCCTTAACTTAAGAAATACCTCGAAAAATAACGCCTTGAAGCACAGGATGTTAGAAAGCCTTAACGCTCATATACGTATTCCAAGTTAGATACTAACTCCTAGTTAAATCAGGTTTATTTAACAGTTTAACACCTTCGAGTAATAACGTAGGGTACGCTCTTAACGGCTGCAAATCAAGTAAGACAACTGTTACCAACGATCTAAAAGGTATTTAAGTTGATATTTTACACTAGTTAATTAAATAATATTGTTAAGTCTCATAAAACCTATAAATACTCATTACCTACGGCCTTTTAATTAAAACCGCCCCGCTCTTTAAAATCCTTTCTATTGGAGGTTTGCCTATATACGCGAGCCTATCATGAGTCCTACTATAGGACTTTACCCCTTGGGTCAGGCGATAATTACCTTGAGTATCGGGTGTTATAAACTCTAAAACTGAAACTGTAAGAAAATATTGTTAAAAGCTAAAATAATCATGGTGACCTACCCCTAAAACCAGTTAAAACAGTTAACATTAATTACGAGTTTTTTACGAACTCCGCCAAAATTTCAAACTATATAGCTAAGTACAACTAAAAGCCTTATAATATCTTCGATGCGAAGATAATACCATTTTTGAATATATGTTAGTAGATTGAGGTTTCCCCTTTTAGTTTATACCCACTATTTTCATAAATTCTTATATAGCATACCGATGACTACTTTTTCCACTTTTTTAACTCAAACAACTACCTTCCACGAGGATCATTATAATATAAAAGGCTACTTAAAATACGAAATCCACTTGACTCAATATTTTAAGTATTGGGTCACCACGAGGTAAACCATGAGCATAACGAAAAGAAAAGAAAAAAAAGAACCACTGATCAATATACTTAATAAAATATTTATTAAGTTAATATTATATTAGTAGGTAATGAGGAAAGCTTAGTTGGTAGAACTATATTTTACGAGCAGGTATTGACAGCTGTTATAGGCGTTAACGAGTTTGAATACGCTTTACAACACCTAAATATCAATTTCAAAAGCTTTTTTAGCTAATTACATTACTTGCTCGTAACCTTAATAATAAATATACCAAACTCGTTTCGTATATACCCCTAAGCTAGCAACTTCCTTAATATGAAGAAAGAACATTATACGATAGTTAATTACGTCGACCGCAAATACGGCTATAAGCTCCTTCAATATTTAAAATCTAGCCTAAAGGCGTAAACCTAGAGTCAATAGCTATGTTAAAATAAAGAGGGCTAAATTTTGAGCGATCACATTGATTGTAACAGTTATCATCATAATAGTGGAGAAATATATTAAATATATAACAAGTTTGGCTGTTAGTTAACTTAATAACCTCCTTCTAAACGTAATGAAGAAAAGGTAATAAATTATATATATCACCCTACCACTTTCAAAAAAAAAAAAACTTGAAATATATCGAAAATTTTCAAGGCGATACGGAAATTAACGGTAACAATACCCCTTAAAAATCAAATGATATAAAGATATTACTCCTAATAAGGCTTAATAACTAGTCTACTACGCCTCCCTATATCTTTTGGGCGGTAAAAACCCTTACATTTACCTTCACCAATCCTTTAACTCTTTACTTACCTTTAACCCCGGCGATCGTTTAACGAATTAAACATTTGAAGGTATAATACTAGATATAACGGTAGCAAGGTAATTAATATGAGGTTATTAACAATATGTAACGTTACAAGAGGAAAGTATTACGGCTACTACGATTAATCGTTACGATGTGGATAAAGCTAAAGTTAACTTCGAATCAAGCAAATAATTATGGTTCATAAGGATAACAGTAATTTAGATTGTTGTTAAGTCAATTACATTCAATGCTTTCAGGTTCCCTATCCATTTATTGATTTATTTACAAAATATTAAAAACCTCATTATTAATGTTAACGATAATGTCGACGAGATAATCAAAAATAGCCAGAGATTTTCCTTTGCCTTTAAGTAAAAGTATTTATAGTTTTATCGTTAATCCTTAAAGGGATTAGTATCAAATTAAAAGAAGCTAAAGATAGGTTTACTATACCAGCATTTTAACTTTTTAGTCGCCAACAAGTTATATAAAGTCTTAAAATCCGCCGAATATTGAAATATAAAATACTTTACCTTAAAAGCTACTCAAAAGCTTCACTCACACTGTTGAAGGTATTGCTAAGCCCTTCAATGATTTAAATTTACACTAGAAATGATGAGAACTTCAATTATAAGATTTTTATTAATATGTTTTGATTGAATAATAGTCTTATTTTAGAAATCCTTAAATCAGTAACTTTTATTATGAGGTGAATTTTTAAAAGCTTTTATCATAAAATGATAAGTGGAAAGCACTTAGTATATTATGAGTTAACATGTACTTAGACCTACTGCATATTGTTATTTACGGTACTGGTACCAGTTTCTCAGCCGAGAAGCTTAAATACAATGCTCAAATAATGGGTATTTAGTGTCAATATGTCCATATAAAGTCCCACTAAAGTACTAGAAAGTTTAAAAGAGTACACGTACTACTTCGCCGAGAGTACAATATCTTTATATTGGATATTGAAAGTTTTACGGATTCATAGGAACGCTTTTAAATAGCGGTAAAGGGTCTGAACGATACCGTATTCCCTCAAGGCCTAATTCTAATATTACTGCTCTTGAGATAATACATATATCCAACAATTAAATCTTCGCTATTAAAAAGTAGCTAAAAACGAACAGTATCCTATGATAAAATATTAAAAGAACTGCGGAAGCAATCGATACGTTACCAGGTTAAAGACGCGCTTAATATCAGGAAAAACTTCATGATTATCAATGTGCTTACTTTTCTGTTACAAAGTAAAGTCTTTGTATAGCGGGAGCTGAGTAAATGGAAGGGACTCTATAAAACCCTAAAAATTGCTAACTTTATAATTGTTAAAACTACTAATAAATCCGAAATGTTTCGTACCATTTAGGTTAAACCCTATATTAGGGCTAATGACAATGAAGACCCTTAATCCAAGCGACCAAGCAAATAAAAACCTCCTTCACCCATTATTAAAAAGCCAATAAAACGTCGCCAGCACAGATGACCTCCGAAAAAATATTACAAAGCAGGAATATATACTGTTCCGCATCTATGTTAAAAGGTTTGTAGATAGTAATATGTTAACCATATGTATCGAAGCCTACGTTTGTAGGCTACTAGGTAGGACAAAATTATGTGGCGGCGTTTAAGGATATGCTAGCAAACTGGAAAATTGTTAGGGTATCAATAATAACGAATTGTTTAATGAACATAGCTAAAGTTAAAGTTTATATAAAATTGTGGTGGACGAGTTTTTCGTGAAGGTTAATAAAGTTGGACTTTGAAGCCGTGGAGTAATTAAGGGCAAACTAGGTTAATTCGAATACAAATGCGTGGAATTTGATATAGAAGTCAAGTGGAATCTATAGGGGTCTATCAGGTTAACGAGGTCATAATTTAACGGTTATCGAAAAAAATTGGTCTACCAGACTAACGTACGTATATAAACTAAAACGCCGCCTTTTTTTTTTTTTTTTAGAAAAGTAGAAATTGAAACACAATATTTCTACTTTACCATAAGTAAAGTTAACTATACTAATTGCAAGTTTAGTGTATTATTATGTATGAGCCTACTATATTAGCTGTAAATCAAATACAGTATCGGCGTACATTATATTAGGGTACAAGTCAAGTAATTGACCATAAAAATTACTGTGTAGACCAGCTAGAAGTCTTTGAAACCTAAAATAATACATCCATCACTTAACAATTCAATACTACTGTTACATCGACAAATCGAACCGATAACGATGCAATGTTAAAAGCTCCAACAATAGATGTAGATATTATAATGTTAGATATAAATAATTTATGTACCAATTAAAGTGATAGCTGATTTTTATTTTATCTTAAATATTCGGTAAGACTACTTGTTATACACTTAGGATAGATTTATGATTTCTTTCTTGTATAGTTAATTCAAATATTAACCTTGAATAATATTAGTATCGAATCTTCGTTCATATTATTCCCTTTTTGTAATACGACCCTATTTTCGGTAAACTCTAGATGTAATACAAATATTTTACTTGGGAAGTTTCAAAGAAAGGTTTGTTTTTAAAACAAACAGATGATTATTTCGTATTGAATCAATTTTTAATGCCATTACAAAAAGAATTTAAAGTATCAATACCGCGACTATTCATATTATATTCCGTCCGATTCAAAGAAATCAAGTTATAATTACATAGCCTATCGCCGTTTCGCTTAAAAATATAGTAAAGTTTTAGCCATTAAACTATTGCTTTTCATTTATGATAAAATACCTGATATATTTAAGGAGATGGTGCTTCTAATCAATTGAATCTCAAGAGACAAACGGCCTTCTTATTGTTTCTAAACCGATCACAAAATCATTATTCAAAATTACAATTATGTCGAACCTTTGAATGTTTTTTAAGGGCCGTAATACAGTATCACGGAAGGAGTTTTTAATGCTACGAATAATGTTTATCGACTTGTTAAACTAAGGTTATGTTCGTGTAAATATATTTTGAATGGGTGCTCCTTCACTTTTCATTCAAAATGCTTGATGCGGCTTACGTTTTTATATTGATTATAGCAAACTTATTATTATTACGAAGGCTTACAATTATCTAATTTCACTAATTACAAATTACCTCGCGAATATATTCAAATTTCAGGAATCTGTTCGTTCATCTTACTATATACCATCATATATAGTATAAAAAAATCTGGTGGCAGTACACTTTTTTGCAGGGTACACTCTTACAGAATACAAAATAACGTGTCACGATGCAGGCTGAACTCTTGCAAGACGCAAAGTATATAAAGTGATCAGGAATAGCTATTTTACACCGAACGGAAATGTTTGGAGCGGTTTAGAGGAGGTATTCCAGAGTAGTACGCTCTTGATGAGGGCTTATAAGCCCTTACTTATAATGTGCACCTCCGGAGACTTTTTCTTTGATAATATATATTTATGACTTCAAAACCAATTTTTCTCATTAATTTTCTTAAGACCTTATTTACGTAAAAACAAGGTTTAAGACTTTTACGATCAATTATACATAGCCTAGAAAAAAAAGGATACACCTAAGTTAAATACCTATAATATGATGATATAGCTGTCCCAACTATTCGTGCATTATTACTACTACTTATAAAAACTATAAGTGAATGTAAAATTACGCGATAAAGTTAGAAAACTCAAAATTTAACAGAACTATAAAATCTGAAGTCAATTTAAAAGGTATTACTTTTGGTACGATATTATTAACCAGATAGTACCCTATTTACTGAAATGCTTTGTTACGTTAACCGTTAACTTTTATTAAAGTTTTCAACGTACCCGGACACTTTTTGGAAAGCATTATATTACGTACCGGATCACGTAAGCTAAATCCACTTAGTTTCGAAACCCTTCATTGGGATCCGTCCGATTTTCGACAATCGATAACGTTTGCAAAACACAGGAGCGGTCAAGAATAAAATATCCAAACCGCTCGTTTAATCCAAAACCTATTACAAATATGCTAACCAAACTGACCGCTTTATCAAGATCAGTTACATACAAATTAATTAAACCGCTAGCTTTACCAAAAGCGGCCGGAATACACTAATTCAAACCGATTATCGAATACTGGACCACATGAAACACCTTCCAACAATTACACTTCCTTCACTCTATTCGACTTATACTTTTCTTTGCCTTATTCGCCTTTCGCATATTTGACTTATATGTTGTACATTGAACTCTTCTAACGTTTAAGTTTTTTAGGGCTATTGAATTGGTGTAACGTTACCAAACGTTAACAAAACTAATTTAAAACGTTTGAATAACTTATGGTTACATTTCATTTACACTTATTCATACTAATAAACGTTCATGAACTTTATTCCACCCATTTTTATCAGTTTATTTATTTTATATTTGCTAAGTTACCCTGAGCGTTAAACCGATTTCAACCTCAAAATCAGAACGTGCTCGAATTCAACAATAGCTCTATATTACAAATGCGTGCCGCTCCAAACGTTGCAGGTATATATAAACTATCTTACCTAAACATACGGTAACTCTACCAGTAACGTATTCAGCAAAGGCCAACGAATATATGGAAAAACTTTTTATATATACGATGTATCGTAACAATGTTTTAAAATATTTAAACCTTAACTTGTAACATAACAAAATCGATGTACCAGTAGAGAATTTAAACCCTCATATTGAAAATAGGTATATTATTAATATTATTTTCAACTATTCCAACGATTAAATTAAAGGGCGCGACTTATTCGAATATTTTCAACAGGATTTTGCGGACTGGGCGCAGATATATAACGAATAGTCGGTAGTACGATTTCAAAAATACTTCTAAAACAATTACGAATCATATGCATTAATACGACTAGTAAAATAATAGTCGTATCGCAAAAGCCCTATTAGTAACTTCCAAACTTATACAAATACCAAAGTAAGTAAACAATAAAGTGATAAAAAGAAAGTTTATAAAAGAACATACTCAAAGAAAAATTAGGAAATCCTATTGAAAATAACGGGCCGGTTACAAAAAGCTATTGTAAATTTAAATAAGGCGTTATTAAGGTTAAACGCTCGACGCGGAGTAGAAACCAAAATGGAGGAATCGGGGGAAAAAAAAAAGACATTGTAACGATTATCTGTAACGAGGGTTAAATTCGAACCATTCCTGAAACAAAATTTCGAGACGAAATAAAGATAAATCCATACAAAGATTATCATAAATAGCCCGTTCGGTAATAACGGGAACGACTGAATTACCGAATATAATGCGAACAATTATATTTAGAACGGCTAAAATATTAAAAAACCCGTTGTAAAAATGAACGAATGGTATAAAACAATAATACATACCCAATGAGCCAATACCAATTAACTAAGACTCTAACTGTAACCTTTAGCGGTACTGTTTTCTTACTAATAGAAACGATCCTATTAAACTTACTAATTTCGCCAGGCTTTAGAACAGAAATGAGAATTATAACGGCAAACTATACAATAAAATCGATAATAAGATACGTGTTGTACTTAATATATACAAAAAACTAGACACTAAACCGTCATAATTTCATATTATATCACCCGATATAGTATTAGATTGGGCAATGAAATCTATGTATTACCTTACGTAAGTAAATAAATTTACAAAGTACTATAATTGGCTTGAACCCTATTTTGACACGAAAATGAACTCAAAACTTTATAATAGAGATTAAACTAGCATAACATTGGAATTCGTAAAAACCTAATACGAAAACGCCGTTAAAAACCTATTAAAAAATCTTTATCTCCTTAATAATGAAGTTTTGAGAGTGTTGGATAACCTTTCAAACCGGAATATAAAAGGAATGAATTGTTTATAAAAATAATGATGAAATCTTTCCATAGAAACTTAAATTTTGAATTTATATTTTTTGAACCGAAAAAAGACTTAAAGAAATTTTATATAAACCATCAAACATCGCTTCAAACCTCGATACGTAAATAAATCAGCATAGAATAAGTAATTATAGCTAATAGATCTCAAGGTAAAGGCTAAAATACCAAAATAAACCTTGTTAAAACTATTTACCACGCTTTGAATGAAAGATGAAAAATTTACCCAAAATATACCAAACACCCAAAGTAAAAGTATTAAGGAGGTAATCTTGATAATAAGGGATAGGGACGTTTGTTCAGTAATAGGCGAAACGTACCGCAGTCATAGTAATACTTGCTAAAAGTTTTACAGAATCGCATAGGTTTGTAAAAGCAATATATTGGATGCGGTGAGATCAGGTATGAGTCTATTAACTTCTCCTCATACAAACGAATATCGATTCAATAATGATTTTGATCCTACCATATATTAAAAAATTGAATAAAAGCCAATTTTACAATATACGTAACCGAATACGATGAAGTAAATAATGAGTTTAATGCTAACCTATACGAATATATATCCGGTAAAAAACTTAAAGGTAATAATACTTACCCATTGACTTGAAATGATAAAATCGATTAACAAATCTTTACCCGCCTATAAGACGCCTTCTTCATCTATATTATAGGCTTGGATTATACAAATGAAGTATCCGATGTATACATGGCGTCGTAACTTACGTTTTTTAACAGATATGGAAACCGGTTTTAGGGTTTTATATACGCTACCAGTTTAACCGAAATTTTAACGGCTAGAAAACTATAATTAGAAACTCTTGCAACGAAATTCTTAAAGTTTTAGTTAAACCGAATAGAAAAATACCGAAAGGCTCTATTAAGTAAACACAAAACTTTATCGCTCGGGACAGTCGTTATAAATACATGTTTCGGATCGTTTAATTTTTATGTAATAGACTTTGAAATACATTTCCTAATTTTATTAACTCATATAAAAGGCTGGAAATTAAGGTTCGGAATACAACCAACTCATTTGTTTGCGTTTCAAATAATATATCAATATCACTTCAGCTTGAATTCAGCAAATTGTAGTTCTTTTCAGTAACATTTATAATTAAAGCTATTTACTTAACTTAACCAATATTGCGAAGTTTGCACAGACGATTCGGGTACCCGGTTGTAAAACTCTTTTTACACCTATTAAACGCCGTAAACTATACAAAAATAGGAAAAGACATACCTGAAGTTATTAAAAAGTTTTGCCGTAAGTGTTAATTCTACTTGTTGATCGTATAATTGTTTAAGTTTTTCTTTTAACATGATTTATATTTTAAATATAAGGTAATTATAAATAATATATTTTAAATTAACCATTAGTATTTTTTTATGTCAACGCAATAATATTATTCTAGCCCGCCAAATTTATACGGAACGCTTTCAATATGAACTATTAAAACATTTTAGTTCATTGTTGGTTGAATATTTATCTTAGGCCTTAGAAAAGAATTACTTACGATGTTAATACGACTTTGAATTTTACTGAGTAACGTACAAAATTTTGGATAGCCGGTAACGGATATAAATAAATCTCAGTAAAAACCTTATGAAGTATTGAAGAATTTAAATGGTATTAAGAGTTACTTGAAAAAGCGTTTACGGTAGTATTGAAGGAATTAAAATGTACTAGTTTTTAAAAAATATATCCTTTAAATAACGGTTAACACCGTTAATAATACTTTTAGCCTAAGTAGGCTTATCTCTGCATTCCTTATTTTTAATGCCTACCTAAGGATTTATACAAACTCTATACCATTACTGTCCACAATATAAAAGATTAATATTTTAAAGAAAGATATAGCGGTATTACGTTCCTTACGAGCTAAAAACGAAGTTTTCAAAACATTTTCTATAAAAAATAGTCCGCTTAAAATTGTTATTTTAAACCTACTCTTATAATCTCAAGACTTTGTTTAGAAAACAAAGGACAAATAAATTAGCTTTTAGAGGACTGATTGATTATCAGGTTATAATATACTGGTTGATTCGCCAACTAATCAAACTTTGTTTTGTTAAATCATGATTTGGGAATATAAAAGAAAAATGAAAAAAGCGACCCGGAATCATAAAACGGATAAAACCGCTAAAAAGATACCCCTTAGGACGACGAAACCAAACCGCTCTCAAATACAGCCCACCACCCGAATTACGTATCCGATCTGCTCCTACCAGACAAAAGCGGCCCATTTATATCAATCCCACCAAAACCTCACCGCCAAGGACGACTTTTCGGCTTAAAAAACACAAAGCGCTCTAAAAATTTGATTACAAATTCGTTTATTACGTAAAAGGAGATCGCAAATCGTGATATTAAGCTAAAGCTTCGTAACGAGGGTATTATCAACACCCCAAGTACCTTATTCGAATAATATACCTAAGAATAAATTGTAACATTAATAAAATAAGGCTTTTTCAGCTTCAAATGGTTTAACTCGATCATACACGGAAGCTGTAGGATTTTTCAAACCCGCCTCATTTACGAAGTTAGGAATAAAACCGGAAAATCATACTAAAAAGAAAACCTTTAAATATGAAAGATTATAAAGATGAAAGTAAAAAAGATATTATAACCTAATCGCTTACATTATAACCTGTTAGCTATCGCAGAATTTTCATACTCGCAAGCTCCCTTAATAAATTACAAAACTTGCACGTCGAACTTCCGAACATAATATAAATATATACCCAACATAAGTAACGATTTCAAAGACTAATATACGTCGATATATAAAAAGCTTTCGAGTAACACCACCCGCTTAGAATAGTTTTAGGCATTGTAAGACCACTTTAAGTACTACCCAAAGCCGGTATGTAATAATATAACACTTATTAAAACAATATAAGTAACAACTCAGGATAACAAACTTTACCTTTAATCCATATCTATTAGTATCGACAACCTTCTCAAAAGGTTTGAGACTAATAGTTTTACAAACGGACGATATTTTAACGTTATGTACCGCCTGATTTTTCGCGTCTAAATAAAGGAAACTTAAAACGTACCTAATAAAAAACCACAAAACATATTTCAATAACGTTACCATCACTTCTCGAATCAGAATTTTGAGTTTTACATAAAAGGAGTAATTAGATAAAGTTTCCCTTATAGTTTTACATAAGGTTTAACGGGCAGACTAATATAAATACCAATGTGTATTTAAAGCTCAAGTTAGTTTTTTAATGTAACTCAAGAGGGTATTTAATATTTCAATCGTTATGTAGTATTAAACCGCTTCGACAAACGATGTATATAATGCGTGTTGGAATAGTACTACATGCAGTGCAGTAAGTCAACTTTACTGTCAGTAAAGTTGACTGTAGTACAAGTTGAGTCTATTGCTTTATGGGGACTTACCGCATTGATTGTAAGTCGAGTGCAGTACGTTGCACTTCACTCTAGGGCACGGACCAAGCAATTGACCATACAAATTACAGTGCATATCAGCTATTGGTTTTCCAAACCAAAAACAATACATCCACTATTTGACTACGCAATACTACTTTTATTTCGACCAACGGAATCGACAACATTGCAAAGTCTAAAGCCTATCAAAAAGGCGTTTAATAAACGTCTTTAGTAATAAACACATAATTTAAACAGCGGTTTGTAATTTATGCCGTTTTATTCATGTATTATTAAACTATTTGTTTTCACTAACGGATTTTTTACTCATAATAACGATTATAGTTTATCAATAGTCTTTGTTTTAGTTCTTAGTAACGAAATATCGGCTTGAAACAATTTTACACCTCGTAAAAATATTATTTATCATTTTTTTACTAAATTTAAAAGGGTTGTAAAGAACTTCCTAGCTCTTAAGATTTATATTATGGTTAAAATCTTCGATTCTGGTGTTATTATAATGATAACGGTCCGAATAATTATTTTCTTTTTTGTTTATACGTTAACCCTTTAATGATGTATATAAACTCTTTTTCACTTTATAAGTACCTAATCGAATTATGTACTACGAACTAAAAAAGTTTAAATAATAGAAATTATGGCTTTAGGCGAGTTATATAAACGATGTAAAATCAAAAATAAGGTAAATCGATAGAAAATGAAACCCGGCGAATATGATAACTAGGGCTACCCCAACCGGAATATTGAAAATAATTATATCAACAATTATATTTTTTTTCAAGGTTGTTGAAAAGATTTTGTAGCCCTAATAAGTTATAACATCACTTTTTGCCAATTTAAATCGTCTTATATTACAATATTCGCGCTGATCCCCGATTTTTCCTTTGTTTAACCTTACCATTTTGTATCGCTCCCATTATTTTGTTATGCTCTGTTTTATACGCTTCGACTAGATATAATTTCCCATTCATTTTTTGTTCTATTTAACTCCACCATTTAGTACCGCTCCTAATATTTCGTTACTCTTTATTTTGTACGCCTCAACCTGATAGAATTTCCCTTTTATTTCTTTTTCAATTAGACCCTATTATTTTTCACTACTCCCAATATTTTGTTACTCTTTGTTTTATACGCTTTAACTCGACGGAATTTGTCGCCCGTTTCTTTCTTTATTTGATTTTACAAATTCGCGCCGCCTCTCATATTCTTTTACATTTTACTCTACACACTTTTATATTAATAGATATTTTACTATTACTCTCTATTTATTTCCATTTACGATATCATACCAATTTCGACATATTATCTTTTTTGTTTTATACATTTCAATTTAATTAAAACGATGAATTTGTGGAATATCATATCGTTACTATGCATTGTAATACACTATAACTGAGCATATGAGTCTAGCCTAAAAGGTATTTATCCATTATCAAAGGGAAAGGGCGACGCCGTCACATCTACGCTATCCTTCCCGTCGCTTTCTCCCTTTGTGCTGGCGCTACCGCCATTACCGTTATCGATATTACTAGTGTTAACGAGGATGTAACTCTACGCTTTACGACATATACTCTTAGGCAAAGGCGTAAACGGGGGATTATGTTTTTACGGCGACGTATGATGACGTCGTTCAACTTACTTACGTATTATAAATATAAACCCCGTTTTTAGGTGACGATAGCGTTTACCGACTTCCCAAACCGCTGATTAACTCTTATTTTATAATATCAGATTATTTTAGTTTTTCAGAAATGTTTTTTTTTTGAAAGGCTTCAAATAGTATATTTATATTTAGATATGGTTTTAAAATTTGGTTAAAACCTACTAAAAAGTTTGAGGACGCGTAAGACGGCTTTGGCTTAAGACCTTAAAACCACTGAAACGGAAGCGTATAAGTTTTCAATCAGCTTATAACGGTAATAACGAGTCGAACGATACCCGTTTTCATAATAATTGCCAACGAACTTACACGCGGCCGCGGATGCGATACACGACATGTAAGTTGTATTTATTAACTGCCTGAGACTACGGACCCAGACACATTAATTAAATGCTTTATATATTAAAAAGACCTTACGGAATACCCTGGCGATATAGAGCTTAAAACGGCAAAGTAAATTCGTTTCGTACTCTTTTAAGAAAAAGAGATTAAAATTATATGAACGGGTGGATTTAAAATATGTAAATATTGACATAATTACACTAAACAGAGTTTATGACGTAAAGGAATCCTTACGAGTAATGGGTTTTTTATCCAAAGAAAAATTGTAAGGCTTATGACCTTAAAAACCTTCCATTCCTCCCTTTATGAGCTGCTGAAGGGAGAGGAAAAAGAGGGAAAGGGGGGGGGGTAATGGTGGCGGCGATGAAAATATGCGAAGCAATGGTGGTGACAGGGCTTAAGTGGGCAGCGACGGCGGCGAAAGGGGACAAGGCGACGGTAGCGGGGCTGGGCAGAGTAACAGCGATGGTTGGAATAGCCGCTATTGACGGATTGTATCCGATAAGAGCGAACTATTGGTGGTGGTGGCGGTGGCAGCTACGGTGACGGCGACACGCCGACGCTTTCGTGCCAAATGACGCCTTACAATCTTGTTTTTACGCGGTGTTGGTAAAAAAAAGGTTATTATATAAGTGTTGGATAAATAACCTACCTATTAAAGCGACTTGATTTAATTAAATGAAATAAAGGTTAAATTAGAATGGAAACGTCAATAGTTTTTATTACTTTTTTGATCTTTTTCCAAAACAATTATTTAATAAAGTATATAGCGTAAAACTACTTTGAAATGGACTTTTTGATACGTTAGCAGCGCCGCGCTAATTCCGCGATACCTGTGGCTCGCCTCCCTATTAACATCAACTCCACTCGTAATAGTAGTATATCGTTGATTTTTTCTTTTATTTTCCTTCCCGCCTTTTCCACCGCCACTGTAACCGCTAAATATCCTTTTCTTTCCCCCCTTTCCTTTCTCTCGTTTCTCTTCTCCCCATTCTTTCTAACCCTCCAAAGATAGGAATAGGGTTTTCCTGAAATCATAATATTTAATCTTTTTCCATAGGTAAAAACTCTACCTTTATCCACAACCTCCTCTCCACACTAGGGTTGCCACAAACATAATATTGCGAAGCTATAACACGGTATCTAATTTTTGCCCTTTTTAATCCCCCTTTTTATAATATTAATGTTTGTAAAATAAGGTCGTGATAGCAGAACGTGATTACTATTTCGAGGCACAGCTTGTACGAGAATGTCGCAACCATTTTCAAACACTTAAAGCGTTAAAACGACGTATACAGGAACGCAACTCAGATATACTAATATATACGCCCTACTTACCATATATTGCCTTCGAGGTCACGGGAAAATGTACTTGCGAATGTTGTTAAAGTATGAGTATCTCATTTTGTTACTACTATTACAAGCGAAAAAGTAACATGTACGTCTTCATTCTAGGGATATTAAGATCGTTTGCCGAAGACGTATTACGCGACCGCTTCTTTCATAGTGAGATACTTACCCTTTGTAATCGGAGGTTGGATTACTTGTTTTTTTGTTTTTTTAATATATTGTTTGGAGCCTTCGGATTTAATATTAACTTTTTTAATAAGAAATTCTATACTTGATTACTTGTCTCCTACAATTTAAATATATTATTTGTAGTTTCGTTATTTGAAATTCATTTTTCTAATGTTTAAAATAAATCCGAGGTTAATATTCGATTAGGTGTTGACCGGTAACCAGAAAAAACAGCAACTGTTATGATCGTTTAGGAGAAGGTTTAACGCATATATAATGTAAGCAAATTCGATGATATTATCGCGTGTTGATGTAAAACAAAACCTATATTTCGCATATTTTCTTAGGGTATATGGTATAAGGTGCTAGGGGGACCCAACACTTCCTATAGAGACGACGCCGATAGTAGCGTCAAGGGTAGAGGTAGTGTTAGTAACGACGACTACCACAACAACGATGAGTATAAGGTAAAAGCGAAGGCGAGAGCGAAAGCGATAACAAAAACAAACATAATATCACCTCCTCCACTCCAATGTTTGATAACGATTAATTTGATTTATTTTCAATATGATTATAAATTCAACCGATCTATATATATTTGACTACAAAAGTATTTATTTATAAAAATATAGAACACCAACTGATAAATAACAGTTGTCAAACGTGAGAACAAACAAGTAGAGCGGTAAATAGAAAATATAAAACGAGATAGTATATTAGTAAGGCTCTTAATCATAAATGCAGAAAGTTATATTATATTAGTAGAGTGCTGAAAAGTAGATGAAGAAAGAAGAAAATATGGTGTTTCAAAAAAAAATTATGTATTTAAGGAGTATTCCTTGTAGTATAAAGGACGAATAATGAATCTAATGCATGAAATATAAAGCGAAAATTCAAAATTTTAAGATGAGAATTATAAGAAATATTTCGTAATATAATTAGGCTATAAAAATACTTGAAGCCTTCGACTAAGGATATAATTGAAAAAATAATCGTTTTTAAATACTATTTAGAGCTTTTTACTTTGGCTTTGATTTTAATATGCTATTCAAAATGATTTTCCTTGGCTTTTGTTGCCTTGATTTCCGTATTTAGGGCTTATGTTAGTGATTTTTCAATTTTTATCTTTTCTTTTCCTACGTTTTCAATATTCTATCTATATCGCTTTAGTTTGGCGTCTTCTTTAATGGGTCATTAAAAGCGTTTCTTTTTTGTTTCTGTCGTCATATTATTCGTACTCAGGGCTCATCTTCGCGATTTAAAGATTTTCATTTTTGGTTTTTAATATATACAAAAATAATTCATCGTTTTTGTTAACGGGAAATTGATGTGGCGGAAGATTACGGTATACGTCCTGGACCGTAGGTATTAGCTTGTAAAGTTGATAATTTTTCTTATTTTTTTCTATGTATTTTCTGGAAGCGTTGTACTTCTCATTTGGGGTGCTTTATTATATGTTTTCTTCAGAAACACTATCCACTCTTTTTATAGAGTTTTCTTTCGCGTTTTGAAAGAATGTTTTCTGTTTGTACCTCAGGAGCGTTACCGTTTCGTATGTGGTTTCTGTGAGTGTCCTTTTCTACTTTTGGGGCGTTCCTATTGCGGTGCGAAAGGATATTTTCTATATTTGGGATGTAGACGCCTTAGCTGATATTAAAAGGGTTTGAAAAGGTTTCTGCACAGTCGGAAGAATTATTTTTATTTGTTTCAAAATTGTTTATATACTTTTCGAGAATGTTATCCTCTTTTTTTGGAGGGTTTTGATGTGATTCAAAGGGCTGTTTTATAATACCCTTTTGAAATTCTGCTATTTCCTATTTTTCGTAAACGCTGTTCCTCTAATCTAATGTGTTTTCATGAAAGCTGAGGTTTGGAGGGTTGTTTTTTATATGTTTTCCCGAAGTGTTACCCCTTTTATCTAGGGCGTTTTCGACTAGTCCAAAAAGGTTTGTTTGCCTTAGTCGGAAAGTAAAGACTTTTATAAGTATCGAATTCTTTTTTGTTTAGGTCATTGAATTTTCCGTTGTGAAAAACAAACCACGCGGTCATTTCTCCTTTTAAACTCTAGTATCTTAGAACCTTTACAAAACTTTATCTTTTTGAACTCTATTAGGTAACCGTTTTTGCGACATTTCCTTTTTTTAGCCTAGAATTTAAGATTATCTCTACGGCTTTTTTTCCCTATAATCTTCTGTGGAGGAAGATTTTCGCGGTTTTTCCTACTTTAGGACTTAAGAGTAAAATACTCCTGACGGATTTTTTGTTTTTAAAGCCCAGTAAAGGATAATTTTAGGATTTTCCTTTATTTTGACGCCAAACTTTCAAAAATTCCTACGGCTTTTTTTTTATTCCGTCGATTCTTTAAACTTCGTCTGCTTTTTACAGAACGCAGTTAACCTTTCAGGGCGTTTTACTCCTACATATATTGAGTGTTTCTTTTTTGTAGATTTCTGCGTATTTCTTCAATAATCTATTTCTCATATTCCATCAATTGAGATTTATTCTAAAAATCTCATTTTAGAATCTCATTGATAGTTTCATTGTGTATTCTTTAGAACTTGGTTTTAATAAATAACGTTTTTTCAATACACCTATTTTTGCCACCGGTTGTATTAATATTTTCGTTTCGTAACCATAACTACAAAACCTTGGATATAAAAGTATATACCTTACGCTACATTTCCAACTTCCAATCCTCCAACTCTGTTCGGAAATTATCGAATAAATCGAACCTTAAAGTTTTTTTTTTCAATAGTAAAAAATAATATTCGAAACGTATATAATTGTATTTTAAGTGTTAATTTGGTTGAACAGCATCATAATTTCGTTATCTCAAAGTTTTAGGTTAATATTTTTTGAAAAACGTTTTCGAAGCGTTTAATACTATAAAAGCAAATATATATACTTGTTGGCTTGGACTAGAGTCGATATTCGTTCAGATATAAATGTGGGAGTACGAAAAAAATTAGGAATTTTCAATATTCGTTATAATAAAATATTTAAAAGATTAGAAACACCTTAACCGCTTTTTTATGCGTTTTCAAAATATGCTAGAACGCGTTGAAAGCGGTTTTTATAGATTCTAAAATACACTGAAACGTTATAAAAACTATTGTAACCACTCCCTGAATATGTGTAGAAGGGTTCAATATTAAATTGTAGCAGTAATTGGGAGTTGAGTACGTTCAAAATGATGTAATTAAAGGGGTTTTGCAATAAAAAAACAGATAAAAGTATATTAAATATAACTATTTGAAGAAATCGAATAATATATCAATAAAGATCATATAATATATAATAAGACGTTTTTAATATGGTGTTTAACATATGTTAATATAAATAGATTGTAAATAAAATGTTACCATAAATGGGTTGAAGTTTTTAAACTAGGTGATTAGCGTTAATAAGTATTGTAAGTGCTAAGTAACTAGTAAGTTTAAACTTCAAAAAAAAAATAACTTGAATAAGCGGTGTGTAATGAAGAGAAAGAAGGGTAAAAATCCGGATGTTCGAAGTGAAAGATTGGTATATAGAGGTTGAAATGGTGTAGTAACCCTGGATATTGCTTTGAGCGCTTCCAATATTTTTAGTAAGTGTTTCGAAATGTGACTTAGATGTTTTCGAAATTTTCCGAAGCGTTTTCAAAGGTTTTTTAGGCGTTTATATTATTTTAGGTAAATGTTTCGAAAGTTGTTTCGCGGGTTTACGATAATTGTGATGGCGTTTTAAAAATCATTTTAACCGCTTTCAAAGTGTGCGTATGCGGTGTTAATGCTGCGTTTTGGCTGAATAGGTCCTAGTGAAGGGGTTTTAAACTTGATGGCTTTCGTAATCGATAGCAGGATAGTTCCTAGCGAATGGATTAGAAACTTGATTACTTGCATAGATAATACGTGATAGAATGCTTTTTAATAACTGTCGAGATACGTTTAGAGCGCTAACCAAATGGAAGGACAGTTTAATAGGGTTTTTATTGGTTGAAACGCACGAATCAAATTAATGATATCGTATTAAAGTTTTTTTTTTTTTAGAGTTACTCCGGTTTTTACAATATTTTTATACTCTTATGAATTTCCTATAAATTATGGTGTTAAAACATGGAATAGATTGGATTGTCACAACATCTCATTATAGATATTAAATTACGATTCGTCTTTTTTCCCCAAAATGTTAGAAGTTGATCCAATATATTATTAATTAGTATGGGTAAGCGTTCTATAAGTTAATGAAAGTAGAAGATAATATAGTATTTTAGGTAATAAAGTAAACTATATAGATGTTAAAAGGAGATGAGGTACTTGGAGAATCCACGTCTTAGATAAGAGCTTATAAGCTTCCACCTGAAGCGTAGTACTTTGGCATGTACTTTGCAAACGTTTTTCCTTGGGTATGACACGCTACTAAACAATTTGTAAGAGTGCATCCTGCAGCGTGATATGCTACCATTTTCTCTGCAAACGTGGTCCTCTACACTTGTAAATTTTAGGGATATAGAAGAATTTCCGCAACTTTCAACGATTATAACCATAGATTTAAACTAGTATTCAATGTTTAGGACGCTTTTAATTTTGACTTCGATAAGATTGAATGTAAATTCAATATTTGGAAAATATACTATTTGGGATTCATTATTAAAACAGAAATGAAAATATATTTAAATACAGAAAGACTATTTATTATCCGGGAATAAATGTCTTTTAGGTTTATATTAAAAGTATGAGGTGTTTTTGGTTTTACCAATTTTTACCGTCATTTTTTTCGGAGTTACTTAATAATTCTAGGTTACTTAATTCGTTTCATTAAAATACATTATTGTTTTGTTGAAAGCCTAATGAAAAAGCCATTTTTGAACTGTTTAAACTTTTCTTCTTTTTAAACCAGTTTCTACTAGTCGATCTCTAATCTAAAAACCTTTGTAAAAGCTGATTATAAGGGTCATTATTGTTAACCCTTTATTACTGCAATGTAATCGATTCGAATTACTATGGTTGAAGTAACTACTGCATTGAAATTGGTTCTAGGTTAGTTGTTCTGAGTTTGGCAGACCACTAGCCGGTCTTTATACTAATTTGTATAGCTAAGCGCTTTGGCCTGTACCTCACTTTGAAGTGGGTACATACTGCACTGTACTTGCAGTGCAGTCTTGTAAACTACAGTCAATTTTCAGTATRTATAATTAACGTTATTATAAGCAATGTTAACTTAACGATACTGCATTTGACTGCTATTCCAACAATAGGTTATATATATCTGACTTAGGAATTACTTCCGAAATTTTCTAATATCGCAGCTTTCGACGTTTTCGAATTCCGTTATAACTCGGTTAAAAACAACGGCGAACCTTCCTATCTTACCCACTTACAGGCTTAATTTGGTTTCAATTTTTTAAAATGACCGGGTTGGTTCGTAAGTAGTAAGCATATTAACCTACGTYGGTTGATAGTAGTAGTAGGTAAATTAACTAASGTGGGTTAATAATAATAGTAGATAAGTTAAGCCTCATAGGTTAAATGAAAATAGTAAACGAGTTAACTTACCTAGGTTAAGCAAAAACAGTAAATGGCTTAATACACGTCGATTAAGATAGTTAGCGAGTTTACACAAAAAAAA
>JASMMZ010000010.1:13192574-13541695 GCA_038502455.1 Anisogramma anomala | reverse complement strand
CCCCAGGAGTTCGGACGGCACTCGTAGTCTCTGCTCCTCGCCCTTGTCCCAGCAACGAGGATGCAGCTATGCCGCCGTCTGGACGCCTGACACAATGTGCACGGTTTTCATGTGTGTTCCCGCGTGATGTGTAGAGGCTGTAGGGAAGGTCCTTTGGAATTTCCATGCGGCCATGGTGTGGTGACAGGGAGCAAAAAATGTGAGATTGTATGGGGGGAAGTCACACGCAGGTCCTGATATAGTCCTCTTACCGCCAGTGAATTAACGGCCTTAAGCAAAGGTCCTCTCCCGAGTCCGAGTTTCTCGTCTCGTTTAAATACCGGATAAGGGTGACGGTTAAGCTTAGTATATTGCTATGCGTTAATTAGGAAAACCTTTATTATTTGATCCACAGGTATTTTAATTGGGCCGAAATCCATCTATACCGCTGGGTATCGTTTAAAAACACGCTATAATTAAACGGATTACCTTGAGTTGGTCGCATTGATATGAGTACCGTGTATAGTTTTTACCATAGGAATATTTTCGGGTGTTTTTATGCTAAAGAAGGTATTTTGATAACGTGGTTCGTCGCGAGGTTTAACAAAACCAGCTTTTTTGTTATTAAGGTTTACTACCTGAAAGATCCTAGATTCTTGAATTAAATACGTTATTACGTTTAGTAAAGGGGTGGTGAAGTAAGTCTTTACGAGGCTGGAGTAAAAGAAAGCGTACTAGCGGATATAATAGCAGTACAGAGAGTTGAAGAATCCAACTTAAATTTGGCATTAATTGCCAAAATAGAGGTGAATTTATCCAAGGTTTTAGTAGGAGTAAAAGAGATTTGATGGTTACCAATAGCTATTTTATTAGATTGTGCTACTACAGATAACACGTTACTAATTCCAGCAACTTATATAAAAGTTTATATAGCTTCCATCTACTTTATTTGAAAGTAAGTATTATTTTCGTATTTTGCGATAATTTCAAGACAGGTATATTTAGCAAGGTGTACTGCCTTAGTAGTTGGATTAAGAAGTTGTATTATATAAAGAGTAGTAGCGTCGATCAAAGTATTAAGAGTATATGGATACTAAGCTGTAAATATAAAGGATTTTCCCTTAGGAAGGGTAGTATATTTAACTGCGATATGTATCATTTGTCCAGATTGAATAACGACTTTAAGGTTGGCAGTAACCTTGCTAACCATAGGTTATATGACTACTTTGTGTATTAAGAAAGGAATTTCGAAGTAATTGTTTTTAAAAAAGACCCTATTTCTCTATATCAGTATATCTGTACTACGAGACTTTATCCAGTGGTTTGTTAACAAACCTCTCGTATCTAAGCGATCAATAAACCAGGCTTTAGCTATCTCCTACAATAAAGTAGAAGTACCGTTAGACTTATGCCCAGAGGTATAAAATGTTTAACGGGCTTTAGTGGTAAGACAAATAGGAGGACCTATTACTTTATTAATGGTTTCGCGGTTAGCTATAAGGACTTTAGTCGTGATATAGTCGTAAAAGTTTTTGTTTAGCCAGAATTTAGATACGAGATCTTTACTAGCGCCTATGTCGAGATAAAGGGTGGGATTTTTGCTTATAGGGCTTGCTCGCACGGCAATCTTTAGGTAGCGATAGCTACCTAGAGCGAGTGTTACCTCTTTGTTGACAGGCTTAGCAATAATAATGTTAAAATTATTCGTATTATTTACGACGTTATCGAAGCCGATTACAGGTTGTATGCGTTTCAATCGTCATATACGCCTCTTTATGTCGTTAAAAAAGAGTTTATTTCTCTGGGTATATGCTTTCAAATGCTTCACCAAAGCATTGTATGAGCTGTAATTCTGATTATAATATATATAAGTACGTCGATTAGAAAGCACTAAGGTGGGTTTTATTATATAACCTACTTTACTGCTCGACTGGTACGGGTTTGTTTAAAAGGGCGCTCGTAAGTGATTAGAATAATCCTAATCTTAATGGTTAGTATCGCTTACCTTAAATTGTACATTATTAACCATGTATTTTTAATTACGTTCTCGCTTGCCGAGATTATATTCTCGCTTGTTAAAAAAATTCTTTCGCTTTTTCGACCACGGTTTTGGTCGGTATACTTGCGAAGACGATAGTCATATCATTAACGATTATATTCCTATAAGAGGCTTTTCTTGTACCTCTTAGTGTTATTCTCGGGTTTATAAGACTGGTACTCTTCCCGACGAGGTTGATATTTGTCTTTCCAAAAATACCACGAGTCGTACCTCTCGTGTCAATTTCTCGACGAAAACTAATGGTTGTAGTAGCGCCGAATTGCTACGGCCAGTAATACGGTTTTCGGCTTTTCGATTTTGGTTAAGTACTTCTTCATATTTTACTTACGATGTAAAGACGGTAAGTACTATTTAATACTCAGGTTGAATGCTAACAAAATGTCGATTATAGTGCCATAACAATTATTATTATAGCGATTCGATGTATCTATAGCTTTTACGTATCGTATTTTGGTTTGTATGTATTTACGTAACCTATATTTATCGTCCAGTAGGTCGCGTAACGAGAATTCGGCCTCCTTGAACTTCGTATTGACTCGTTTAGAATTTATGGTAAAACGGTCGACAAAAATCTCTATAATATAAGCGAGTTCGAGACGAGATATTTTACGACATTCGTAAAAAGTGACCTTAGTATTTCACTAGAATACAACCGATCCTTACAGCAAAGTAAAGAATATTTCTATAATTTTACTCTTTTAGGCTCAAAAGGTATTTAAGAAAGTATCTAAGCGTTGTCAAAAACTCTTCATATTAGTAAAGACTTCATCTTTTTCCACTGTAACAATACCTATATCCTAATAATCAGCATACTCGGGGTCGAATACTCTGATCTCTTTACGTTTTAGGTAGCAAGTGCTGCCTGTAAAGTATTGGATAGCTATCGTACTCGGAGTTCGAAAAAGATCCCGGCGAAAAGGATCGCAATGGCATCGAAAAGGCTCGCAATGGCGGCGAAAAGGTTCGTGGTGGCGAGGGGAGTCGTACTAGTTGCGATGGTTACGGGAAGGCTCGCGGCGGCGAGAAAACTTATATTCCTTCCCTTTAAGTACGTGATGGCGGCTACACTTAAAAGTGTCTGAGAAAATTTTAGAAATAGGCGAAGGTCGGCAACAATAGCAGCGAAAAGAAAGTTCACGGTAACGAGAACATCGACTCTCAACTATCAAACTGTCGAGGCACCTTATAACGGCATTATGCTCCGTGAATCTCATAGTATTACGTTTTTTAAACTTACGGCGTAGATTTGCCACGAGGTTTACCACTTTAACGTTATTAATAGGGCGAAAAGATACCTCTTCTAAATCTATGGTAACAAAAGCTATAGATAAAGCAGAATAAACTAAAGGGGTGTAATAATGTAAGTTCGTAGGCGAAGATATTATAGGTAAAGTTATACGTGTAGACGAAAGTGAGGCTTTTGGCGAAAGTAAAGGGAAAGTAATAGTTCACTTTAGCGTGGAAGGTTTTTTAGTATAAGTTTGCTAACGCGTACGGTAAGGGGTTTAGGGCTTATTTGATAGTGTAATACCCAGCGCTTATAGCTCTCGCTAACTTATATATTAAGATTAAGGAATCGTATACGAAGTAGGGTGAAAGTAGAGATAAAGAAAGAAAATAAGGAAGGTTGTTATTTTTGTTATCAAAGCTATATGGTTACGAGTCCGCTCTAGTAAATTTTCAATTGCTTTACAGCAATTAATTGGTCTGGTGCTAAGCAGAATCTTAGCTTACAGCTATCATTTGTTATAATATGTATAGGTTCGAACGCAAGGTAGTATTCTGACCTATAATTGTGGTTAAAAACTCAATAATCTACCAGAGCATACCTAATAATAAGTACTTATAAAAAGTATGACTTATAAGTATCTCCTAAGAAGGTGCAATATTCTTGTAAGAAGGCATGTGACGACTAGACTTGTATAAGCAAGCACCCCTCACGCAATACAATAGCCATGAACTTATTAAAGTAAGATATTTTAACCCATGTAGGTTCAATAAGTTAAATATTTGTTATTGCTTGCCGTTTTTACTCACGTGGCTTAAGGTTAACACATATATATTAAAAAGGTTAATAGTAATAAGCATCAAGTAAAAAGGGAGTGTATGTAATTTACCGTCCATAAAAATTAATACATTTAAGGCAACTAAATCTTTAAAGACGAGGAAGATTTGTGTAACGCTCCTGGAAAGATTAGACGACTTAATATTTAGCAGGGTACGGAAACCGATAATATAGTTGGGATTCTTTTTGGCTTTAATAAGGTGTTTGAAATTAGTTTCAGTGTCATCCTTAGATACTAGACCCTTAAAAAACTTAATCGACTTTGCATTTTGTAAAGGTTATGGTATAAGGATAAAGCGAAGTTATTATTAATACGATATTAGGATACATTTGTCGACCACGTAACCAGGAGCCCATAATATGTGTAAAAGGTTGCTATATAGAAACTTGATTTTAGCTGAAGCTAATAAGGACGTGTATTCGATAAAGAAAATAAGTTTAAATATATATATAATCTTGGATTCGAAGGTATATAAAATTTCATTATTTTTATTGGAAGTATCAAATTTAATGGAAGAGCCTTCAGTAACAAAGACTCTGGAAATAAAGCCTCTAACAGTAAAGCTACTGGTGGCTTCAGTTATTTTGACAGTTACTTAGTTAGGGAAACGGATAATTAAAGGGATACATAAAATTGAAGGGATAGTAGTTTATTTAACTTATAAATGTTAAGTTCATAAGTTAGTAAAAATAGAAGTTAAAGGAGGTAAAGTTCAAAGAAAGTAAATGATATAAGATATGGTTTTAAATAGTAAAGATATATAAGTTACGGTCTATTATTTCCGATCAAAAAATTGATAACTAGAATGAGTCCCCTTTTTAATTCAGATAACGTGTACTAGGTAATTATTTCCTTATTATTCAAGATACTTAATAGCGTAAAATGATATTTGTCCTAATCCAAAAAAGCGATCGATCATATCCCAGCTAACTAGAACATAAAATTATCTTTTTACCTCATTTTACTCTTTTACCTTATCATTAATATATTTTTCTTCAGTAACTCAAAAAGGTTGACTCAGTTATTTTAACACTTACAAGTTATTCCTACCTTAGGATTAAACTGGATATTATCTTTAGTTTCATTAACTTTTAAATATCAATTAAGTTATTCTTCCATATACCAGTTTTTTTTTCCTTGGGGTTCAGTAAGTCATTTTTTCCGTTTACTTATTAAGATTAATTAGATTTTTTTCTCCCGTACCATTTACCTTTACCTTAGGGTTGAAACGGTTATTTTTCATAACCTATAAAGGTTAATAAACCTATTCTTTTTTATACTAATTTTTCTTACCCTATGGTTTTATTCTTTTGGCGTTACGCGAGTTGTTACAGAGCGTTCATTATCTGTCATTAGTACTTTATAACTTGTACCATGATGTATTACCTTTATTACGGAAAACTATGACGGTATACTTTACTAAGTACGACTTATTAATAGTTAGAAACGTTAGTTTCCGCAGGTTTTACGATTTGTAAGGGTATAGTAAAATGGATATGAGACGGATTAAACATTTTTCAATAGGTTATTAAGCTAATTAGCTTCAAGTTAATAGTTACTTTCGGCCGTTATCGTATTTTCGGATAGGTAAACCTAAAACTAAAATAACGCTAGCGATACGCTTTGAAAAAGCACGCCGGTTATATAAATATTAACGATTATAATAGGCAAGATCTGGAATACAGTAAAGTTTAACGATATATCACCGTTAATCGCCTAAACCAAATTTCCAAAATTAACATTTAAATGGAGGAAATGGTTATTACCGCAAACGGCCGTAAAAACGCGGATTAAAAACCTATTATAAAGTTAGACAGGTTAAAGTATAACGTATTTATATAAAAGTTTAAATTTTTATAATACCTTAAAGAACAATGATTAAACTATTGAGTGAAAATGGTCAAACACCGATATTACAATAACAAGCTAAAGCTTATATTAACATAAATTCAATAGAACTAAAACATATCTAAGGGTATATGGTAAACGAAGGAAAACTAATCTTGTAATAAATTTATAAGCGAAAGCTAATAACGATTGGGACTTGAAAATTTGATTATAACGTGTAGGATAGAATGCTTTTTAATAACTATATTTCGATGGTTAAGTATCTCCTTCGGTATACGTATTAGATTCATTATTAGAAGCCCCCTTAAAATCCATCTTAGGAGTTGCCCTATTCAATAATGATAGCTTAATGTATTGCGTGAGACGCGGTATTAGATTTCGCCTGGGTTCGCCAAAACGACGAAGGTAAGAATGAGGCGATTTATGATATATTTCTCTCACTATTAATGCAACCGTTAGGTAGTCAGCCTTTCATAACATCACCATATCGTATATAATGATACTAGAACTTGATAAATAATTTAAAATGTTGAAAACAGTTTAAGGCTATAATAACTCTTAGTGAACCATAATTAAGATTTTACTTATAGTAATTGATAATAAACCTTAGGTAACAGAAAAGAAAAATAATATATGTTTTGACTTTAGTTTTTTTAACCCGCGTAGGTTAATAAGGTTATATTAATACTTGCTTTATTATCCTGTATGAATTAAAAATCGTCCTAATCTACTTAAGATAAAAGGGTTATAATAGTATTGACTTAATAATTATGAATTCAGACTTGAAGCGATTGGAAAGACTTTGGAGAAAAAATATATACTTATATATACTATTAAACTATCTATAATAACATCAAGACATAGGTAATATTGATATTTAATGTATAAATTAAGTAATACAATATAAATAAGTCAAGTTCTGATAACTATCCTTTTTATACGTTGGGAATGAATAGACTATATATTATATGAATAATACGCAAAAAAATAAAAGTAATATTAAAATAATAATAGTAACTAACCTTAGCATGTTTCAAGACGACATATAGGTAATATTATTAGGTTAAAGTGTTTATTCTGATACGGTTAAGGCGGCGTTGCCGAATTTTTTGGACGATATCCTTAACGATCGTATGAACTACAAATTAGGCTATTGTTTTTTCGACTACCCCCTCAACGTGGTATGGTTGATAAAGGCGGCTAAATTTTCATCGCGGCTCTTTAACGTTAATAAAGACGTATATAAGGATTGGGTACTGAGTTATAATATAAATAGTTGTAAAATCGTCGAGTATAGTGCCTTAGGTAGTAAAGCCTTTAAAAGCCTCGGTTAGGCAAGATTAGATTAGAGACTATACTGTTTTTCTTCGAAATATATCTTCGATATACTTAAGTAATAATATTAGGTACAGTCGCCGTTTTATTCGGAATATAACGAATAAAGAATGTGTTTAAGACGTTTATGTACCTTTTGATAACATAAGACCTACGAGTAAAGGATTTCGAAAACTATAGCTAGGGAGGCGGGAGCGACGAGGGTGAATGGAAGGAAAAAGTCGGAAAGCTTTTTACCGGAGTATATAAACTTATAAATTACTTTAAGTTCACTAGCCGTAATTATTATACGGTCGAATACGATGATAGGTTCAAGTTTTGAGAAGCAATACACGTTAATAATTCAATATATGCGTTGTTTCGGGTGCCAAGGATCAAAAAGATAGCCGAAGATGAATTTGGTATTATAACCTTGGTATAAGAGATTTAAACGGCACGTCAATAACATACGGTAACTGGAGTAAGAAAAGCTGAAGTTACCGATATCTAACTAGTGTTAAACGGTATGAGTAATTGAGGAAATATTCAAACTATTATAATAAGATAATTAAATATATTATAAACTCGCAAGTATAATATGTTATTTATTTCATTTTTAACGAGTCCAAAAAGTCGGTGTTTTCTTTATTTCTGGTATCTTTCAACGTAGGATTTATATTTATAGTAATTAAGCTTACGATAGTATCACTGAACTATATGACGAATAGACTCCGGGTTACACGTATCGCTACTTATGCGTCGCTTTTGGCCATAAAGATTACGCGTTTTAAAGTTATTTTTGCAAAAGTTATAGTTATTAAACCAGCGGTGTTTTATACAGCGGCTTTTAAAATATTTTTTTCGTAATAGAATACCATTCACAATGTGGATAGAATTTTATTTGACAAGACCCACGAGATTCTCCTAAATAATGATTAGCGTAACTATATATAAAATATTTCGACTTTAATGACCCTATTTCATACTAGAATACTTTTTATTACGGAAATATTACCCTCTCTTAAAAATTATTTACAGGTATAATAGGTGCATACGAATATTTTGTTATGAAGAGAAAACGCGTACGAATCATATTGCATAATTACGACTTTGACGGGTTGAATATCCGTAAAAACTTTATATTTGTTATATAAAGGTTTTCAAACCGATTCAAAACGTTAGACAAATAGTTATTTATCTTTAAGGGGGAAATTAAATGTGGAAATGAATTTAAAAGTTTTTATATACTGTTATATCATTTATCAATTAACGATAAAAATAAGGTTATGGTAATATGGCAGAAAAAGAAAGAAGTAATGTGTACTATAAAGTCGTTGATATAAGGAGTAAATGTTAAAGAAATCACGTTTATTGTTATAATAAACATCTACTCCATCCTCGATATGGTTTAGGGGTTCAGAAGAGCCTAGAGGCTTGTCACTACGATATTTAATGATAAGTAAAAGGGACTTACGGCGAATTCAGCACTGTAGTAATATACAACCTTTGATTACCGGTATATATTCCTCGATAAGTATTTTAATGGAGGGAAGGACCAATCTAATATAGTTTGTAAAAATCCCTACGATAAGTTCCGGAAACGTTACATCGAGTAAACGGTAGTAGCTTATCGCTTAAACCAAGCGACTCCAATAACCTATTTAAATCAAATACATAAATTAGGTTATTCGTCTATATCCCCCGGCTTTGAAGGATTTTGAACTTATATAGGGTAACCAGGACCTTAGCCTCGTAATTTGTTGTATTTTGTTATATAGTCTTAATCTACATAAGTTAATTAGGCTATTAGTGAAATAACGTATTATTATTTAGTCAGCTTACTCTTCGTATACCTAAATTCCGAATACATAATTTTACTGAGGCAAAAGAATAGGTTAATTAATATAGAAAATTATTGAAAGATTGGTTTTAAAATATGCTCAGAAATGAGTAAAGTTTGGATTATTTATTTTGAGTATCTTATATATTAGACCTCGGTATGAAGTAGGCATCTTATTCTTTTGTGACTTATATAATGAACGGATCTATTTTACCAAAATCCAAAAAAAGATCTTGCATATCATAATCAACTACCGCGGTAGATTAGGTGTTTACATACTATGTAAATAGTGTTTGCTATTGTAATATACGTATAGAAAGTAAAGTTTAAAATAGTTAGGTAGATATACTTATGATACGCATACACCTTATACGTACGGTTTCTGATTTAAGGATATTTTTAAGTTACATCAGTGCTATTTACTATAATGCATTTCGTGTTGCTATACACACTATGTATCCATCCAATTACAGATAAATACTTTAGTATAAGTTGTGTAAATTACGTGATTTTTATAATGGAAATGTTAGGATGTGGTTGGAAAGACAATAAAGTGAACGTTTGGGAAATGAATAGACTATTTATCGTTATTTGTTTGATCGTGTAGTAGATAAACGTAATTTAAACAATTCGTTGTAAAAAAAGCCCGCATATAACTATGATTTGGTATTCAGAATTTATTTTTACAAATTCAAACGTATTTTAACTTTAATACTTTTAAACCCAAAAGTATTCATAATATTATATTAACATAAATACTTATACTTTTTTATTTATATAGGTTTCGTATTTTAATAGAATTTCTTATCCACATAGGTCAAATGGTTCAATTGGAATTTTTAACACATATGCGTTAAGGAATTCAATTCTATTTCTTAACCTATGTATGTTAACTGGTTTAATTGGTCTTTTTAACCCAAGTGGATTAAGCGGTTGAATTGGCTTTTTTAAACCACGTGGGTTAAGATATTAAATTGACTTTCTTAATCTATGTAAATTAAGCAGTTAAATTGATTTACTTAACACACTTATTTTAAGTAATTAAATTGGTTTTCTTAACCTACGTATGTTTAACGGTTGGATTTGATTTCTTATCCCATGTGTGTTAAGCAGTTGAATTAGGTTTTCAAACAACGTTGGTTAATTTTTTCAATTTGTTTTCTTAAATCACATGAGTCAAGTAAATGAACAGTTTTTTTAAACCTATATAAGTGAAATAATTTAATTGTCCTTCTTAACCGACGTGGTTCAAGCGGTTTAATTTGTTTTCTTAAACCACATAGGTTCACTGTTTCAACTGGCTTTCTTAATCCACGTAAGTTAACTGGTTTAACTAGATTTTTTAACCCACGTGAGTTAAGCGGTTGAATTGGCTTTCTTAATATATGTAGGTTTATTGAATAAACTGAATCTCCTAATCTACGTAGTTTAACCGGTTTAACGGGCCTTTCAACCCACGAAAGTTAATTGGTATAATTGGCTTTCTTAACCTACGTCGGTTTACTGATTTAACCGGCTTTTTTAATATACGTGAGTTAACTGGTCTCATTGGGTTTCTTAACCTATATAGGTTAACTGGTTCAATTGACCTACTTAACCCACATAGATTAAGCGGTTTAACTAGATTTTTTAACCCACCTATATTGACTAGTCCAATTAGTTTTTTAACCCACTGGTCCAATTGGCCTTTTTAACTCATGTAGGTCAAGCGTTTCAACTAGTTTTCTTAACCCAAGTGTGTTAACTGGTTCAATTGACCTTTTTAACTCACGTACGTTAAAAGGTTTAATTAATTCTCTTAGCCCACGTAAGTTAACTGGTATAACTGGCTTTTTTATCATATATGAGTTAAGTCATTTAATTAGCTTTTTTAATCCACATGAGTTAAGTGATTCAACCAGATTTTTTAATCCACGTGAGTTAACTGGTTCAATTGGTTTTCTTAACAGACCTGGGGTAACTGATTTAACTGGCTTTTTTAACACACGTTTGTTAATTGGTTTAACTGGTTTTCTTAACTCACATGGGTTAAAAAGCCTATATACGAGTAATATTAGGAGTAAAATAAAAAATACCTTTTGCCTAGTTATATAGAAATATACTAGGGGTACTATATAGATTTCTATAATAAAAAGTACTCTCCTGTCTATTACTATAGGGGAGTATTATTTAAATCCGTATATTAGATAGTACCCTTTGTCTCATTATTTTGTAAATGATAGTGGGTACTGTTTATTATACTAATATGAACTGTACCCCCTTATCCATAACAACAAGAGGTACTATTTACTATACAAATCTAAACAATACCCCCCTGTCTATTACAACAAGGGGTATTATTTACCATATAAATCTAAATAGTACCCCCTTGTCCATTTCAACAAGGTGTATTATTCAGTATTTCAATCTAAAGAGTACTACTTTATTTATTACTACAAGGGGTACTATTAAGATTTGTATAGCAAATATTATCCTCTGTCAGATAACTATTAAACGGATAGGGGGTACTATTTACCATACAAATCCAAACAGTACCGATTTGTCTATTACTACAGGGGGTAATGTTTAGATTTATATGGTGAACAGTACCTTTTTTCCGTTTACTAGTTATCCGACAGGAGGTATTATTTACTATACAAATTTGAATAGTATCCCTATTGTTTAAAAAAGTGGGCGAATAATACCCACTCTTCCGAAGTGCCACTCCTAAAGAGTACTCACTGTTCGCCATCTTTTATATAGTAAGGCCTCGACTGCCATGAGAACCGATCGCGGGTCGAGGCTTGCGAGGCTGATTGTAATAAATGGTGGGCATTATACCGTTAGTTGAGATATTAGGCTTAAACGTATAATTTTTATATGATTATATATATTGTTAACCTAGATAAAAATGATTAATAAACAAGAATTTCATTTTCGAAAATAATAGGTTTTTAGAGGTTATTAAATTTTATATTCGATGTACATGAATAGTTGTATTTGAAGATACTATATAAACAAAAGTTTTTTGAAATAGTTTTCAACTTATATTGAATAATATTTCTAATACAGGAAAATCATAGTATTTTAAATAACAGTTAACTCACTTTTCAATGTAAGCTTTTTGTTAAAACGTAGTAAATATAATTATCGAGTTTTCATATTAATAAAATTTTATAATTACTAATCATTCTATTTCAATAAAAAGTCTCTAATTTAATAAACGATTAAATGATTTTCATATTTCTTTTATTATAAAAACGAATTATAATTTATTAATTAATTCGTATTGATTTCATAAAATTAATGATATCAAGAAAGAATACTGTAATCTGTAATATAAATTTGATTATTATTAGTAGGTTCGACCTTATATGATTTTTAAAATTGTAACGTTATTGATTCACTTAATTGATAAAATAAAAGTATTACTTTCTTAACAGGAAAATATATTATTTGAGCTTTGGAAGACGATTAGCCGGTTTATATTATAATTTATAAATCTTAGTATTTAACTCATACCTTGAAGTAAATCTGCATTTTTTTAATTAACAGACTTACAGTAAGTTCAGTGAACATTACTGTAATAAAGTTGACTACTTATATTGTAATGAACTTGTTAAGAATATCAGCTCATATTCTTGAAATATCAGCATCTTTGGATTTTGTATATACGTACGTTAACATAACCTACTACTCATTAATAACAACATGTAAAATACTTTTTTAATTTGGAAAGTATTAATAAGTCAAACATTTATCAATTCCGTTGAATTTATATTGAAATCAATATTAATTATAGCTTTTTGTAACGCTTTTACTTTACACCTCCGAGGCTTCCGATCTTTAAGATCCGTATATAGATTTTTTGCCACAAACTTATATAAGTTAAAGATGTAATTAATTACGTACGTTTGACTAGTATTTAAAATCATTACTGTTACCATTATTACTTCATCGGTTCAATAATTCAATAAGTTAACCTTATTTCTCAGCGTAATTTAACATTCATTAGGTTGGCTTATTAGGTAGTATTATTATTAACCGATACTTTGAAAATATATACTTTAAATTTAATGGGCATTTCTGGTATATCATCCCTATTAGGCTTACTTGGCTTATTACTCCTATTAGTCCTGTTAAGCTTACCGGTTTTATTTGGTTTTCCAGACTTGTAGGCCCTACCTAGCTTATTAGGCCCGTCAGCCCTATTAGGGTTTACCAGGATTATGAAGCCAGTTACGCCTATTCCTTAGCCTTTGGAACTTACCAAGCCTATAACGTTTATTACGCCTAGACCTTATAACTTTAGGCTTTTTAAACTTACTAGACCTACAACGCCTAAAAACCTTAAAGGTTTTCAGCTCATAAATGATCTTGATGGTCTTTTAAATTAAAGGCATCGAAAAGGTCTTCTTTTTCTTCTTTAAAACCTTAAAAGCATTGCCCAAGTTAAGATAACTCGAAAAAGGTTTGTACCAGCCAAATGAAGCATTGATTTAATACTTGAATCCTTCATTATTTAAGTTTTACTTCTAACTTCAATTTAAAAAATCTGTAATTTCTTTTCCATACATTCATAATTTATTCGTTAAAGAACTTATGATACATACGATAAGCACGGTTACCGCGGTTAAATTTTTCGCCGCCGTTGTACTTCATGATGTTATAACTGACAAAACTGGTTAAATATTTTTATTTAACTTTTTATTAATGTCGTATATTTAAAAATCGTAATTATGATACTTTATGAAAGCTGATCGGAAGGTTTTAAATTTTTTATAAATACTCAACTTAAACTTAATGGTTTAGTTTGTAAATTGTTTAGTGGTAAACTTGGGAATTGAAGGCGTATAGACTTAGTATTTTAACGTGAAGTTGCGAAAAAACTTAATTGGAACTTGGCGATTCGACGTAACGTCGTACAACGTGTTTTTTTTTCGGTCTAACTTGATATTTTCTCCGAAAATAACGAATTCAACAAATAAAGTTATAGAAAAGGTAAAAAAAAATTGAAGTAAAACAAATTTTGGTATCAAGGGTAAAGTCGAAAATTGTTCATTATTAATATAGGTTAAGAGTTGTTATTTTAACGCAAGGATTTAATCGTATTTTATAATAATACTAACTATAATAATACTAACCTAGCCGTTTGACAACTTGTTGTTAAAATTTTTTAAAGGTTAATTTTAATAATTTTTCAAAAAGGATTGCTAAATATTTCTTAATATTTTCGACAATGATACCATCGTTACCTTTGGTTTACAGTAAAGATTAACGCAACTTAAAGATATTTTTTACCTATTACCGTAAAAACTTATATAAAACAAAAAGCCATTCGTTAGAGTCTTTTTTCCCCTTAACCGTCTTTTAACGTAAAACAAAACCAAAAAGTAAGTCTTTTTTTAGTGAACTTATTTATATTTAATCTAATACGTAAATCCTAATTAATATTACTAAGATTTAAACGTTACACAGTTATCGATTCGATTAATCGAGGTAATATTAGTATTACGTGATTAAATAATTGATATATTACTTTAGATTGAACAAACTCCTAGCCGGTTGACACTGTAATTTATATAGACAAGTACCTAACCTGTATCATAGAATAAATCTAGCACTTTTTGATTAATAAACTTCCAATTAATATAGTAAACTTGAATAAAGGTGAAATTATTTAATAAAATTATAATTTACTTGCTAAAAATAATAATTGATATTATTTTACTATTAATAACTTCGTATTTTATTCATATACACGCTAATATAATTTGTTACTAATTAGTAGCAACCTATGAAATACATCTCTAATCTACAACGTAATAATAAGCTAAACCCCTATTAATTCTGATTAATCTATACTCAAATCAATATGAATTAAGGCCCTGAGTAGTTTTTTCAATTTACTCCTCCGAGGCCTTCTTTCCTATAATCCTGTATACATATTTTTCGCCATAAGTTTATACAAATTAAATAAGTTACTAATTATGTACCTTTTATTTAGTAGTTTAAATTACTGTTATTTTTTATCATTACGTTAAAGTTTTTTTTAATTGGTTAAGGCAAACTTATTTCTTTACGTCATTTGTCCTTTACAAAGTTGCCTTACTAAGTAGTTTTGCTATTAACCGATACCTTTAAGATATATACCTCGATTTTAACAAATATCCCGGGTATACCGGCCTTATTAAACTTAACAAGCCTGTTACCCCTATTAATAATATCAAACTTGCCGGCTCTACTTAGTTTGCTAGGCTTATTATATTTTCTAAACTTACTAGGCCTACCGACCTTACTAAAAATTCCAAGCCTATAACGCCGCTTATGCCTATCGCTTATTTTTTCGAATTTACCAGGGTTATAACGCTTTTTACGCCTATAAATAAACGTTTCAAACTTATTTAGCTCGTAATACCCTAATCATTTGAACTTGTTAGACCTATAAAATATAAGAGTCTTCAAGGTTTTCGGCTCGAAAAAAGGTTTTAAAGGTCTTTTAAATTAAATTCGTCGGTAAAGTCTTCGTTTTCGTCTTCCAAAAGGTCTTTGTTTTCATTATCCTTAAAGTTTTCGTCTTTTTTTAAAAAAAAACATAATTTTATGACTTAAATTAAATTATCTAGAAAAGGGATTTTACGAATTTAGTGAAGCTTTACTTTAGCACGTAAATCCTTCGTTATTTATGTTTTACTTTGATCTTAAACTTGATTTTTTTTCAATATTTTTCCATATATTATTAATTTCATCGTTAAAAATTTACGATATTTGCGAAAAGTAAAGTTACCGCAGTTAAGCTTATTGGCGTCACTATACTTTGGACCATTATAGCCAACAAAATTAGTTAAATGTTTTTTATTTAACTTCCTATCGTTGTCGTTACCCTAAAAATATTGGTTATAATACTTTAGAAAGATTATTCCAAAAACTTTACCCTTTTCCATAAATACCTAATTGAAGACTATCTAAATTGTTTCACCTGTAAAAGGCCTAATGATGAATTTAGTAGTTGAAGATATATAGATTTGATATTTTAAAATAAATTCGCAAAAAAAATTAACTTAAACTTACCAATTGGGCAAAAAGTCGCGTAACGTAACTTTTTCGACGTAATTTAATATTTTTGGTTGAAGTAACGAACTTAACGACTAAAGTAACGTAAGATATGAAAAAAGTAAATTAGGAAAAGCGTTTGATATAAAAGGTAAATTCGAAAACCATTTATTATTAATTATGGTGCAAGGTTATTATCTTGACGTAAAAACTTTTTCGTTTTTCTTATAGTAATAACAATTAAATGAGTATTAGCTTAACCGTTTAGAAACTTGTGGTTTAAGACTTTTAGCGGTCAATACCAACGCTCTATCAAAAGAATTAATAAAGATTTCTTGGTATTTTCGATAACGATACCGTCGATACCTATGGTTTGCCGTGAAGACTGATGCTGCCCAGAGGTCTTATTTACGTACTGTCGTAAAAACAGATATATTACTAAAATCCATTTAAAGGAATCTTTCCTCTACTTTAATGGTTGTTAAACGTAAAACGTAACCGGAAAATAACTTTTACTTTTACATAACTTATCTGTACTTAATCTAGTAAGCAAGCACTAATTAATATTAAACAGCTTTAGACGTTATAACATTATCGGTTCGATTGGTCAAAGTAACAGTAATATTATGTATTCAAGTGTTAGATACATCATTTAGGTTTAACAAACCACTAGCTAGTCTACATTCTCATTTGTATGGCCAACTGCTTAATCCATGCCCTAAATTGAATCGGACACTCCATAGTCATCAAACTTGTAGTTGATGTAGTTGATTTTACTAGAAAAAAAGTTAGCTAACTACATTATCATTAACGTACTTAAATAACAATTAATATTATTTTGACAATGATAATATGTTAAAGGTGAAATATAATAATGATAATTTCTTTATAATTCATATGGTAACTTATTTAATTATAAAGAAGAACTAAAGTTCAATATTTACTCGCAAATGAATAATGAATTAAAAGGTTCTTTTTTCAAACAAAAAAAATTATATTCAATATTATCATTTGTTAGGCTTCTTTGTAACCTTTTTATTTTACATATTTCAAATACTTGTTTCTATCCCTCATGAATAAAATTTTAATTTTGAATAAATATAAATATATTTTATTATATATAATTTATATTGATTAATAATTTCAATTATTGTTATTACATTTGTTGACGTCTCTATATTTTGTCTCTTTATATATAAGGTGTTTAATTGGCTTTTTTATTATTAGTTTTCTTATATTTTGAAAAAAAAATCATATTATATTTATTCATGGTTTTGTATTTCATGAACGGTTTCATTATCAATCATTCGTTGGATGGACTTTAAGAATTATTTTTTACTTGATAATTGAAACTTTCGTAATCTAATACCTTATGAAACGTATATTAAAAGGTATTTCTCCATATTAAAACAGTAAATAAGGGTTAATAATAACATAACTTTTTTTTTTAGTAAAGATAACATCAAACAAAGTCAATAATCCTGTATTAAAGTTGTTTTTTCAAAAATTCCTCATATTTCAAAATTTTCCTGTATATCTTATGACATTTTGACAAAAACATAATATTAAAATGTAAATATTGAAAATAGTTATAAGATTTTATCATAGGTATTCAACTCATATATATCTTTTTCCAAGGATACTTATTATGAATTAAATCAATAATTAATTAATTTTGATAATGTTTTTACTTTTTTTAAGTTCATATTATAATCTAACCTATTATGATCTGTTGAGAAAATACTAACTAGAATATACCATTAAAATACAAAAAAAGCCTAAACAAGATTACCATAATCCAATATGTGAAACCTATAGGTAAAATTAATACCTAACCTATTACATACCCCTATATATACCGAATACGAACCGTATTCAGTCTGTACGCAGACTGAGACTAAGCCGAATATTACCTATCCGTTACGTATATAATTACATAACGAATAAACTTGATAACTATAAACCAAAGTTTGTAATATACCCCATTTTCCCCGGATTTCATATAAGTTACAACATACAATTAAATAAATGCTAAATACAGTCTATACCCGCCTAATACGCAGGTCGAACGTAAATCGGGATTATTATGTTTAATAGCTTGTATAATATCTTAGCTTGTTTAACCTTAGGCTTCCGATGTTATATAACGCCCCTTTCAATCTGACCGTCTTTATCTTATAATAATAGAGTCAATATTTCCATTGAAAGACGTAAATTAAGTAATTTAAAATATTTCTCTAACTACCGCAAGTTATGTAATTTAACTATATTAATTAATTAACGAAAATGAAGTAGTTGAATTAAATTTATAATCTATGTATAGTAAGTAATCAAATCAGATTTGTTAAACACGTGAATGAAATTATTCAATGAGTAATTTAATTACTTTTAGCAACCTGCGTATATGAAGTAGTGTAACTATCATTTTTTACCTCCTTTGGGTTTAATAATTTGATTAGTTTTTTACTCACATTAGTAAACTGAATTAATTAGATCTCTTTACCCATGTCAGTCAAATAATATAATTAGTGCTTTAAACCCAATTTTTTAATAGTATAATTTTTTTTTTAATCTTCGTTAATTAATTCATTTGATTGCCCTTTTTACATTACATGTATTAAGTATTATAATTAGGTTTATTGACCTATTCAACTTTAAAAGTTTGATTTTGTTAAAATTACAAGATTTTAATAATTTAACTTCCTTCCACACCCACCTGAATTAAATAGCTTCATTGGATTTTTTATCCTATGTTGGTCAAGTAGTTTCATTGTCTTTTTCAACTTAGTTAGGTTAAATAGTTCAACTAGTTTTTTTTAAACGAATTTTATTTAATAATTGAATGAGTTTTTTTTACCATATATATTAATTAATTCAACCCACTTTCATAATCGACTATGGTTAGGTAGTTTGAAAAGCCTTTTTAAACTACGAGGGCTAAGTAGTTTAACTTCCCTATCAATCAATTGAAATTAAATAGTTTACTTAGCTTGTTTAACTTACGTGTATTCAATAGTTTAACTGGCTTTTCAACTTACGCAAGTGAAGTAATTTAATGAAGTTCTTTAACTTTTGTTATTTAATTAGTTTGATTGGTTTTCTAACCTTCATGAATCAAGTTGCTTAATTTTTTTTTTCAACACAAATGTATTAATTAGTTCAAGCAGCTTCTTTAACACACGAGGGTAAATTAGTTGAATTATATATTTTGATTAAATAGAGTCATTAGTTTTCTTAATCTTCGTTCTCTCAATTGTTTACTAGATGTTTTGAATGAACGTAAATTAAGTCATTCAATAATGTTTTTTAACGTTAGTCTATCAATTGTTTCAATTCGCATTTTTAGCTAACGCATGTTAAATGATCCACATTAACTTAATATTATTATAAGAATGGATGACACCTACGTTCTAATTACGTAACAATGTATAAAGCGGTATTATTTATTATGTGAATTTAAATAGTACCTCCTATCTGATAACTACTTAACGGTATGGGGTGTATTATTTACAATACAAATGTGAATAATACCCCTTATACTTTAAAACAATCAGCTAATAGTACGTGATCATTCAACATTCCTTTCTTAAATAATACCCATTGTTTATTATATTTTATATAGTAGATAGTTAAAACGTAAAAAGGTAATATTGTCAGATATTAGGAAATATATAAGCTGCGGGTAAAAAAAGTTTGAAAATAGGGGTAGGTAAGGGTTTTCTACATTATAATTCATATTTATGTTGGAAATTAATAGTATTTGAGTTTCAGTAAATAGGCGGTTTTTATAAAATTTGACGTTTTTTGGGGGGGCTGGGGGGTCAGAGGGATATATAATCGAGTACCGGTTTTGAAATACATAATATCAATAAAAAATTTAATTTTTTTTCTTGAATTGTATTTTCCTCGACTTTCCCAATTTCAAAATCTTGAGAATTTAAAGTTGATTCTTTCCACCTTGTCAATTGAAACCGTTTTATTGTAAAGAAAAAAAATGTAAACATATATAATTCATATTCAATACTTATCATTCCTATAATATATTTTTCATATATAAAGCAATAATGTAATTATATGGTATTAATTATAATAATTGACATTGAAAAACTTATCATTAGTTTTATAATGATATAATCTAACCTGTATCGGAAAATATGATAATAATGACTAATTTTCACGGATGTAAAATCAAAATAAATAATAATAATGAAATTAGATATTTAAATTTCATATTATTTGGATAATTTAAGAGAAATTCAAAAAAACAAAAATTGTTTATATAGTTTATATTCTTTAATTTTGGATTTTATATAATTTTCTCAAAATATTTGAATGATATAATAAAATTTTATATTATGTAAACGTTGAATTATTATTATCGTTTTTTGTTTATAATTAATTTATGTTGTTTTTCATAATATCATAATTATCTTAACACCCTCGTCCTTATGATGTAATCGACTGAAAACATTATAATCGAACAACAATTTTTTATAAAATTGGTAAATGTTAAATCATTATTGTAGTTTTTTAAGTATTATTATTCAATTATGATTTTAATAATATCATCATTTCTTCAAAGACTTCATCATTATAAATTGATCGATTTTAATCATTATAATTGAAAAAAAAAATATTTCATGAGTATTGTTTTTTTTAAATGCTTTAAAATTTAAATCGAATGTCATATGAATACGATGATATATAAATTAACCTAACGATTATGAACTTAGTATCTAGCATACACATGAGTATTAATTTTATTATATGTAATGAAAAATAAGTGTAAATAAATAAATTACTCGTTTAATTTATTTAATCTTATTATATTCAATTATCATTTCAATACCTATGTCCTTTTACTTTAAATGCATATGTTACCGAATTTTACTACAAATAAATAATACATTATCCAATTCCTTTGAATATATTAGGTAATAAGAACCATACCCTATCAATCTATATTAATTAAACCTTCACTAGATTTCAATTATAGAATTTGAGGACTCTTTATGATCGCTTAATTTTATTTCTTCTTAATGAATTTCCTAACTCACGTGTATAAGCTTTTTTATTTTTGTTTCATTTATAGTACTTATTTTATCATTTCTTTATTTTCAACCAATATTGTTAAGAATAATTATGATTACTTAAATGACCATCTTTACTAATACTATTGATTGAATAATATTGAAAATTACGAAGTTTAACTTTTTTTTATGCATTCAATATCAAGTAAGTTTCGTAGCTTTCTATTTGTATTTATAAGCGTATTCATTCTGAAAACCTATATAAGGCGTAAATAAAAGTAATTTCAATCATACAATTTATGGTGTTGTTTTCATTCTGAATTTCACTTATTTTTACGATTGTACATATTGTATATACGTTTTTAACAAATCATTTAGTTGACTATGAAATTTTTTTAATTAATGTTTTTATATATAATAAATATTTGTAAATATTCCATAATTCATAAAAATAATCATCATTATAAAGATAAGTGTCACCTATGGATCATAGCTATAAATATATCATTAATTATAATATGTTTTCTAGTATATTATGAATTAGTTCCATGAATATGTTTTTAATTTTATCAAAAAAATGAAAAATTTCATAACGTTATCTATTGGTTTAATGTAATCTATTGTTGTATGCCATTCATGAGGAAGAATGAAATAATTCAATCTTTCACGTATTAATAGATTTTTTTAAAAAATAAGAATTATTAATAGTGTTATCATCATAATAAATTTCGAAAAATATATTGATAAGCCGTTGTGAAAATTGAAGTTAAATAATAAAAATAAGGGATATATAAATAGATTCAAAAATCATTAGGAATTTAAAAATTGGTTCTATTTCATTTATATAGTAAAGGTTAAAAAACATATTGGTTTATAAGAAAACATTGTGTTATATAAATTAATTTATTCAGACTTTGAAACCATAGGGTATGCAATTATACTTGGTGTTAATTAACGTATAATTACCTTTTATTCGTTATGAAAGGTAATTGAAATCAAAATGAGTTCTGTTATTAAACCAGCCTGTAAATGAATGTTTTTCAAAATACTTTGTTTTATTACGATAATAAATACGTATTAATTCAAAAACTGCTCGTATGAAAATAATTGTACTTGAAATATAGTAGATTTACTTTACTTATCGTAACGTCAATTTTCATAATTCTTAGTTGAATGTTTTATATTTTATAAGTGTAATATAAAAGGTTTAATTCAAGTGATATATATCCTTTTTTTTTATTCAATTATAGGTTGAATGATTATCTACATGAATTACCATGTTACGAAGCAAGTATTTTGTTGAATTTCAATGAATATATTGATCATTTTATGGAAATATCGCTTTTAGTACTTCGTTTAATACAATCAAAATATTGATAACGATTCTAAATATATATATATTTATTATATTTATTTCACAAATATTGTATGCAAATATATTATTGAAATATCAATATATAAATTAATATTATAATATTCACAATAATTCATTCAAGGGAAAAATTCATTGAGCAAATATACATTAAAAATAATAAGTTGTAACCTATCAATAGAATAATAACACTTGACTTTATATTTTACTGGTACAAATTTTGAACTATATTATATATAAAATTTACAAAAATATAATGAAGAACGTTTTATAATTTTATATACATTATAATTGTGTTATATAGAACATAATACTATATTGTATACTTTAAGGAAATGTAACTTATTACGTAATATTATATTATTAAATCTCAAAACATAGTTTATTATAATATTAAATAATATCCATCATAATATTCTTTTTCGAAAGACAAACCGACTTCATAATATATCAATTTAAGTTAAAAGATCTACGTTATTATAAAGAACGAGGTAAAAATATTGACCTTAAAATTATATTTTTAAATTTGCAGTTACATATCTACTATATAGTTACGAAGGTAATTTTAATTGGGAATAAACAGTTTTTTCATTTTTTCAAATAATAACAAAAGCTATATATGAATTAATAATGAAAAAACCGTTTAAACCTTCATGTTAGAGTAATATTACATGCAATACATTAGGTTAACTTTATTGTAGGTAAAATTAACTATACTGTAAGTGTATTGATTTATAAAAACTTACCATATTGGATATAAGTCGAATGTAGTACGTTACACTTCACTCTAGGGCACGGTCCAAATACTTATCCATACGAATAACAGTGTAAACTAGCTAGCGGTCTGCCAAACCTAGAACAATACATCTACCATCTAACCATGCAATACTACTGTTACTTCGACTAATCGAATTGATAACGTTAAAACGTTGAAGGCCTACTAATACTAATCAGTACTTGCTTGATAAGTTAAATACAAAGAAGCCAATTAAAAGAAAAATCTCCTTTCTGGTTACGTTTTACGTCAAATGGCGGCTAGAGTAGAGGAAAGATCTTTGAAAATAGCTTTTATTACTACTCAATTGTTACAGCAGTACGTAAAGAAGACCTTTAACCTTGGTAGTGACAATATCACTATCTAAAACACCAAGAAATCTTTATTAATTCTTCTTAAAAAGCTTTAATATTAACCGCTAAAAGTTTCAAACAACAAGTTGACAAACGAATAAGTCAATACTATTACATGTACTCCTACTACTATAAAAACAACTAAATCCTACGGCTATATAACAACATTCGCCCTTTTCTGCTAACAAACGACCTCTAACCTCACTCTTTATACCGAATCTCTACCCATACTTTAATCTTTACACCTCCCTTACAATAATTCAATCGTTAAGTTCGCTACTTTAAGCGAAAACACCAAGCCGCGTTAAGAAAGCCACGTTATACAACCTCTCGCTAAGTCGCCGAGTTCCAACACAACTTTACGCCAAAATACTAAGTTACTATGCCTGAAGATTACTAAATCACTCGCTTCACACACACAACACTAATACTCCCTACACGTCCTATATAAATAAAAACGTTGAGATAACTACCGTAGTTCAACGTCTCGAAACCATTACCAACCCTATTAAAAAAGAAAAAATCAGAGCACTCAGACACTTTTTTACCAAACACTATAACTACGATCTTTGAGAACAGGATGTCAATAAAGACTCTGATAAAAAGTACCTTACAAATTTTTCCGACTATTACATCATTAAACACTATAATGTTAACGATCCTAACGATGTCATTATCAACTTTTATAACCTCTCGAACGATTAAACCATAGATATATAGACCTTGATCCAAAAGGAACTTAGAATAAAAGTTAAATTTAAACGCCAATAGGATTCCTTTCCATATTAAGGTAATATAAGACTGTAATAAAAACTATTCGACTTAACTTAACATTAGGAACACTCTTAAAACTCCGATCTTTAAGACTCTAATCATTAAAACCTTTAAGAAAAAGGAAAAAGAGTTAATAGATGCTAACGCCCACTTACACGCTTTAAATAACCTCCTTTTACCCTTAGTCAAGCCAAGCCTTCTGACACGCGGACGATGAGTCTGTTAATATACTCGATACCCAAACACCTTTACGTAATGACGCGAAGTACGCCTTTACCGGTAGCAAAACTCGGAAAACAACAGCTACCAACACGGCCAAATTTTTTAACGTTAGAGCCTTATATTAATTTATTGAGCAGGAATCACATCCGACCCCTTCATACCAAGAACAATATCACCAAGCTCTTTAAAAACCTTCTCAAGCCAAGTTTTTCTACACGTTAAAACCTACCGCCCTTCAAAAACCTTCCCACGCCAAGTTTATCAACACGCGAAAGCCTACCACAGATCTTACCACAGAACTTTACTAATCTGGCTAGGCAACTAGCAATTACCCTTAATATCATACCTTGAAACCTTTAATATTCATGCCTATAGGAAATACCAACTAAGCCTAGGATAATTATCGCGATCTTCCTGTAACACCTGTCAAGATAGTTAACATTACCTAAAGCTGACAATAGACTTCGTTAAATTTTAAAATAATATAAAAAAGTATAACGGAAAGTCTCATAACCTCTTCGATATTGTTATAATACCCCTTATAAATATTTACAAGTTGATAAAGGTATTTTTTTCTGGTTTTCACCCACTCTTTTCCGAAATATTTATAAGGTATGCTAAAGACTGCTACCTATTCCTTACAACTGACGCCACTATATTTCGTAAAATTTACGATGGCAGAAAGGGTTATTTCGAACACGACATCCACCTCGCATAATATTATACAAACTGGACTACTACGCAGTAAACTATAATAATAATTAAGAAAAAAAAGGAGGAATTACTAATCAACTTCCTTAACAAAATGCTCAATAAGTCAATATTATATTAAAAAGCAATGGGAAAAGCTAATGCCGATGAAGCTACATTTCGCCATCTGTTACGAACAGTCGTCACGGATGTTGACGAGTTTAAATACGTATTACAACGCTTATATGTTACGTATAAAGATTTTTTCAACCAGTTACGCTTTTTGTTTACTATTATAATAACACGTATATCAAATTTGCTTAATATATATTCACAAGTTAACAACCTGTCTAATATAAATAAAAAAACCTTACGGAGATTAATTACGTAATCCGCAAATCTGGAGGCACACAACCCATAAGGTTTAGCCTATCGACTTCCGCCTCAAATTCGAAATAATACCTACGCTAACACTAACAACATATAGGCAGACCTGATAATCACGAACATTATTGTCATAATAGTGGAAAAAGATATTATATTTATAGCAAAACTAGCTACTGGTTCATTCGGCATCCTTCTGCCCAATGTAACAACAGAAAGGAAACACACTACGTTTAATATCCTACTACTTTTAAACAAGAATACTTGGACCAATTATAAACTTCGAAGGTGACGACTTAATCGATAACAAAGCCTCTAAATAAATCAAGTGACACAAAGATACAGCTCTTAACGCGGCCCAATACTAGCCAACTATGCCTTTTTTCACCATTTAAGTGGTTGCCGGAACACTACGTGACGGCGGACAGTGATGTGCTGGCAAATTTAAAGTCTTCTAGGGGATTGATAATGGTAATATGTTTAAATAACATAGTTGAAGTTGCGATAAACAGTGGCAGAGGAACTTTTTACAGAAGTTGATAAACTCGCACCTCGGAGCGACGGCGCAATTAAGGCCAAATGGGGTAAGTTCTCATGTAATTTTGAGTATTTCAATATAAAAGTCCACTGGAATTGACAAGGTTCTGACTCGTTAACAAGGAGGAAATTTATAGGTAACCGGAATAGATTGGTTAGCTATATTGACATGTGCGTACAAACTAAGAAGTTGCTAATATTGGAATAGTATAATATGAAGTATAGTAGGTCAACTTTACTATAAGTAAAGTTGACTGTATTAAAAGTTTATTATTTTTTGAAGACTTAACACATTAGATGTAAGTCAAGTGCAATACGTTGCACTTTACTTTAGGATACGGGCCCCAAACTTCGCCATACAAATTATAGTGCAGACTAGTTAGCAGTCAGCCAAACCTAAAACAATACATCCACTATCTGATCACGCAATACTACTGTTACGTTTACCAATCGAATCGATAACGTTTCAACGTCTAAGGCGTACCAATACTTAAAGTTTTTTTTTTTTTTTTTTTTTTTTTGTTTAAAAAATGAAGAAATACCACGGTTCAAATTATAAACACCTTATATTTTTTTAGAAAATTAATTTATTTATTTTTCATTTGATAGTTGCAATAAAATCGAAAATATTAACGTTTATAATATTTTAATAAAATTTTTAAGTTACTATACTATACAATGAAATTACGTCTTTGAAAAAAACTTGTAATAGCTTTTAAATCTTGTTAACATTATTTATCCTTCTTGAAAAATATATTTAAATAATACCAAAACATTGTAGAATTTTATATTAGTCAAAATCTATGATAATAATATAAATTTATATTTTCAAACGGTGGTAAACATATGGTGATGGTATAAATTCAAACAAAAATAATTCACAACCACGGGATATACCAAATATATATATATATAGATATTGAGAGCGAAGTAAACATATCAATTGCATAAAATGAAGTAATACCTTTGACTTTAGAAGTAATCAATAGCAAAAAAAGTTACTTAACTAATATTAATTTAATACTATATTGACTTTGGAAACGTTATCATGGAAATTCAATTGAAATGACATTTTTAACCTGGCATATTATATAGTACATTTGGCTTTTTAAAATTATAAGGATGAAGTAATTTTACTCAATATTTGCAACCTGTGTGGATTAAACATTGTAATTGATTATGTTTACTTATATAAATGAAACAATGCAATTATTTATTTTAATCCTTATAGGTCAAGTAGTTTAACCATTTAAGTTAACCAATATAAATTATGTAGTTGAATTATCTTTTTAAATACGCTATTAAAGTAGTAGAATTGAAAACTCCACCCAAAAAAATGTGAATTATAAAATTAGTTTTAATATCTTACTTGAGTCAAGTAACTTAATTAGCTTTTTAAACCTGTATAAGTTACGTACTTCAATAAGCCTCTTCTATTTACGCACATAAATTTATTAAATTAATGTTTTCGAGTAATCAGATTTATGTAGTTTAATTAACTTTTTTTCAATTTAGAATGGTCAAGTAATTTGAGTTGAGTTTTAACTCATTATCATTTATTGTATCAATCAGGTCATTACCCTTTATAAATAAAGTAATTAAGTTCAATTACATAACCTACGAGTATTGAAAATCGTCAAATCGTGTAACCTACATGTGTTAAGTAATTTAACTCAATTTTTGTCATCCACAACTAAAATAAGTAATTATCTTTTTATCTCTGATCAGTTACAAGAATGACATAAACGTTTTAACCGATATTATTCAATTGTTTTGATTGTTATTGTTCTTATACGTGAGTAAAGAAATTCATTTGAATTTTATATTATATAAACATTAGGTGATGAAATTGAATGTTTTAAGTACCAGAAGTTACGTGATTTAATCGTGGTTCTTAACCCCACGTAGTTTAAGTGACTCAGCTGGTTTTTGAAATATGAAAATTAAGAAGTTTAACTGGATTTCGTAAGCTATATAAATCGAAGATGATAATAGGCTTTTGTAACTTATATAGATTACATAGTTTAACATATTATTTCAATCCATATAAGTTCAGTAGTTTACCAGACATCCGTATCCTACATAATTTACGAAATTTGATTATCATATTTCACCTAAATAAGTTAAGTTGTTCAACTGTCTTTCTTACCCTACATAAATTATGTGATCCGATTAGCTTGCTAAAACTACGTGGGTTAAGTGGTTTGAGTGGCTTGCTTTGCCTATTAAAGAAAAGAAATTTGATTTGCTTTTTAATTCCATTAAAGTTAAGTAGTTTAGGTGGCCTTCTTATCCTGTATAAGTCAAGTAATTCGATAGTCCTTTTTAACTAACATGGGTTAAGAAGCATATGCAAAAGTAATAGTTTTATAAAAATAAATAATACGTACACTCTAATTATGTATTAATGACAGGGGTTTACTGTTCGTCATATAGATCTTAACATTACCCCCTGTCTGATGACTAATCAACAGACAGGGGGTACTGTTCACTATATAAATATGAATAGTACACCCGATTGTTCAAAAAAGTGGGTGAACAGTATCCCCTGTTCAGAATTGACACCCCTGGGGAGTATCCACAGTTCGTCATCTTACATATAGTAAAAGTGGAATACGGGAAATATTATATAATTGAATATTTTGTTAACTGATATAAAAATAGGTAATTAATATGAATTTAATTTTACTCGATAATAGATTCTTATAAGTTATAAATTTTATATAAGTTGTTGTTATAAAAATATTTTTAGGTCTGTAATGAAAACTATTGAGTATTTGATGAGTGTTTGAAAATATTATTTATTGTAACAATAAATCGTAAAATTATGAACAATAGTAAAGTTACCTATAAATATAAATTTTCGTTAAAACTTAGTCCATTCCAATAACCGTTATTAATATAATTCAAATTATATTATTATTATTATGATTCAAATTTAAAAAAATGGTTCAATATTAAATGATATAGGTATTTATATTATAAGGGAATCTTTATTGAAAACTTTTTTCAGACGTTAAAGAGTATCACTTTCACTATTAAAAATATTTTTTGTGAACACTAGGACTTTACCCTAAAATTTCAATATTCCCGGCTTTATATAACTATAAATATGAATAAGGTTATTATTCAAAATTTTCAATAATAGTTTTAAACCTGAATTAATATAAGTCAAAATACAGTAAATTTACATATACATATATTAACATCGAAACATTTTTTAATAAAATATATTTAAAATTCAAATGATAAGAAAATATATTAATATATTAGAAATTATCGAAAAAAATAAATGTCGTGTTTTGATAACGTTTGCAAAATAATGAGGATTTCAATTTTGTGAATATAATATGTAAAGCAATAAATACCAAAATACGATATATATTAATTTCATTTTAATATATCAATAAAATATACATTAAATAGGTAGTATTAATCATGTAGTATATAGGTACGCTCGTTAACGTGGGATACAATCTAGAACGTTTAGCTATATAAATTAGTAGAAAGACCGGCTAACGTTTTAACGAACTTAAAACTTTCACTTTAATTAAAAAACAATATTAACGTAACACCAGTTACTTCAATCACAATAATTTGAATCGACTACGTTGAATCGATAAAGGTCTACTAAAAATTAAATAAAATTAATTGTTGGAACAATATTAACTGCTATTTTTGGCAGGCCAATTGCATGGCAGTCAGCCAACTTTATCGTAAGTAAAGTTGGCTGTAAGTGGAGTGCCAGATTCAGACTAGGGCATGAGTCAAGCAATTGGCCTACAAATCACTGCGCAGACCGGCTAGCGGTTAGCCTAACCAAGAACAATTCATCCACTATCCTACTACTGCAATCCTACTGTTACTTCGAAGAAACCCATTTTAATAGACAACGATGCAACGTCTACGTCGTACCAACATTGATTATAAAATCATTTTATTAGTATTTAATATATATTTATGCTTGTTGAAATAATTCATGATCTACCGTATCGATGAAATGTAAACATTCATGAATCTTTTATCCATTTAAATTAAAAAGAAGAATAGACGAATTATTGTGAAAATGGTAAAATAAGTTTTTTGAAAGAAAATTTTAAAGAAATAATATACGTTATAGATTGGAAATTATAAGCTTCCACTGAAGTAATAGTATCTTAATATATATTTTACTAATGTTATTTTGAAGCCGTATAATATATATTTTATACAAAAGTTTAATTTACCACGTTACATATTATTAAATACATTCTTAAAATATTATTCATTCGTTTATACATTGTTTTACACTTTATGAGAATATATCTCATTACGTAATATATTGATACTCAAGCTAGGTAAACTCAATATTATAATGAAAAATAATACTAATAAAAAAATCTTTTCTCTTAAGAAAAACTTAAATTTTGAAATAACTCAAGTTTATGATAAATAAATTCAAATTAACGGGTTGAAGTTATTATGAACATCGTGGTATAAAATCATTACGTTTGAAGGTAAATTTTTAAATTTAACGTTATATAAACCTTATATAGTGCCTACAAATATTTCAACTGTTAAAATAAACCAGTTGTAAAACTATCATATAATGATAAAATAGATTAAAAATATGAATACAAAATTATATATATAAAAAATCATAATATTAAGTCTGCTTTGATATAAATGTTTAGCTATACATAAGTATTGTTAATTTTGATATTATAGTCTCCGTACGATTGATAATAATAAAAATATACCTTTCCTTTAAAAATTAAATTTCAAGTCCATAATATTGAAGATTATGTTTCTTTAACGATATTGAAGGTAATTCATTGGACAAATAATAACTATTTTTATAAATTGTAATAGATTTAAATATAGATTCAACATCTTCATTCCCTATGTGTGTTATTTCATAATATATAATAATTGTTAATTTTAATTTTACTCGAGTTTTTTGATAGTAATTTGAGTTAAATGTTCTTAAGATCCGTATTAAAAATATGATGGCAATATTTTCTTACGAATAATTGATTTATATTTACCGTACAAACCCAGGTAAGTTTAATATATATTTGAAAAAAAATATGAGTATACTAATGTTGAATTATTCAATGTTTTGTTATATATTTGTTAATAGGACATATGAAAGTATCAATTATCAATATAATATAAAAAAGTTATATCATTTATTCAATGTTATTCACTTTCATTAATTAAATGGTATATTTTTTTACCGCTAATATTTTAACATAATTTCAATAACATATGTAGTCAAAGGATCCTAAATGATACACCAATTTTTGTTTATTTCGTGGATCAAGTAATTCAGTGGAAACCTGAAAACGTGGAGAGGTCAAGTAATTTACCGGGTATTTTTTTTTACTTAGAAAAAATAATTAATTCGATTATGCATCGTAATCTACGATGGTAAATCAATTTACCCGGTCTTTTTCACTGACATAAGTAAAGCAACTTAATTGTTCAGCGAAACATTGAGTCGTTAAGTAATTTAATCAGTTTGCCTAACTAATATAAGGTAGGTAGCTTAAATATTTCCTTCGATAACGTAGGTTAAATAATACCACTGTCTTTCAAAGCCTATACAGTTTACGTGATTTAATTTAATTTCTGAACTCATAAAGAATAAGTAATTTAACTCGTTTTTAAACCTATTATATTGAAGTAATTTAATTAGGTTTCTTAAGTTATATGCATTATATCATTCAAATGACTCGTTTAACCAATATTATTAAAGTATTAAATTTTCTTTCTTAATACATGTAAATAAAGTGCTTTATAAGGATTTCATATCCTTTAAAAATCAAGTAATTCAATTGGCGTATGAAACTTAAATATATTATATGATTCAATTGAGTATCTTAACCCTTCGTAGGTTGGATAATATCATGGATTTTCTAAACCCGTACACGATCCGTAGGTTAACTGGGTTTCGAAACCCACATAAGTTAAGTAGTTTAACTAGCTTGCGTATCTTATATAACTTTAGGGATTTGATTGGATTTTTTAACTTACGTAGATTAAGTAGGTTAACTGCAGTTCTTAACCTATATAATTTAAGTAATTCGATGAGCCTCTTAACCTACGTAGGGTAAGTGTTTTAACTAGCTTTCTGAGCGTATATACGTTGAGTAATTCGATTAGCCGTCTTAACACATATGAGTTAAGTGGTTGAACTGGCTTTCTTAGCCTACATCAGTGAAGTAATTCAATTGGCCTTTTTAACTCACATGGGTTAAGTGGTTGAACTGGCTTTATTAGCCTACATAAGTGAAGTAATTCGATTGGTCTTCTTAATCCACATAAGTTGAATAGTTCAACTTGCCTTTTTAGACTGCATGAGTTGAGTAATTCTATTGGCTATTTTAACCTACGTAGGTTAAGTGGTTCAACTGGTTTTCTTAGCTTATATAAGTTAAGTAATTCGGTTGACCTTATTAATACACGTGGGTTAAGTAGTTTAACCAGCATTCTTAGCCTACATAAATTAAGTAATTCAATTGGCTTTCTTAAACCACGTGGATTAAATGGTGCAACTCGCCTTCTTGTCCTAAATGAGTTAAGTGGTTCGATTGGCTTTCTTAACCAACGTGGGTTAAGAAGCATAAATAAAAGTAATAGTATTATAAAAATAAATAATACCTACATTCTAGTTATGTAATAATTATAGAGCGGTACTATTAATCTTCTAGTTATGAAAAGTAATCCCTGTCGGAGACTAATCAACAGACAGGGGTTAATGTTTACCGTATAAATTTAAATAGTCTCCTGTGTCGTTAAAAAAAGTCAGCGAACAGTACTCACTATTTATAAGTGTCACTCTTAAATAGTACCTACTGTTCGTTATCTTTCATACAGTAAATGAAAGTCGTTAAATAACCAGAAATCAATGAAATATTTTTTAATTAATGCGGTAAATACGAGCTAGAGCCTGGTTGTTTTTAAAGCAGTCTCGCTTACACCTATTATAATACACTTGTTTCACGCTAGGGGTATATTTCTATCGGATAGTGTCCTAGTAAATGTTACATAACGAGTATAAATACTAGTTTTGGCATTATTGAAGTTGCTTAGTTCCTTTCTTCGGTCGTGGCATATAAAATTGGCAGAAAATATAATAATATTAAGGCCTATAAACCGAAGATAACCAATAAGTATATTAAATAAAAATCAATATTTATATCGAAAAAAATGGGTAATAGGTTTTGAAAGCTACGTTCATGAAGCGATAGGTAAAATAATAGCCTTGTCAACCTACGTGAGTTAAAAAAGTTATATTGGTTATCTTAATTTACGTAAGTTAATAAGCCTATATAAGATAATTTATAATTAAATAAACAGCGTTTTTATTACGATCAATACGCGGCTACCATATTTTTACAACTTAATATGGTTTGTTGTATTACTTTGAATAATCTCAAATAAAACAGTTGACATATTTAAACTTCAAGTTATCATTTAAGGCACGTTTTCTGAGAAGATATTCCCGCGCTTAGTAAGTAGGATAAAACGATATAATATACCACCGTACTTATTATACAAGGCTATGCTGGCGACTTCCTTAACGTTAAGACTAAGATTACTAATTTTGTTACCGGTTAGGTAATTCGGAATAAGAATAAAGTTTTACGTTTAGGAAGATTTTAACACTTCGTAAACGTTTTCGATTTCTTTTTTGGAAAATCTTAATAATGGGTCCTTTTCATTAACTTGGGCTTCAAAAAAAATACGGTGAATGTAGAAATCGATAACAAAACTTTATATAACGCGGTTGAGCCTAGTAACGAAGAAAAGTCCTTATCATCGCCCGCCATATTTAATACGAAACGTACCTGAAACTTAATTACTTTAAAAAACTTGCCGAATACCAGATACTTCAGGTTAAAAATCCGTTTTCAACGTTAATGTTTACCTAGAACCCTAACCTGCTTTATAAGATTTTTATTACCTTTGCTAACCTCTTTAGTTATAAAGTCGCTGAATATAATGGGACGTTACACTAGGTTATTAAAATGCTATATGTAAACGGTACAAATGATATGAGGTGAAATGTTATTCATTAGATAAATAATATAACCTTAGCGTTTGGTAAACGGCGTAGCTATATTACGGCGTAATATAAAGAACAAGGTAAATATTTTTCAAGCGATAAACTTTGAGGTTTCGTTTTTATCAACGGCTATAAAGAGGAAACCATAAAGTAAATATTATTATTTACGCTTTGAAACGTTTTTGTTTCCATATTTAAATAACGCGTCAATTTATTTATTGTTGTAGTAAACCTGAAAGGATACCAGCATAAAGTTAATTTCTTTATTATACGCTTTGAAATCACCGGTCATCTTCGTTAGGAATTCTATATACAACTTAAAGTACGAGTTAATTCCTGATAAAAACAAAAATTAAAATATGCAAAATCGGGATTAGATTAGTTTCTATTTACCGGTGTACCTGTATATAATAACTACGATATTCGTAAAAATATCTTAGTTATAATATATTCGATAAAATCGTCATTACGTAGGTTGTAACCCTTATTAATAAATGTAGTGTTGTCATAAACGGGTCCATTACTATTTCTTATATACGATTGGTCGAATTACTTTAGTCCTAGATTCAATATTTTGTTACCCGAGATATAGATTTCATTGAGGTGATTTTAAACCAATACCAAACATTTTACCGTGTTTTAACGTTGTTAAAATGTAAAAATATTTAAACCAAATTAATACTTATTAAGTTTTTAATAAAGTATATCCTTTTATCTCTATTATCCATCAAATTTTGAATATTATACTCGTTGGCTTCGAACGAGTCGAATAAGATAAAAGCCTTACATCCGTCGTTATCTTTGGACTTAATATTATACAATTTCTAAATCTTACGTATCGCCGAGTTAAAATCGGAGGCGATTACGCCTGGTATATTTGCCTCCAAATCGTTCTTTTCGTCCTCTAATAGTAAGGCCGGTATTGCCAAGAGCTCCTCGTTTTTTAATGTTGAGGAAGCCGGTATAGCCCCGAATTCTTTTTTATCTTAGTATTTCGAAGAGGTCGGTATAACCCCGACCTCTCCATTCTCCTCGTCGTAACTTACATCCTTATTATCTTCTGCCTTCTTGTCGGTCTTTAAACTTTGATTAAGATTAGTCTCATTATTGAAATAGGCCTTATTAGTTAACATCTTTTTATCTCTAGCGGCCTTTAATTAAGCCTACCTATTAGAAGCGTTGATCTAATTCCTCTTATAAGAGGTAGCTCGACCGCGACGTAATGTCAGGCTAATATATTTAATTTCGCCATCTAATAATATTACCATTATTTCTTTACTAAAAAAGTGGTTATATATGAATCAATAAATCATTAAAATAATTAACTTGGTTACACGAGAGCCAGCCAGTTAGTAATAGAAGTAGATAAATAGGGTTTAAATGTAGTTATATGCGTAGGTTATATAAATACAAGAAAAAACGTATCGTTAAATAGTTTTAACGTTAGTAAATAGTATTTTAGACATTATTTCATACTTTTATATTATGTAAAACCTTAATTTTTTCATATAGACATCATTGACGCGTGGTAATAACTATGTAGTATTTGGACAATCTCCCAAAAAACAAATACAATTAATTACAAATGAAACGAAAAGTTCCGACTAGTAAATAAACGCGTGGGGTTCAAAAAGACCTGTGGATATTACTCTTTCTCTTTATAGGTAGTATATTTAGGTAGCAGTACATTATGCTATAAGTTATACTCCTGAATTATCACACAATCACGTGTCATACTAGAGACTTTACTCTTGCAGCGTATACGATCATGTATCATTTTATAGGCTATCCTCTTAAAAAGTATATAATAACATGACACGCTGCACATTATACTCTCATGCGTTAAGCGGTTTAGAAGCAGGTATTCCAGAGTGGTACGCTCTAGGTGAGGGCTTGTAAGCTCTCACCTGTAACGTACACCTCTAGACACTTCTTCATGATTATCATCTTTACAATACTACAATTACCAATCTTATGATTACTCTTCTAATTTACCTCCTCACGTGAACAAGTCTTTTAAACCCTACCGACAGGATCCTTGATTTCGCTCCCCTGATTGCAAATGCGCTCAAACAGTATCTAGGCTATGATCTTTGCGATAATACTATTACCAAAAACCATATCATTGTCATGGATATAAAACCGAAAGGGATTGTTAAAATACTAATCATGGAATAGCTGGGTCTAGTAAAGGTTTATAAATTTTATATAATACATTGGAAATGATTTGAATTGATAAGTTTCCCTATATAAGTTAAAAGAAAAATAAACAAGTTAATCTCCATAAGTTAAAGAAACAGTGGGCAAGTTAACCCACGTAAGTTAAAAGAATAATAGACAAGTTAATCTACGTAGGTCCAAGAGTTAATAACTAAGTTAACCTAAGTGAGTTAAGGTGGTAATAATAGAGAAATTAACCTACATAGATGAAATAAGCAATAGGCAACTTAACCTATGAAGTTCAAACAATTAATAGATAATTTAACCTGCGTCGATTAAAGTGGCAGTAGTAAACGGATTAACTCAAGTAGGTTAAGAGAGCTGATAAGCTTATATATATAAATTAAGAATTGATATAACTTACCAATAACTTTGTGGGGTAGGTGATATCCAGCCTTAGAAATAAGCTTAATGTATTCGTCATTATCGTTTGTGTTTTTACTATCATTTTTATTCTTATAATTGCTTTTTTCCTTATCTATAGCCTAAATAATCGTAACCCTTCGGTTTTTCTCTTTATGGAAAAACTTCTTAACATCACATTTAAAGTTGAAAAAATATAACGTCTTTTTTTATAGGATCTTAATAAAACTATCGCCACTAAAGAAAGATAATAGGGAGTAGGACGAAACCATACTTTATTTAGCTTTTATAAGGGCGTTATCTTCGGATAACTAGGGGTTTTGGAACAGGATCTTTTGGCGAAGTGAGTTAACCGTATCGGGTGAGTTATCGATATATTTACGAAAGGCGTTATTTACAAACTCGGAGATTTTAAAACTAAGTACAAAATTCTACTTATTAATAATATTAGTAAGCTTAATATAAAGTACGGAAACGACTTATACAATAAGCTTTGAATTCGTTAATACGGGGGCTAAATTAACGCTAATTTATTCTTCGGTTTTATTTAAATTACTTACAATAACGTTATAATTGACAAGATCTTTATACTCGTTATCAGAATTTATAACCCAGTTCAGTTCCCGTATACCCTTATTATACGATATGATAAGATGGCCGTTAATTTCACTTTGCGCACTCATATTATAAATAAACCTTCAGAAAAATTTTTTAAGGGAATCGGTATCTTTTATCTTTTCTAATGGGTTCATCATAAGATAACACTCGATAGTTCTATAAAGATTTTAAAGTTTCTTCTTAATTTTCGCCTTAATATCCATAATCTCCTAAGCTGTCACCGCTTTATTATTATATGGAATAATAATAGGATTTATAGCTATTTTCTCTACTAAGAGTTCCTAAAGAGCTTTTTAGCTTATATAAATCTACGTAATAATTAAAAGGGCAGGAAACTAATCCTTAACAAAAAATCACCAGTATATGATAAAAACCGTGTCGTCCTTTCAGCGGTAAAAACGGTACTTACCCTTAGTATTAATAGCATAAACTTCGAAAGAATCCTTTAGACTCGCGTCTTGAGAGGCTAAATTCGACTCGTTTTACAGTTACTTAACGCTACCGGCGTTCCAATATTCACCAAGGGTGAAATAATAAAACACCTCATATACATATAAAATTCAGGAAACGCCCATATTATAGTTTTTTCGAGGATCCTTCTTACTGTTCTTCCTAATCTTTTCCTTAAAAAAAGGCAAACTTGAAATAATTGTCCTTAGCCTATAATTTAATGTTTTTGAACTGTAAGATACGTTTGAAGAAATGTTTCAAGCATACATTACCTTCGAATTTTATGTTAATAGAAACTACAGCTTTTGGAGATAGAAATTTTAAACTATTACTCTGATAAATCAAGCTCAAGTAAAATCCGACAAGTTCGTATCCTAATATTATATTAATTCAGTTATATAATAAGTTATGAATGGCTGTTCAAACCCATATGGATTAGGAAAACTTAATACTTGGTAAGGTTGGCTTACTTAACCTACATACGTTAAGTAAAATAGTTACTTAACAAGTCTACCCTATTAAACCCATATAGATTAAGTAAAATAAACAATTTATAGGACTAGCCGAATTAACTCATATATATTAATCAAAATAAACCTTTAACAAATCTGGTCTACTTAACTTACGTACGTGAAATAAAATGAACATTTGACAAAACTGTTCGTTTTAATTTATATGGGTTAAACAAAACAGACACTGCACAAGATTAGCTCACTTAACTCACATGAGTTAAATATAATAACACCTAACAAGATTATTCTACTTAACTCACGTAAGTTAAGAAAACCAGAGAAAATACAGGCCCTCTTAACCTATATAGATTAAATAAACCAAACTTGTTAAAATTAGCCATTTTAATCCATGTAAGTTAACTAGGTTAACCTAACCAAGTGTCTATTTTACTTATTCCACGTAAATTAAGTAGGCTCTAAATTTACTTAAACTAACTGTTTCAACCTACGTAGCTTAAGTAAACTCAAACTTGTTAGAACTAACCATTTTAACTCATATAGTTTAAGTAAACTAAAAATTGGTTAAAGCTAGCCGTCTTAACCCACATGGATTAAATAGGTGAAAGACTTTTGAAGGCGAGCCGTCTTAACCTACGTAATTTAAGTAATTCATAAACTTTTTAAAGCTGGCCGTCTTAACCTACGTAGTTTAAGTAGGTCAAAAACTTATCAAAGCTAACCCTTTCAATCCACGTGTCTTTAGGTTAACCCTTATAAGTTAAAAAGGCTATTCGTGATTAATATCAAGTAAAAAAAAAATATAGCAACCTACCTTCTGTAAGAATAAATACGCTTAAGGTTTTTAGATCCTTAAAGCCAGGGTAAGCTTACGTAACACTCCTAAAAAAGTTAGATAACTTGATATTTAACAGGTTATAGGAGCCGATAATACGGAGAGAATTCTTCCTAGCTTTAACAAGGTGTTTAGACTTGTTTAATGATCACACTAAATACCCGTGAGTATATAGAAGGTGCCATAGGGTTTATGTTATCAAGAAGATAACAGAAGTGCTAACTGAACAATATTGCAACCGTGCAAGTATTGATCAAAAGCCGTGAGACTATTTAGATATGTAGACAGAATACTTAGATTGACAACTGAAGATCTATGAAGAAAATACTATCTATGAAGAAAATACTATCTATGTGGTGATGGCCATATTTTTATATCCTATGGCCTTCATACCATCTTCTAGACCGCTGAAGTCGATATCGCTTTCTTCGGTCCCAATGTTGTCGACTGAGCCGCGGGCGGTCCTGTCAGTCCAAATCCTAACCCTGGGTGCTTATATAAGAGATATCCCTAGCTTGATGTGTTGGACATCAGGCTTCTAATGGCGTAGCGGACCGTTGGCCTATTCCATGACCTGCAGTTGGTCCTTAGGTAACAACAACGTGGCCTTGGTATCGTTTTTAAATACTAATCCATTAGAAATTAAAAATTATTTTGCGTTTTATAAATGCTGCGATACAGGGCTAACAAGAATGTGATACTATTATGTTACTTAAATAAATCTATCGACTTTATAGCCTAGAGAATAAACTAAGTATATAGGGTTGCTATACAAAAACTTGATTTTCAGTAGAGCGAATACGGACGTGTTTTTGATAAATTTTATAAGTTTAAATACATTTTTAAACTTAGATTAGATGATATACAAGATCTTATTCTTTTTGTTCAAGGCATCGCCTTTGGCGGAGAAGCTTCTGGTAGTATCGTCACCGGTAACTTCAGCCATCTCAATGGACACTTGGTTAGGAATATGTATAATTGAATGGATACGAATAATTAAAGGGAGTATAGCCTACTTAACCCATTGGAGTTAGTTTAATTAATTAATTAAAAAGAAAGTTAAAGTATCAAAAGTTTAAAAAAAGAAATATAGTATAACAAAATTTTAAATAGTAACGGAGAATAAGTTACAGCTTATTATTTTCAATTCGAAAGATTAATAACAGTGATAAGTCTTTTTCTTAATCCGGATAACAAATAATAGAGAATTAATCTTTTGCTAATCCGGATAACTAACGACAGAAAATAATACTTTTCCTAATCGAGAAAGGCGGTAATTAATCTTCGGCTGACTAAAATATAGATTCTTCACTTCACACCACTTTACTCTTTCACCTTATCTTTAACATTTTTCCCTTCGTTAAACCATAAAGGTAAATTAAGTAATTTTTCTAGGTACCAGTTATTTTTACTCTAGAGTTCAAAAGACCATGATACTCCTCTTCATTAATCTATAAGGGTAAACTAGGCTATTTTCCCCCGTATTGATTATTTTTACCTTGGAGTTATTCAGAATATTCTTTTCTCTCTATTTATCTTATAAGGGTTAATTAGACCATTTCCCCCCGTATTGGTTATTTTTATCTTATGGTTAAACAGGTCATTTTATTCTTTTTGTTAACCAGTAAGGATTCATAGGGCCATTTTTATACTAGTTATTCTTACTTCATGGTTTTAGCCTGATGGCGTTACGCGAGTTATTACGGGTAGTTAACCACTTGTAGTTAATACTTTGTAAATTATAATATAACATATTACATTTATTCCGGAAAAATATAAAGGTGAATTTTATAAACACTACCAGCTCATAATTGAAAACCTTAATGTATTTATAACAACGTTAGTTATCGTCAATTTCACGAATAATAAGGGTATAAAAACTTGATATAAAGAGGAGTAAACCTCTATAATTAGGTTATTAAGCTAATCAGTTTCCTATTAATGATAACTTTTAGCTGCTGCCGTATTTTGAAATGAGCTAACCAAAAACGAAAATAACGCCAACGATACACTGCCGAAAAGCACACCGGAAATATAAACTATAACGATTGAGATAAATAATTCCTTGTATGCGATAAAGCCTACCAATACATCGTTACTGACTGCTTAAACTTAGTTTCTAAAATTAATATTAAAATGGATGTATTGGGTATGACCACGAACATCTATAAAGACGTGTATTAGGAAACTATTATAGATTTAGATAAACTGGAGTACAACGCATTTATACGAAAACTCAAATTTGTATACCACCTTAAGGTACGGCGATATAACGACTTGGTAAAGATAATCAACTGATAAAACTAAGATAACAAGTGAAATATTATATTTAAAAACATCTGCAAAATATTTAAACCATCTAAAAGTATATAATAAATGGGGGAAAACTTATATTGTAATCGATTTACCAACGATGGCTTGTAACGATAAGGGCCGTGAAGTTCTATCACAATGTGTGAGACAAAACTCTTCTTGACAATTTCATTTCAACGGTTAAGTATCTCTTACGGTATATGTATTTGATTTTATATTAAAAGATTTTTTCAAAGTCTCCACTAAAGCTGCTTTATACGTTAAACACTGTATTAAATCTCTCTTGGGATCGCGAGGATGACAAAAGTATGAACGAGGCAGTTTATCTCATATTGCTTTTGGTTCTAAGGCAATAATTTCGTAATAATACCTTCTATAACGTCATCATGTCCTACATAGAGTTACTAACATTCAATAAGTATTTGAAAGTGTAAAAAACAAGACAAGGTTATAACAACCCTGTGATAAATTTAATAAATATTTCACTTATAGTTTTTTACCATGAAACTATAGCAACCAGCAAACAAAATGATATGTAATTTAACCTTATCCATATTACCATACTTGGATCAGGCGATTAGTAACCTATATAAGTTAATATGGCTATATTAATACTTACCCTATTACCACATATAAATTAGAAATCGCCCTAATCCATGTAAGTTGACACGACTATAATAACATTCTCTTGACACCTATTAGCTCGGATTTCAATTAAATATACAGACTTTCACAAATGATAGATATCAATTTATACTATATAACTATTGTTGATTGCATAAGAGTACCACCAATATAGATATTACATATGTAAGACAAGAAAATACAATTTAAGCCAGGCGAATTAGTATCAATATACGTTTTATAAATTAGTTATACATAGATTATATGTTCTTCGTACAATACGTGAATTCAAAAATAAATCTTTCAAACAATAATAGCAACTAACTTCAGCCTACTTCAAGAAGATATAAAGGTGTTATAATTCAGTTAAAATATTCATTCAGATACGGTTAAAGTCATATTACTCAATTTCTAAACGATATCCCTAATGACAGTATAAACCGCGACCTAAGTTTCTATTTTCTCGACTAACACTGTACCGTTACGTAGTCGACAAAGGCGACTAAACTTCGATCGCAGCTCATCAATTTTAATAATTAAATATATAAGTAGTAGACTATAAATGATAATATAAACAGTTGTAAAATCCTCTAGTGTAAGGTACAAACGAGTAAGGCTTCTAAAAGACTAGATTTAACGCTTGACTAGAAAACGGGGTAACCCATGTAAAACAAAAAGTTGATATTATTAAAGTTACATAATACAGTAATTAAAAGAAGGCTTAAATATTTGAATATCAAGGCATAATAATAACCGAGGCGATGAAAAATAAGTCTTCCAATCGTTAGTAGACGAAGATATTAACTATTTGAAAGAAAATAAATATAAACTATTGAACGGCGTTAGAATTATAAATAACTGTAATACAGTTGTTTTAGAAGGCTTAAATCGTTATGAAAGGTGTAAGGGGAGGTTATATAAATAACTGCTTAACAAAATACAAATTAACAACTATATAATTCTCTCTTCTAACAATATCTTCGATATAATTAAGTTGATAACATTGGGTACGGTCACCGTTTTAGTAAAGATATAACTAATAAAGTATATGTTTAAAACGCTTAAGCACCGCGTCTTAATATAAGGCCTACGAGTAAAGGATTTCGCAAGCCTGAGCAAAAAAGGCTGTAACGACGGGAATGGAAGATAGAAAAAGATCGGAAAGTTTTTTATGGAAATTTATAAGCTTATGGGGTGCTTTACGCTAACTAACCGTAATTAATACTCGGTAGAATACGACGATAGGATTAAGTTACTCAAAGTAATACACATTAGGAATGTAATATACGCGTTATTTGGAATGACAAAAACTAAAAACATAACCCACAAGGTATTTGGTATTATAGTCCTAGTAAATGATATTAAAATGACACGTCAATAATATAAAGTAACCGTAGGCAAAAACGTCAACTTTACCGATATCCAACTCGTATTAAACGGTATAAACAATTAAATAAAACTCAGTGACTATTAAGATAAGATGATTAAACATATTATTAATCCAAAAGTATAAAATATTATTTATATAGTGCTAATCAGATCCGGAGATTCGGTATAATTTATATTACAAATATCTTTTAATTAGGGAGGCATATTTGTCATAATTAAGCCTACAATAGCATTACAACACGACGTAACGAGTAGAATCTGGGTTATACGTATCGTAATTTACACGTTGCATCCGAACGTGAAAATTACGCGTTTGAAAGCTATTTTTACCAAATTTATAGTGATTATACTCGAGGCTACTTATTCCACGGTTGTTAAAATGTTTGTTTCGAAATTAAATACCATTTGTAATACGTATATGATTATCTTAGATAAGGGATGTCAGTTTCTTATAAATGATTATTACCGCAAATCCATATTGATTATTATGCCGATGATAATCATAATTTATATCAAAATATTTTTTAACCGAAAAACTAACTTTCTTTTTAAATTAATATCCAAAGGCATTGCAAACACGTACAGATATTTTATTATAATTAGAAAACGCGTCCGAAACGTATCGTATATATACGGTTTTATCGGGCTTCATACCTATAATACCTCTATATGAATTATATAACGGGGTTTAAAACGACTAAAGATGTTGAATAGGGCGTTACTGACTTCAAAGGGAGAAAGAAATATGTAAATATATTGGTGTATCCAAATATATCACTATACCATATAAAAATGAATAAGATGGATAAGTTTAGGATACTATAGCGCAAAAAACCCGGAGTAAAATATAAGATAATGGCGTTAATGTAAAGGGTAAATATTAAAAAGATTACCTTTATTATTATAATAAGTACCTACTCCATTTTAGATATGGTTTAAGGCTTCACAAGAGCTCAGTACTTACTATTACGGTATTTTTCAATAAGAAACAGAGACTTATAATGAATACATCATTATAGGAATATATGACATTGAATTACTAACGTATATCTTTCGAAAAGTATTTTAACAAAGGAAAACGATAATTTCGTATAATTAGTCAAAATCCATTCAACAAATATCGATAGTTCTATATCGAGTAAAAGGCAGTAACTCGTCCCTAAAACCAATCAATCTGATCAACTTACGTAAGTTAGACACTTATACCAGGTTATTCGTCGGTATCCCTCAGATTCATAAACTCCTTAACCCATAGAAGATAACTAAGCCCTTAACTTTGTAATTTATCCGCATATCGTTATATACACCTAGTTCATATAGGTTAATTGGGCTATTAACTAGACAAATTATTATGATCCAGCCGGTCTACTTTTCTTATACTAGATTCTCAAATATTAAATTATACTAAAGTGAAAGCATATGTTTTCCGATATATACAATAATTTAAGAACTAGTCTTCAAAAACGTTCGGCAATAAGAAAAATCAAGACTATAAATTCTACGGAACCTATATCTTCAACCTAGGTATGAATAAAATACGTTATCATTTAGTAAATTATACGAAAAACAGAGCTAATTCCACCAAAATCCGAAAAGAAATATTTTATAAAATAAACTACTACGGCGGTAAATTAGATATTTACATAGTATATAAATATTATTTGCTACACTAATATATATTTTTAAATTGAACTACAAAAAAGTTCGGTAAATACACTTACGCATGCGTAAGCCTTATATTTACGGTTTCCGATATCAGCCTATTCAGGTTTATATGATTACCATTTACTATAAGGTATTATATGTTATCTTAAATATAATATATCCATCCAAATATAAAAAGAGACTTCAGTATAAGTTGCGTAAACTGTGCTATTTTAGCAATATGAATATTAGAATATGGTTAAAAGGAAAAATGCTGTTTAATGGTCGGAAAACCAATAACCTAATGATCTTTATTTATTTAATAGTTAGAAAGATGAACATAAGTTAAACGATTCGCTATAAAGAAATAAGAACGGATATAGCTGTAACTTAGTACTATAAATTTCACACTTAAAACTGAAACTTATGATAGCTTCACTACCTGGAAACCCAAAATCATTCATAACATTATAGCAAAATAAATAAGGAACATTCTTAACTTATATAGATTAAGTAATTTAATTAGTTTTTTATATATATATACGTTAAATATCTTTTTTTGCTTACTTATACCATATAAGTCAAGAAGTTCAATTGGATTTCTTAACTTACGGTTGTTTATAAGTTTAACAAGATTTCTTAACCCACACAAGTAAAGTAGTTCAATTGGCCTGCTTGACCTACGGGGATTAAAGGGTTTAGCTAGCTTTTTTGATCCATATAAGTGAAATGTTTCAATTAGCTTCCTTAAACCATATAGGCTAAGCGGTTAAATTAGCTTTCTTAACCTATGAGGGTTTATGGGTTTAGCTAGCTTTCTTTACTCATATAAGTGTGATGTTTCGATTGATTTACTAAACTCACGTGAGGTAAGTAAATTAACAGTTTTTTTCAAACCATATAAATAGACTAATTCAATTGCTTTTCTTAACTCATCTGAGTTAAGCGGTTAAATTTACTTTTTTAACTTACGTAAGTTAAGCGATTAAATTGGATTTCCTAACTCATGTAGGTTAACTAGTTTAACTGATTTTCATAAACCACGTGTGTTAAGCGGTTTAATTCGTTTAATTAACTCAAATATATTAACTGATTAAATTTCCCTTCTTAAAATACGTTGGTTGAGGGGTTTAATTTGCTTTTTTAACCCACGTGTGTTAAGTGGTTCAACTAAATTTCTTATCTGACGAGGGCTAAGTGATATAATTGGCCATATTAAACCACGTATGTTAAGTGGTTTATATAGCTCTCTGAACTCACGTAGGTTGAGAAGCCTATATACGAGTAGTATTACTGTAAAATCAATAAGATCATTTGTTATTAATGTGGAAATAAACAAAGATTACTATTCAATATCTAAATCTGAAACAGTACCCCTCTATCTAATACGATAAAAGGGTACTATTTAAGTTTGTAAAACAAACAGTATCCCCTTAACTATTACCCTAAGGGGTAGCATTTAAATTTATATTGTAAATAGTACCCTCTTATGTATTACTACAAAGAGGTAATTTTAGAATCTATACGGTGAACAATACCCGCTATCGAATCACTTAGTAAAAGATAATAGGTCCTATTTAACATAAAAATCAAAATAAAACCCTCTTGTTAAGAACAAGTAAGAGTACTGTTCACCATACAAATTTAAACAGTACCCCCTTATCTATTACTATAGGAGGTACTATTCAGATTTATATAACGAATACAACCCCCTATCTGATAACTATCTAACGGATAGGGGGTACTATTTACGATAAAAATCTAAAAAGTACCCCCCTATCCATTACTACAGAGGGTACTATTCAGATTAATATGGAGAACAATACCCCCTTTATGATAACTATTAAACAGTCAAGGGGTACTGTTCATCATACAAATCAGAACAGTATCCTTTGTCGTTAAAAAAAAACGAGTGAACAGTACCAATTGTTCAGAAGTGCTACTTCTAAACAGTACCCACTGTTCGCCATATTTCATACAGTAAGGGCCCGTCGTTATGTTTAACCGAGCTATAAAGTAATTCGAATGCTTCTGAAACCGAGGTATTGAAAAAGTTCCAAAACGACTTTTAAGTTAGGAATATATAACTCATATACATAATGTGAACCCATTGTTTCGGATGGTTCCTACGCAGGGAGCGGCTGATCTAAAAATTATTTGAATTTCTAAATTACTTTGCACGAAATACTTCGGTTTTGTTTATCCGTTATGACTTTGAATGTCGATAACTTTGAATTAAAATCAACTGGCTAGTGGGCTTGAGACCTGGTACAAAGTAATTCAAAGAAGTTAGTTTATGTACAACCAAGTAAAATTTTCTTTCCAAAAGTTACATTCGTCAATATAAAAATTGATAATACGTATTATATGATATTTATCGTGAAGTAAATTGAAGTCTCTCGGATTCCTATTTATTTTATCATTATATCCAAAATTAATAGTCTTCACTTATCCAGATTCGTTTTAAGAGGGAATCACATTTTTAAACGGTATTTCTATACGTTTTTCCATAGCCGTTATTACGTTTTATATGAATTCTTTACCTTTCAATATGTTAAATGAAATCTTTGCTTTTGTCTGCAACTTTTTAGTTATGATATGTAGTCGTTATATGAGTTATATAAAGTCGATATGATAGCCCTAAATAATGAAAGATAAATTAATACCGATAGATTTTTTTTACAGCTATGCATCCATTAATGATTTGGTAAAATACAATATAAATTAAACTAAATATAAACAACGGATAAATATGGGAATATTAGGAATTTATAATTAGTACATTTGGTAGCGCCATAAGCTTTGAGGCAGAAAACGTTGTTTGAGAGTTACTTTATCCACGCTGAATTATATAGTCGTTTTTAAAACCCATTGGTTTAATTTATCTTTTAATTATTAAGAACTCCATGGAAAAATACGTAAAACCGTTTACGGAAATTAAAAAACCTTGCTGTATAAGCTGGGGTGATTATAGTAATTATCGCTTTAAATTTAATATCATTATTTAAACGATTAGTATTAATTATTAACTAAAATAGGTTACCTGTTAATTCATGGGGAAAGTTTACTATAAAGTTACAAAAAGAATATTTTGAAGCTGTTTGAAAACTGGGAAAAGCTTGAAAAGCTTTTTTTCAACGATATTTTCAGTCGGTTGTATGCTTAAAATCATCGGAATACATATTATAAAAAGCTGAACCGAATGGTAGAACGCGAGTGAAAAGTAAGTTTTAAAGGAGATAGTAGTAATGACGTAAGCCTAGAAGAATAACCAAGAAATGAATTATTTTCAAATTATATTACTTTGGTAGTAATGGATTCTAGATAGGTATTGAAATGCGTTTATAGAAACATGAAATACCATTATCGTTTATTGAGTATTTCGAAATGAAAATTTTGAATTTCAAATTTTTATTAATTTGAATATCGATAAGAAAATGACGGTTGTTCAATTGTATTATACGAATTCATGAGATATAAGTAACATTGGAGGTAATAATGGCGTCGAATTATCAGGAAAGGTAAATATTAGCATGATTTCGTAACCTTTCAAAATAAAGGTGTAAAAGACGCTTTACCAGAAAATATACGTACGTAGAATTATTATAACGAGGCTTATTCAGGGCATAGAAGTTGAAGTCTCAAGCTCAAAGAATACTAGATCGATTTTTGCTTAGAAATAATTTTATTCTTTCGGATAGTATACTAGATGGTGTATAGTTAACAATTTTATTATCAATTAAATTAGAACCAAATTTCAAAAGGCATTCGGACTTAGAGATTTATTGTTTAGAAAATTATCGTTAAATTAAATTGTATTTTCTTCTTTTGTGGTTCATACAAATGATAAATGGACCCGATGTAGCTGGAGGCCTTTAGTTTCGTGCCTATAAAGAGCTTATAAACTTATGTAATTTCCCATCGAAAATTTCGTAAAAATATAGAATAAGCGATAAACGACGAGAGTAATTTATGACCTAGCGAACGTTACCGTTGTTTTCTAGTTTAAACCGAGTGCCAGCTAAGTTTTAAATAAAAAAATCGGCTTTTAAATAGATATCTAGGTCGGAATCGCATTGGTAGAAGATAGTATTAGAAAAAAAGTTATGTTCAAGCCGTTTGAAAGTGGTTTTCCTAATCATTATTTTAATAACGTGATATACAATTCCAGTTTATGCGAATTAAAAGACTATGAATCTAAGAATGATCGCAAGTAAAATTAAGACTAGGGTTGGTCAACCAGAAAAAAACACTTCATTTTAAAAATGAACGTGGAAACCATTTATTACCATACAATGCGAAACTTTTCCAATTTTATACGAACCTTAATGTAAATAATTAAACTGAATCCCTATTATTAAATTGCAACTATTAAATTGATAACTAAATATATCTAGATAAAACCATATAACGTTTCAGGTATTATATACTCGATAAATTTTAATATTATAATCGTAACAGGTATATCTTAAAGATAAATGAATATGTCACAGAAAAATGAAGTCAATAGTGGAAAGAAATAATCATGACGAGTTGTTAATATACTGTTAATAGAAAGTTAATGTACTCGAAATGATAAAAAGAGTAACGAACTATTGAAAAAGTTTGAACCATGCACGAAACGAATTTTGTTATGTTATTTACTCTTAAATACAGAGCTCATGAAGCGTAATCAAGACGTAATTCAAAAAATAACTCAATTTAAAATATATTTAAGAATTTGTCTTAATGAGTGGAGTTATATAATAATTCTACTGAGTAATTTCTTTGAGTTAACGGTAATTAATATGAAAATGTATACTTTTTAGGTTTTTTAACGAAGGGTAAAAGGTAACTTGTTCATGAGTTATTTACGTCAATTTATGCCTGGTTGAATAGTTTTATCAATGTTTTCCTTTATTCATGAAGTCAATCCTATAATATGTTGTCTAACTGGCTTTACAGAACCTTTATAGGTTAGTTTAAATCGACATTTTAAGGTCTAATTTTGGGTTAGTTTCGAAATAATAAAGGTTTAGTTTATCCTTCAGTGATTTATCGAATCAAGTGGTAAACGTTTTAAATGCGTCTGGGAGGTCATTGTTCATAGAGACGAATAGCGTTGGAACGAGTACTTCATTAATATTTTCTAGTCAGATGGCATTGAATCGTGAGGTAGCAATCAATTTCATTCCGGAATTTCATCAAATAGCGTAAAATGCGGCGGCGCCAACTAATTTAGGTGTTTTTAATATCGGTGTGAACTATTATTCCTAAAAATGATAATTACCCGTTCATTTTAAAATTTATACGTAATTGAAAATGGTGGGAGCTACTTGTTAGTATTATATATAAGGTTTATGTAAAATAACGTTGTATTTTAAAAGAGAAATAACGTAAAATTTTATCCAATAATGATTTTTATCAAAGTTGACATGTAAAGAAGTTATAAAACAAATAAACCATAGTGGGAAACGGGAAATTCATATATAGTTTAATTAATTTATCTGGAAAAAATACTGACACGCGATAACTTGAAATTATTTGTAAGTTATTTGTTGGCGGCGTTACAATATTTAATATTGATATTGAGTAGAATATCAATAAAATAAATGAAATTTTATAGGAAATTTATTATCATAGAAAAATTATTTATTATTTAAGGAGATATTACCCAATTAAATTCATGTGCTATTAACTTATTTTTAGCGACTATATATAAAATTGACACTTTTACCTTTAACAGTTCAATAATATATTCGACTAAAGTAAAGTATAATTTTATAATAGATTTGACGTTAAAATCGCCGGGAGAATAGGTTTTGTCGAGTTTGTATGTCTGTATATGATATCTGCTTGTGTTAAACCATAAATATAGCCTCGAGATTTCATGATAGGAAAGTTTCGAGTGGTTAACGTAAGTAAAAAGTCTTTTAAAACCATCTAGATGACGTTTAAGCTAATTATTACAATGTTTCCTTAAATATTACCGAAAGGTACGTCATCTTTAATATTTCTGACGAGTAAAATTCTCCATATATTTACGTCAGTATAACTAGTGTAACCGTGCCAAATATAAAGCATATAAGGTCATCTGTTAATAACTTGAGATTAGGTAACTTATTTGTTGTAATTTGAGGTTATATAGATGGGAGGTAACGAATTTACGAACGTGAAGTTAATCAATCATTTGAAGATAATTAGTGTGTAGGTGAACTTTAAAATAATATCGTTAATTTCCTATAATAAATCTTTACAAATATTGAAAAATAACGTAAAAACGCTTACAGGTTTTCAATTTCATTTTTTTAACTCAATGATAATATTTTGAGTCGCGCTAGGTATATAATAATCAGAGGAAATATAATTATAAACGTATTTAGGTAGTTTATACCGCTTTCGCTGTTACAAGCATAATATTGTTTTATAGAAGTTTCGGTAAAGTTCTTTAATTACAAGAAAATATTGTAAAAGTATTTTTTAATATTACTACACTTATGGCATTTATATAACTTATATAATATCGAAGTTTGGTATGCAGTAAATCATAACATGATATTTCATAACTAAACCAACTTATTTAGGAATTTACATTGAAATATTCATCGTTCATAAAGGTAGGAATTGGTATTGTAGTTGGTATAAAATAGATTCGAGTCATCGTTCTAAAAATAGTTAATAAGATTCCAGGTAAAATCCGGTGTAATTACTATGTTAATAGTAGGTAACGTATTAAAAACTCTATAAGTAAAGTTTCGTTTCTAAATCTTAAATTTACCAGTAAGTTTCAAATTCCGTATTATAATTATTAACGTATTTAAGACACGAATACTTCGGTTTTTTTTAATTATGACACGTATTCACGAGCAACTTCATTACGTTTAACGAATTTTATACATGAAGCATCAGTAAACCGTTCATATTATGCCGTAAAATGATAAAATTAAGACTTTGAAACTCTTTAAAGTTTCTTTTAACGTGTATGTCTAAGATTAATTTCATAACTGGATGTTTTACCTTGGAAGTGTCAAAAAGGAAAAAGACCCTGGGTTATAACTGCTAAAAGAAGCTAATATACCGTTAGAAACAAAATTCGAAGTCTATATATTCAGGGATTTACACTGGAACTTTCGCTTTAGGTTATCGAACTTTATTTGAAATCCACGATAAAGAAAAAAAGAAAACCTCCAATGATGAAGCTGTTACGAAGCTGAAGAAAAGTGAGTAACCTGGTTATGTAACGTGTAGACGTATACTGCAATACGGACTCTAAGAAGCTTTAGAGCGCCGTAAAAACGTGAAAACTACCAGGGTATAATCACTGGTAACCACTATCCTAGGCACAAGCCTATGACACTAGCGAAAAAGTTGAATATTGGGGGTATTTTTCCAAATATATCTCAATCCGTACTCCATTGCTTTTATTAAGTTTTTTTTTTTTCATTCATTCGTATATATAAATTAGTATCCAATCCATATTTCCGATCTATGTGTTTGTAAAGAATATGTTTACCATCTAGCAATTATATCGCTACATCTAATGTTAACTTTTTGTACAATATCTGTTAAATTCATTCTAAAAAATGAAATAAAGTTGTGATAAACATAGTATCAATACTGGTACCTGAGTTTTCGTCATATGGGTTCAATATTTATGAATTCAAATGACTGGATCCTTTACGAAACAAATACCGTACGTTTTCAATATTTGAATCATGGTTTATAATTGGGATACTCTATATTTATACCATTGAATACGAACCCAATCTGGAAAAAGTAATATATATTATTATTTCCATTTGTTTTTACATTTCCATTAATTAATAAGTTGATTGTATTCACGATATTTGTGAAATATTAATAATATCAAATTTTTCTATCCGATGATATCATTCAGGTTTTATACTTCGTTGTTTTCATTATTGCAAATACGGTATAGTATATAAGTCTATAAATTAGATACTAATAAAATAATCGAACACATTCGTTGCCGAAATTTATCTAGTCTAAGAATTGTTGAATTAAATGTAATCGATAAACGTTTAGATGAAGATTGAAAATTTACTGTGTAATATATCATTTATCGTATTTTCGATTTCGTTCAACTATTATGTATAAATATTTCCAAGGCTTTCTGTGATGGATTTTACCTTATACTCGTTGTCAATGGTAATAATTATGAAGTTGGTAATACTCAATATGTAAGTTTTCGTGATTCATAATATACATATATAGTGTAGTATTTACATTGACCTTTGGTATACCATTAATATGTCTTGAAGCTAATCATTCATCAATTTAATATAACATATTTACTCATATTTAACCTTAATAATTTTTTGATGTGACTTGATAGGATGCTAATATGGCTATATGAAAATGTTGTTAATTTTGGTAGCTAAGCTAAATACGAAAAGTGGGTTTAATTATACTTCGAAAGACATAAGCACCAAATATATTTTTCCTTTTATCGTATATTTTGTATTGTCTTCACTAATGCCATTTATTTTAATAATCGCATCATTTTAACCACCATTATATATGATCAAAGGATCAACATTGAAACACAAAACGGTAACAGCGTATATTTTTATTTCATTCATCATATAACATATTAATTACCTTTTGTATATACTTTGTATTTTCTTGATGATTATAAATATTCGTTGATCCACAAACCTAGTTCATTAGATAACATTGACTTTAATGATCTTAATGATTGAATAAAATCAAAATTGGTTATCAACTTCTCTGACAAAATGTATATGCTTCGTGTTATAAAGTAGTTAACTTTACATACGTATTCTATTAATTATTAGCTAATATTTAGTCTGAATAAGTCAATTTTAATTATCGTATCTTTATTTGTTGTCAATAATTGTGATTATAGTTAAAGAGTCAGTATGAAAAAATTAACCCAACTCATTTTTTATATTCGACTCTGGCAATATTTCTCAAACACTTTATAGTATCTTCTTTTGAGCCAGTATTAAAGTAGGTTTCTTATAATTTGTCAAAAAGTCAAACGTTTCCAAAATATATGCCAGCAGCGATTTTCATATTATAGATAGAACTGTTTACTTTTTGTTTATTTATTCAGTAAATGTTTCTATAAAACTTCATTTATACAACGATTGGAAATAGTTGGAACAAGTCATTCATAAAATGTTTAATATATTAGTGTTAAAAATTTATTGGGGTTATTAGGTATTTCAGTATATACAGATTAATACGACATTATAGATGGTAAATAGTAGTTGATATCGGAGTACCTTAACAAATAATCGAAATCGATTTTAAGATTATTATTTTAATTTCATTAGGAAAATTATAACGATATTTTTATAAAAGTATCAATATTTACGTGTAATTCAACTAGGGGTGATCGAGGAAGTTCAACCAATTAAGGTTTTTCAATATATATAGACCTTGTTTTTGTTTGGATTTCGACGTGAATTCTGACTGTCAAACAGGAGATTTGTATGATTTGACGAATGTGCAGGTTTGAGAAAAAAAGAATGGTATTTACGATACTAAACGACAACCATTCTTATTCAGTCTGAAAAAACTATCATTTTCCTCAATATTATACGGACCATCGGGTATAATTATATGAACCTCGACCGTCGCTTCCCGTAACAAAAGATAATGCTTCCTATGAAATGCTGTTGTTATATCGGAAATAATCATACCCTGTTCAAGCCATATAAAGCCTGAAAAAAACCTTTAATATTGGCCATGGCGGACCTCGAGGGCTCTAGCTACAAACACTGATGTGTCTCAAGTAGTATGAGTGGGCCGTGAAGTCTAGGTTCAAAGCCTTAGCGCCGTTACAGTCCTGGTTGTAATACCCGTTGCACACAACCACATCGGCGTCCGTATACGCCGTCGTTTCGGCCGAGCCTGTAGACAGCCAGTACTCAACGTTTGTATGGTAATACCCAAGGCTCTTGGGCGGCAAACGGGGCACAGGGTCGTCAAGGTGTGTCATGCGCCAGGTGGTCCCCGAAGTCTGGGCAGAGACAAAGGTCGCGAAGGCTAGGTTGCCGACACGGGGGGACCCAAAGGTGTAGAGGTCGCAGAAGTGGCCAGCTGCGCGCCAACTGGAGAAGGTCTGGCTTAGCATTCGTTCCAGCTGCGCTGTTTTCCAGCATATGTGTGTGGAGGTAGGCGGAGGGGGTGGGGGGTGGACGAGGTCCATCAGCACCACTTACGCGGTACATCCGAGCGTGGCCAGTCCAGCGCCGAGTGAGTGGCCGGTGAAGCTGGTGCTGTATACCGGGTACTGGGCGTTTAGGGCGGCCAGCTTGGTGAATATGTCATCTTTGACACTATCCCAGGCGCTCTGGAATCCGGAGTGCACCTGACACCCACTACACAAGCTCGTATCGTCAAGCGCAATATCGATGCTGGGTAATGTTGTCATCTCAAGTCAGTATTTATGTTTCTCCTCACAGTTGGGGAATAAGGATGGTTGGTTAGGTAGTGGCTGGTGGGTGTCAGCGGTTACATTCTTACTCTACGGTGAAGTCGATAAGGCTATTCGAGTCTGTGCCGGCGAACGTCACCACAATGGCCGAGTTCACGGTATCGAGGAGGATAATTCCTTCGGTGGATGAATGTTTGCTGTCGAACTTGGCAACGACTGTGGCGCGATTCGCGGCCACATCGGTGCAGACATTGTCGTCACACGTCACGATGGCACCCACCGCAGTCTTTACGTTGCAATAGCCTGCGGACGCATACTCGGACATCCATTGGAAGCCCTGGAATTCCTGTTCGGAAATCGCGCGCGAGTCGATGCCATGGTTCGGGCTTGGGTTCATGATCCGGGCAGCAGCCATAAAGGCTGGGGTCATGGCTGATGGGGATTTCATGGTTGCCTGGAGTCAGCATGGGCAGGTATACCACAGAATAGAATATGTGATCGAGTGGAAGGATCGAATTGGCCGCATCTAGTAGAAAGAGGGAATCTGCAGACGAGCAACCAAGAACTGGGGAGAGACGAAGGCCCACTTCTCTTATAAACTCATCTCTGACGGCCTGCCTATGTTAAAGCGAGGGAGTGGGTGATCAGATAGTCCTTCCATCTAAGCGAAGTAAGTATGCGGCGCCACATCCACACACAATGTACACGCAACACAACTGGCCAACGGTACACAGACTGATCACGGTGAGGTTTTTGTCCAGCGGGACGAATCCACCTTCCAAGTCCCATACACACTTGGGATAAGAAACCATAACCGCAGGGATCTCGAACAGGGTAGAGAAATGGTAAATTTGGTCTTGCGGAGGTTATGTCGATATAATCTGTGCTTCCGAGTTGCTCCCTCAGGACTTTTTGTTTTGTTTTTCCTGCTTAGATCAAATTCGCACTCGTCATTGGTTGAGGATGTATGGGCACTCTTTTCTCCGCGCTTTAATACAAATACACATTGGTTCGCATACCGAAGTGGACCAGGACCCCGAGCGATGACCGTCAATTGTTGCGCTGTACCTCACAAGGCTATACAGCATCTTTCTCATTCCCGGGCCAGACGACTCCATGGCTTCCTTCTCATATGGGAAGCGTTAAGCGAGGATAGTGTCGCGCCGAAATGGCGACGGATCTCCGGAAGCGAGCCTAGCCATGGAGACCTTAAAGCCTCGATATGGTGGTAACTCCGGCTGCCTCTCGTGCCTCGGCGGGATCGGACCTCGACACTCTTTTCAACCGGTGACACACTGTCTTGGTTTCTCACGACCTGATGGTAAGCGACTGTCATTGGGATTGGCGATCCTGTAGTTAGCACCGAGGTTGAAAGTGCCCTTGCAAGAATGGCGGGCCGCGAAATGTGGGATCTGCAAGAGTCAGGCAGCAAGCGTCAGTTATTTGAATTCCTAGCATGGACTATGGCCCACCACGGCCTTTGGAAGAAAGGGTGAACACTGAAAGAACGCACTTGGCCTCGAGCCGGGCTGAACCGCTTTTCGTGAAGTCGCGCATGTCTTGCGTGATGTTTTTGTCGCACAAGATGAAATGACGATAGTCGGTGACAATGATTTACACGACCTTTCAATTGATCCTTTTTCGAAGAGAGATGCTACTCTATGAAGGGCCGTGAACATGGTCGTTATGGCGTGGCTAAGGACGGCAATAAGCCACGTTGTAAGCATTTTTGGAATAGCGATCAATATTATAGCCGTGTTATCAAACTTTGTTTTCATAACTGGTGAAGTAGGTTACGTCACAGAAATTTCGTCGACGTATGAAACATATTTAATAGAAATGGGGGGTTAATTTGGTTAATTATTAAATAGTTAAAGTAAGAGAGATAAATATTTGCTGATATATCGGATTCCTTTCTTACAACGGTATTAATTATTTTATGTTACAATATTCCAAAAACTCTCGAGACTTAATTTTGGTTGCTTCTTTGAGGTTGAAAAGGAAAATGCAATATTAAAGTGTACAAGTTAAACTATTATATTCCCATGCTACTGACCATTAGTTTATAAGTCATATGAATGTGTACATAACGTGAGGTGTAGTGCCTGAAACACGCGCGGTCCGGGCGTAGTCTGCAGACGTTAAATATAATGGTAGGTGATTGACCGTGTATAGGTTGTGTATATAAATCCTGTATAAAGAACTTTGAAATAATTGTAAGTTTTCCTTATTAAGTAAATTGTTAATAAAATCGGGTAAATTTTTAATATTCTTTCCTAGATCTAATTGAAATATATAATAGAGATTTCGTTTTATTTTCACCAAAAAATCCTTATAATGTACCAATGAATAATAGTTAATAATAATTTTATGGTATTTTAGCGTTGTTAAGGAGGATATGCCGTCGGTCAATATCCAATTTTTCATTAATTTGTTTTGACTTTTTACATATTTAAAGCCGATTTATGCCAATATATCTTGCTATTAAAACGCCGTAAGGCATATCATATCTACTTTAAAGTAGATACAATTACTCGTGTTAACAACTTTTGTTTTCAACCCGATCTTTTCGTATCTTTTTACATTCAATTTCACCTAGGTTGTTATTGAAATTTCGTAATTGAAAGGTAACCTGTCCTCTATTCATATTGGGTTTCCAATATTTCAAAGCAGTTGAAAACAATATAATCAAGAACAAGTTAATAGTTTGGCTTTTATTTGTCGACGATATATTAAAAGATTAAGTAAATATTCAATACGCATAAAACATGGATTCGAAAAGGCCAGTCTACCTTTTTTTCTTGTGTAGTAATATTTTACGTCGGCAGTTAAATAGGTTATCATTGAGAATTACAAAGTGAATTTATATGATGAAATTTATGATATAGGTAGGTTTTTCTATTATATTACGACTGTTTTTGTGTATTTGTATCATAAGAATAAAGTTTTAGTCGAGTAAAAATGATTATTTATAAGCAATAAAAACATATACGTACTATTTATCATCAAGTTCCAAACTTTATTAATTTTTGCGGGTAGTCTAGATTGGTTTTTCATTGTTTAGTGTAATTCTCTTCGATTTCATATCTTTCTCCGAATTTTATAATAGGTTTATTACTATAGGTGTTGACTATGTTAACTATATCGTTATTTTAGTATAATAATGTCCATTTCTTAACTAGTTAAAAGTTTTAAATTTTAACTTACGTTGTTATTCATAATTATTAAGTTTCTTCTTATTTATACTCTAACAGGATAGAAATATAGTAGTAATAGGGGTTTATATCATTTAGATATCTTGCTCAAAAGGACGCGATAATTACGGTTAGTCACTTGAATCAGTCTGTTCAGCTTAAAAAACGAGCTACAAACATTGAGCGCTATGAATAACAGCGTAAGAACGTTAGGTTTAGCAGGTTACTGGTTGTTATTTACTTTGTTACTTTTTGAATCATTCTAATAAAGTTATAAACGTCGTCTAGTATATTCTTCAACGTAGTTATATATAGTTTCAGTCGAAAAAGTTAATATAAGTTTGTTATTTTATGTAAAAAAGAAGGTCAAATTGTTGAATATAATTTCGTTCATGCGTTTAATAATTTAATCACTATGGTCTTAAAATATAATAAAAACGAGTTTAATTTGATAAAATTATTTTTAAACTAAACGTCATTCTTTATCCATCATTAAATTTTCCATAACACTTATTGTCGGATACTCAAATGAATTTCAGGTATAGTTTTTACTACATTATGAATAAGACTTTAATGCAACGATTAAAGTTAGAGTACGTTCGGATATTATATCATTCAAATCAAAATATTATTTTAGAATTATGGTAAAATACCCGTATTACTCATGTAGTCAAACTTTGCGTCAAGTTTAATAAATAGACGAACTATTGGATGATAATGGTGGTGATGGTGTTTTTCGGTGTTAAAATATTAAGAAGGAAGAAACTAAATCTGATACTAAATGCAGATATTTCAGTAAGGTGTGTCCAATAACAACAACAAGCTGAAGAAATGCAGGTGTGTGACTGCCGTACCACCCCCCAACCATTTACTCGGGGATAAAAGAAGGTATGATATCCCTGTTATAAAGATTACGATCCAACAGTCTCGTGAGAATATCTTTTCACGAGTATATCTTTTCACGAGTAGGGATACTCATGAGTACCCAACTCAAACTCGTTTCAAAATCATTTATTGATTTTTTTACAATTTGTCAAGTCCTTTAAGCTTATCCATTTATTAACATTTACTGTAGATTCTCTTTATCTAGCTAGTCATTATACCCTTAAATTTGTTCCATGGGGCTGATTGAACATTTTATCAATTATTTTGTTAAATTCATATTTATCATCACCGTTATATTTTACAGGCGTTAAAGGCTGAACGACTCGCGTAAAGGTTTTATCATTCCTATTAGGTGTTAATTATAAAATGCTAACGGTAGATTAAATTATTAATTTAAAAGGTAAATTCAAAGTAAAATCGAGTTTTCCAACTTTGTTCACATTAATAAAAAGGCCTATATACTCGACTACTTTGAAGCTCAATTCGATTTCTGACCTTAAAATCATATCAACCGCGTATTCAGTCGTATTTTCTTTTGAGTTTTGCAATTATAATTTTTATCGTTAATTGAATATCTCGCCTTCAGTATTTCTTGATAAAGAGAATGTAGGTTCATTAGCGAGGTATAAAGGGAATAGGATAGTTGATTGGTTAGCTTCAATTAATTTTGAATATACATCTATAATAATTATCGTGAATTATTCAAAAGCAAGAATTATTACAATGCTATTGTAGAATATAAATAAAATGAATCTACTATTATTCAAGATGTTGAGCTATAGAGGATCTGAAAGCAAATTTTACAAACTGATTTTGCCTCTTAATTGACCATTCTCCAGAGGAAGGTAAGATGTAATTATTATCGACTTGGTGTCAAAGATTTTGTAAGAATTATACCAGAACCCTAATAATAATATAGAGGCTTTATCGTATATAATGTATTATGTTGGAAGAAGTTTTGTTTATAATGTTTTTGCAAATGAAGGCAATAATTATATTAAATTCTTTCCGTGTAAGCAGACTCTATAGCGTTCAAGATAAAGAAGTAACTGGTAAAGAGATGATGAAATCAATGTAAAAGGTAAATATAAGTAAATTGAGATTTCGTATTTACTTAATTTTATCAATATATCTTCCATTTTCTTTTTTCACTTACCACGTTTTAGGTATTCTCGATAATACGCTTTTACAACTCTATGTTCCAAGCGAATAAAAACACATTTTATACTACCATTTTAAGTCAAAACCCAAAATAATGCCGTTTATCATAATGGTCCACGAAAAAAGATCGTAAACGAAAAATAAAGACAAAACAAGCGATTAAAACCCTTTAAATCTCGTTATTGAAATAAGCGATTGAAAAGTTGAAATAGGTGACCGAGTATTCATGTTAAAATGTAATTTTCTTTTTTGTTATCCTTCTTAAGGTCAAACAAAATGCTTATTTTACGGAGTTAGTATGGTAATTTAACCAAACACATAACCATAATGTATGCGACATTGTTATCTTAACCAAATGGATAATTTGATCTAATATATACGAAACAACTAAATATTCGGTCAAATATTCGGTCAAAGATAGAATGATTCTTGTACGAATGAATTTTTAAATTATTATTTCAATTTTAGCAACCTCGACAAAGTATAAAGAGCAACATTCAAGCGTTTAGAAAGATGAAAAACTTGTAACTATAGGTGTTAAGGTAAATGAAATTATTGATTAATTTTCTATTCGCTTTATCCATGGAAATTGTATTTGGTAAAGTTTACTTGAAAATTCTCTTTGTTGAAATATAGTCTGAAAACTCAATCATTAGATGTGTATTACTAATGAAAGTTATAGAAAGGTGACAAAAAAACTATTTGAAACGTATTACCCCCTGCTTTAGAGTACCATAATGTAATATAACCTTAAAAAGACTTCTGGTTGGAAATAAAACTGGCTAAATTGAAAGAGTTTGAACATAGTGCCAGTTGCACAAATATATCATTTTTAAAAAAAATTGGAACGGTATAACTTGAAACTTACGTTTAAGACTGTAATTAATTTGGAGGAAAACTGAGCGATTAGTATCAGGATGATGAAAGCGTAGACGGTTATATAAAAATATCGAAAGTTTGTCGAAAGATATTATTGTTTGGAAGTTTCAATAATTTTCCTAAATCATACAATATGATAGCTTTAACCAAGATTTCCGACCTTAAAACATCCCTTATAACGGTACTTGATAAGTAGATTGATCGCAAACGTTTGTGAAGTAGTCGATAATAAAGCTAAGAAAAGAATCATTATTCTAATATATATAATAGTGTTATTTCATATGTTTTTAATATGTTAAAGTTTACTATGATTAATAATTTACAGAAGCCCTTAATAAGCGTTTAAATTGTTGAGAAACCGAGACCATTGATATATAATCTAAGTAATTTTATAAACGGGATTCCAACGTGATATTTGTCCAGCAACGAAGAAAAGCTTTTTTTCATAAAATTATGGCTGGTTCTTATATTCAATATTCGAGGTATTTATAAAACGTATCTGAAATAATGAACATATCATTTATGAAATATAAAAAAAATCGAAAGGGTCTAAACCTATGATTCATTTATCTTGATACATATGATAGTGAATTTCAAAAACTTATACGAGTTATTTTAAAGCGTTTAAAACATTGATAGCTAATTATAATAAAGCTTTCTCGGTAGTTTGGTTTTTTATATACTCAAGCCATTAGATATTGAGTTTATAGGTTACGTGACTCTACACGTAACGAGATATAAAGTCCTGCGTCCGGGCCCGGTCCAGACGCGTAACAAGCGCGGTCCGCATACGACATATGCGAGGGCACGTGATGTGATAGGCACTGGCCATTCCTATAGGTCCTGCACAAAGGGACACTGTAGACCTTTCTATTATTCTGTCTGTACCTCAATACGAAAACAAAATTTACATCTACTAAGCTTACCATTGTAGATCGTACCTTCATATAGGTAACCTGATAGCTTAAAAAAGAACTTTATAATGTTTACTATGTAAATCTATTTCTTTTTAAGTAAAGATCCGATAATTTAGCTTTAAAAGGGTTTAAAGAAAAAACTAATTGAAATACTCCATTTCAAGTGGTTCAAGATGCACCATATCATGTCTTATCTAACATCTATACATAAACCTCTAAATAACGAAAATGAGTATGGCAAAAAGAGAAATCTTATTTGGGTATTTTATACGATTTTTCTTATAAGTTTGGTTTAATTATTAGTTGAAATGATATTTATCACGTTTCAAAACCAGATAAGAGTAATGATTTAGCTTAGTATATCATTAGCCTCGTACTTTAGGTACATTGATTATTTTATCTTACTAAACCTTTACGAAACCTATATCTTTTTTCACTGTTGGGAATTGTTTATAAATTACTTAAGGTTAAAGGGCTACCTTTTTCAACCTCAACATTCATGTATATACCTCAAACAGTCTATATTATACGTACATTATCCGATGACTTATTGCCAAATGAATGAGGTGATGTGCAAAGAATGTTATTATTTAACTTAATTCAATAAAAATTATATTTAGCTAATAAGAGATAAACAATAACGACAGCAACTGGAATCATCGTTTTCGAATCGATAGAAGCTTAATACAAGCTTATGGATTGTTTAAAAGCTAATTAAATAATGTAAAGATTAAATTATAATCCAACTTCTAATGTTAGAATTGGCGCTTCAGCGTAAAAAACTTTTAAAAACGTAATATACAATAACTAATAACCTTAAAATGCCTTAAAAAATAGAATTTCAAATAAAACATTATCGTTAGATTATCCACCTAAGTTAAGTTTCTGAAACGCCTTTCCAATCCGTATAAAAGTAAGCTGAATCTTCGTATTTGGCTATCGTGCCGAACCTGATAGGTTTAGATATTTCTACAACTTTCTTAGTAAATTGATAGAGTTTGATAACAAATGATGAAATAATTTGCATGTTCAAATTGAAAGTGATAAGAAACTAAAAAGGAAATAAAAATGAATTCCTTTTAAGAAAATCGATATAGTTTACTAATAATTTTGATATTTGACCTAAGAATATAGTTACAGTAATCCATATTTTCATTTTATAGACTATTAGTATAGGCTTTGTTTCTAAAATGATTAATAGTAAGTTGAATTTGATGTTTGAAAAGAAAATTACGTTTCTCGATATAAAAACGTCGGCTTATATAATTTTAACTAATTTCTCGTAAATAGCGCATCGGTTCTAAGGGATTAACAACCTAACCTTTTACGTTTTTAGGTAATAATCCTATAATAATGTCGGTTTTATAGTATAAAGCTTAAAATATCCATTCAACCTTGAAGATTCTTTAAATTTACGGCCTAATAACACCGGTAAAAGTTTCTTGGTCCTCAAAGACTTTTTAAAACTTGATAAAAGTTCAAACATGTTTTTCAAAAAAGTAAATATATCCGATGTATTTTCTTACCTTAGTATCAAAGTATATCATAATTTTCTAGTTTTTGTAAACCAGGTTTTCCCGGCTATGAACTTTGATTTATAAGTATCAAGAGCCTTTTAAAATTAAGTTAACTGTATCGTTTGCATTAACGGTAACGACAATATTTAGTTTTCAATATTATTAATTACATCATCATGAATAAGTTTATCGGCTATCCATAAACAACGACGTCTTTTTTGAGAGGATATAAAATAACGAGCCTTATAAGTCTAAATGTAGGAAAAAAACCGATTTCCCGAGTATAATAAAACTACATAAAAACTTTGAATTGTTTCATTGAGTTTGGAATTAGGTTACTTAACTTAATTGTCTACAAAAACTTTAGCTTTTAACGATAAAGCCTTCTTCTCAAAAGTTAAACAGGCTTTGTAAGGATATTAAAAAAGAATATAAGGTTTATTTATCATTTGCTTCAAAATTAAAGTTAAAGTTACACTCGTGTTGGCGATTATTGTTACAATAACGATTACGGTTACGACGGTAACTATGGTTATGTTAGCGACTACGATTTTTGAAAGGATCGACATAGTCTCGTTAACGGTTTTCACTATCTCCTCCTCAGTGTCGCTCGCGAAAATGATCCTCGCGGCGATGATGAATTTTTACGGTATTTAACTCCTTCTCTATCTTAGTAAAAAAAAAAAAAAATTAAGCTTAACCGAACCTTTGATCTTTGAAATCACCAAAAGTGTTATAGGGGTAAATAAAATGGTCATATCTTTTAAAAATATTCTTATGGTTTTAGCGAAACGGGTAACGGTTCTAGGTTTTATTTTGTGAAAATATAGAACGGTACATCTGAAATTAACGACTCGAGGCTACTAGTCAAGTTTTCTAGTTTTTTTCAATCATAATTATATACCTCCGTATTATTGAACTTCGAAAATTAAAAGGAAGATATTGTTAAATATGAAGGTTTAATATGAACTAAATATTTATTATAACGCTTCGTTAATCATTATTATACCAGTTTAAGGTTCCAGTTACGTAAAAGTACCATATATCAGTTTATATGTATTTTTAGACTGTATTCATCGTTTAGAGTATCCCTTAAACCATATATATAATTACAGTACTTAATACTTCCTCGTCCGGTATTTATAACAAACCGAATAATAAAATTATTGAATTTTTTTCGGAAAACCTCGCGAGTTAATCTCTTGTCGGGATAAAAATTTCTTTTAAATTTTTACTATTCCATCTTTACCCCTTATTAAAGGGTCGAAATCATCTCGATTGATTAGCCTTCAACCCTAGGATCTAGGTATAAAAAATTTCAACTCCTTTGAAAAGTTTGGGACATCGGTAAATATAATATCTTTACACATTCTAACGATGCTTAAGTTAGTAGTATCGAGGTAATTAAGGTTAAAAATTTCAACCTTCTCCAGTTTTAAGCGAATAATTCCAGATAATTGTTAATATAAAAACTAAAAAGGTTTGCGGGTAAGGAAAAGGTATTTTCGAGGAAAATCGCTTGGGTCTTGTCGATTTCGTCGTTTATACTCAAAAGTACTATAGTTCTCTTCACGAGCTTGTTTCTCGTCCTTTTAAATACGGCGGAAATATTTACAAAAAGAACGGTAGGGCGACTTTTTCTGATGCGGACGCGACTATTACCGATGTGAACAATAGAGCAAGTTTTACTGGCGAGGTTATTAAATCGATTCTTGCCATTGAGGACGATAAGTTGACTCCTGCTGCCCAGGACTTTAAGGCGATTTTTGCCGACTAAGATAATTATCTTCGTGATAAGGTAGTTAAACGCGATTGACGAAGCTTCAAACAAGATTTTGGAGATTACTAAAGCGTTTATCTAACTCTTCCCGAAGGCGTATGAACTTATTGCCTTGAATAGAAAAAACAGTTAAAACTGTAGTAACAAGGCGCTTAATAACGCTCCTCATTGGGTTATAGCTAGTAGTTAATAACATTATTTAACATAAGGTACAAAAAATAGTATAAAAGCGATTTGAAACTAGTAAATGTAAAAGAAAAGGAATTTTCAATATCTTACTAACTAATAACGTGGTAGTAGAAGTAATATGTAATATGGTAGAAAAAGGGTTAAATCTTATCAATGCCTTTTTTTACGTAACAAAATAATAAGTAATAACTGGTCGGCTAATAAGGGTTTCAATTGCATGCTGATTATGAAAGGACGTAAGGTAATTGATAGCTAAAATAGGCAGGAGGAGAAAAAGAGCTGGCGATTTGATTTTTAAGGGAAGAAAAAGACTGGTGTTTGGGTTGCTGTAGGGTGGCCGATTGCAGCTAACAATAGTATTGTTGAAAACAACAAAGTCTGGTAACAGCGTAAGCGTCTGGTGTTAACTTAATAGTTAGTTTACAGCTAACATTTGGTGAATCGTGATGATGGTGATGGTACTTCTCTGTAGTGAAGAATGAAGAAGAAAGAAACTAATCTAAGACTGACTGCAGAGATTTCAGTAAGGTATGTACAACAACAACAACAACAACAACAACGACAACTAAAACAAAAACAACAAGTATAAGCAAGGCAGGCGGAGAACTGCAGTACCACCCCCAAACACGAACTAGATATTAAGATATATTATTTCTAGAATAGCACAAGATATAATTTTTTATTTGTTTTGGATATTATATTTATAAGTGACTTGTCATGTTTCTTTTTACCATTACCGAGCAGTGACCACGACGTATTCAATATAGTGCGGTGCCTCATGATGTCAAAAGTACATATGCCGACGAGAAGTGTATATATAACCATATATCTCTATAGTTATTAAGCGGTCACATTGCAGGTTGCAGCTTTGTAGAATGTATGGTAACTTGCTCCTTTTCAAGGTGCATTCCAGCAAAGTGCATGATAGCATACTAATGCCTAGAAGGGGCCTTAGCAGAGTGCACCGTAAAGTGTTACTGCGTATAGGGAGATTAGCAGAGTGTCTAGTAAAGTGCCACTACCTTGGCATAAGCTTACAAGATCCTATCTGAGGCTTATACTTTGGGGATGATTTTTTCCCCTTGAATTATAATTTTTACTTTAATATACACTACCAATACTTGAATAACCTTATTAATCTACCTGGTATAATGAAACTTATCGACAGTAATTAGTAGTTGATTATGTCGACTATTAATAGCTTAAGAAAAAAAAGTTAAACTTGAATTCAATAATAATAGCGGGAAATTATAGCGGTTTCAATTAGCTGTATTGTTGGAATAATACTACATGCAGTGAAGTAGATCAACTTTTTTTACAATAAAGTTAACTAAACTGACCTGTAAATTGAGTGTATTGTTTTGTATAAGCTTACTGTATTGGATGTAAGTTGAGTAAAGTATACGACACTTCTCACTAGGGCATGAGCCAAGCGATTTACCATACAAATAACTGTGCAGACCGGCTAGCGGTCTGCCAAGCCTAAAACAATACATCTACTATCCGACAACGCAATACTACTGCTACTTTGACCAATCGAATCGACAATGTTGCGACGACTAAAGGCCTATTAGGAAAGGCCTACCAGGACTAATCAGAGCTTATTAGGTTGAGCATAGATTAGCTAAATTGAAGAAAAGGCTACTTTCTGGTTGTTACACTCTATTTTATAGTCCGGATGGAAGAAATATTTTTTCTAAACACCTCTACAAATTTCGGCGGTTTATACAGCAGTAAGTGGAGAATACTTATAGGTTGTAGCGGTTTTTTCGGCCATTTAGAGGTAGCGATGGTATGGCTATTGAAAATACTAATAAATCTTTACCAAAGATCTTTTTTGAAAAGCGTTGAGATTGACCGTTAAAAGTCACAAACCGATAAGTTGGCAAATATTTAGGTTTTAACGACTGTAGATACTACTACTATAGAAAAACGAGCAAGTCTTACAGATAAATAGCTTCAACAAATAACCTTTAATCTCTGCCGACAACAATCTCTCACCTTACCTTTTAAAACAGACCCTTGCCTTTAATTTTCTCTTTTCACTTCCTCTACGCTAACTTGATTGCTAAGATCGCTACTTGAAGAGAAAACATCATGTTGCGCCAAAAAAACCACGTCGCGCAACCTCACGCCAAATTACTAAGTCGCCAAGCTTTTACACCACATAAAGTCAAAACGCCAATTCTTTACGACCACGATTATTAAGTACCTCGCTCTACGTATGACACATAAGCCACGACGTCAAAATGGCTACCGTAAACGCTTACTTTGAAGTTATTACCTACCCCGTTTGTAAAGAATTAATTGAAGCTTTCGAATTCCTTTTTTATCCAACATTATAACTATGAACTTTGGGGATGAAACGTCAATAAAGACTTAAATGCCAAATATTTTACAAGTTTTATCAGCTGATATTTTTTCAACCACTATGAAGACAAAATTTCAACCGCGGTAATTATGTTTGTTTTTACAAATAATGTGACTTTTTCGCTGATTAGATTTTTAATATGCGAAGAAAAGTGTTAAATATTCTTAAGATAAACCTAAAGGAAGTACTTGAAAGTGAAGTAATGTATATATTAAAAAGGTGGTTTTGAAACTGGCCAAGTCACTTTTAGACTTTTCTTAACTTAAGAAATGCTCTTAAAATCCACGTCTGAAGGGAAATTATACTGAAAAACCTTAATATCATTATATGCGATTTGGGAAAACTCCTTTTTCCTTTTACTAAGTTAAGCCTTTTTACGAAATAGCGATAAGTACCATGTCAACCTATTAAACAACCTCACACCTTAATATAATAACGCGGAGTATATTTTTTGAGGTGCCAAGGTGGGTAATGTAACGACCACTCACGCGGATGAAGAATTAACGTTGGTACTTTACACTAGTTTATAAAGACAAATCATTAAGTCCTATAAAACTTTTGGTCCCCTTTTCCCCCTAATACTTAAATTAAAGCCGTTAAGCCCTCTAAAAGCTTTTGTTATGGAAGGTTTACCTTTACGCGAAAGCTTATTGCATGTCATACTGTAGAATTTTACCCCTCGGGCTAGACGACTGGTAATTACCCTTAACACCGTGGTTTGGAGACTCCAAAGCTTGGATTTCTAGGGAATACTACTAATAAAGATTAGAATAATTATTGCGACCTGCCCTTAAACCTTATTAAGATAGTTAATATTAATCATAAGCTTTTTACGGACTTTACTAAGATTTGAAAAGACGTGAAAACGTATAACGAAAAGCTCCATAAACTTTTCTATAGAAAGATAATACTTTTTTTCAACATTTATAAGTGGAAAGAGGGTTTATTTTCTGATTATGACTAACTATTTCACAGAATGATTATCAAATACATTAAATATTACTCCCTAAATCTCTTAACCAGAGTCACCACGTTTCGAGAGATATAAAATAGTATAAGAAGCTACTTTAAATACGACATTCACCTCACCTAATACTATACAAATTAGGCTACTACGTGGTAAACTATAATAATAGAAAAGAAAGAAGAAAGGAAATACTAATTGATATCTTAAACTAGATGCTTAATAAGCCAATCTTTTGTTAGAAGGTAATGGTGAAAGCTTACTTTAGTGAAGCTACATTTAGTAAATAGCTATAGGTAGTAGTTATAGGCGTTAGAGATTTTGAATACGCCTTGTATCGCCTAGATGCCACCTATAGAATTTTTGAGCTAATTGAATTCCTAGATCACAACTGAAACAACACGTATAACAAATTCGCTTGATATATACTCCTAAACTGGCAACATCTTTAATTTAAATAAAAATTGTTTCGCGCTGTTTAATTATGTCAATCGTAAGTACGACTACGGTTAATATTAAAAAATAGCTTTAGACTAAAGGTAGAAACAGCCACGCTAACTCTAATATGATCAAAAATAAAAACGGTTTCTCAAAGCGTAAAAACAATCGTAATAATATTAACAAAAGACATTGAATTAATAGAAATTTTAGCCATTAGTTAATTAGTTACCCCTCCCTCCCTCCCCAACCACCATTAAAACACTAATAATTGGATGGTGGTACACTATAACTAGTACTGCAATGCTACTAAATAATACTACTTAAATTAAATTGTATACTTTAAAGGCTCCGAGCTAATTAACGACGATAATATCCTTAAGTAGATTAAGTGTTATAAAAATACAGTTTCAGATATAGCCTATTGTTTAGTTAATCACATCTTCCTATGTTGTTTTGGTGATAAAAATACTTATATTTGCTTTAATTAAGCAACTAAACCCTTATATACCTTTAATCTTTGCGATCGTTACATAAACCACACGTTTCAGTGTATTATACTGGATATAAAGACAATAAGATACTTAATAGGAATCTATTGTTACAGGCTAGTGCATGGCTAGTATTACCAGAGATACAACCCTAGTAGTTCTATACGTTCTTACAATGCCTTGAAGTAGGGAGAAAGCTGCATGAGTGCACCATTTCATACGTTATATAACCGAGTTACACTATCTTTTCGGCTTTAAAATAACTCCCAAACAGAGACTTTTTCTTTCCTCTGTTATCGAGGTAAATAAATAGATTCCGACTACTTGAAACGATAGCTCCGGCTTCGGTCCCTTATATATAAACATTTATTATATATTGACGGTATTTTCATTGATTGTTGACAGTTTTAATTTGAAGTTATACGACTATATCTCGACTTCTAGAATCTAAAACTTATGTTTTAAAGTATTTTTTGACGTACATACGTAGGGATAGTTTCAAAACGCTTCAATTGCTTTACATAATTACTTTACAATATAATATACACTTTTCACAATTAGTATACATATAAAACTTATCAAACGAAATTGAATTAATCAAAAATAGGTTTTATATTTAAAAAAGGAATACCAAAGTATTAAACGGATTAAAAAATATTATTCAATAACTATAAGATGTCAGTACGTTTATACTTTTGTATTAACACTCTCGATAAAATGTTATCCCCACGTAAGATACGAACGACGTAACTATTATGTTGTTTTTTACCCGAAATCGCGTTAACCCCTTAAAAACGGAAACTCTAATTTCTTTCATTTCGATTACGATATTAATACCCTACTCAACAGAAATTCACGACATAAAAGTACGTTTTAATAGTAGATTTAATTTCCTCGTATTGAGTTACAATTTTCGATATTGAACGTTACGATAATAGCAAATTTAAGTAAAAACAAGAAGTTCATCGTTATTAAAAATATTAGTTTTATGTTTTCTTTTAATAGTTAAAGGATCGTATAAAAATATTTATTAAAATTTATTATGCTCGTGAAGGAGACGGCGGTATTGATAACCTTAACACCTGAATAATTATTCTTCACGTCCATCATTACAAATTTAACGCGATTGAAGATATTATTCATCGGCTTATAAATATGAAGTAAGATTTTTATGACCTATTTTACGTTTTTTCAACGTTAAAAGGGCTTTATTTACATAGGTTCGCAGTATAACATGGAAATCAGCCGTTAAGCGTATTATTTTAAAGGGAGTTATTAACGATACGTTCGACAATACGTTACTTCAACTCAACATACCCGCGGAATATAACGAATAAGTTGCTCGTATTTAAATCATCTATAAGCGTTCTTATATTGTCTATACTCAAGATTTTATTATTCATGTTATTATTAAAAGTATCTTACGTAATTAAAATGATAGTATTGAAGTTTCTGCTCAGGATAGTTTATGCGATATTATTATGATTGAATTGTAAACCGTTCGAATCGCTTTTAAATAACACTTCGCTTAAATGTACTATTCGAAACTTTTCCGTCGTAAAGACTTCATGTTATATTTATAGTACGGAGCTAATATCTATTGTTTTCGCAACTATCTGTTAGATCTAGCGTAACAAACGAATGGTATTAACCTTGAAACAATTATAGAAATTCATAATATTTGAGCCGAAATATTGATAATTTTAAAAAAGGAAAATAAAAACTTTCATATATAATGACGTATATAACATAGAAGAACATTAATTATACTTAAAAACTTTGTCCTAAATTTGAAACAACTTAGCATTTCTAATAAATTCGATTTGTAATTTTGTTTAACTTTTGGTAAATGTAAATCATAAATATTAAAAAGTCGCGAAAAAAAACATTTACCAATCATTTCAAGTTATTGTGAATCCCTATTTCATTACAACGACTCCATAAAGTTAAGTGTTAAGTACCTAGTTTTCTCCTACAACTAACTTCTTTTACAGCCTTTTAAAATATTAACAATAATAAATATCGTTACCAGATAAAACCTTACATCGTTACATTCTTATAATATAACGTTATTTTATGTAAACCTAAAGTAGGGTAATAATAAATCATTTTCCACGTTTCGAAATATGTCTTACTTTTGGAAAGCATTAGTTACCATTACGTTTGGAAAAGGTGGTTAGCGCCCGCATCAAAAACGTCTAAGGGACTCGACTTCATCATATTTCACGTTATTTTACGAGAATCCCACAAAGATCGATCCATTTTTACGCGGCTCGCTGCCGTTTCCCGCGGAAATATTAACGAAGTAGTTACCTCGATACCGTTTATTTTCGTTGACGACCAGTGTTCCGATGACTCTAAAAAGTACAACCATTTATTTTATAAAGCCTTTAACGATAAACTACACTTTCATCGCTTCGGAATAAATTACGAAATCGTTCTTCGTATCAACCATTAAGTTTTACCCCGAAGAGTATCATAAAGATCATTATACGGTATATCGCGTAGTGAGCAATTTATATTACGAGAAACTTTAACCAAATTACTTAATTAACGTTATATTCTAACTCATAACTATTCAATGAGTATTCCACTTACTGTCGTTCAAACCACTGAAATTAACTTACGTTTTAAAATCTATTATCATCGGTTTTATGTAATTACGAAAACGAATCATTTTTTTGAAAAACCAAAAACTTTACGAACACTTTCCAAATTATTTAAATTTTTGAATTCAATGTCCAAACTTCTTTTTGAAACCTTCGTATTTAGAAAGGAAAAGAGTAAAATATTATAATTCGTATACGTTTCAGGTTATTCGAATGAATTATTACTCTTTCTCATTCATTTAATACTTTCGTAGCCTTTTAACGGTATATCAATATTTTGTTACCTCCTTATTTTTCAATTTCTTCTGATCTATTGAATTTGACTATATTTTCATTTACTTTAAAAATACCTTAGAAAAATATATCGCTGTCGGTAGAGTCTGAAGCCTTTAATATTTACGGGATCATAAAGTTTTTAAATAGTATCAAGACTATTGGTAATTGTAGTATAAAATATGTGTTGTAGTTAAGAAGTATCTAGAGGTGTACGTTACAAGTTAGGGCTTATGATCCGTTGCCCAGAGTGTATGACTCTGGAATACTTCTTCTAGACTGCTTTACGCATGAGAGTATAATCTGCAGCATGCCACGTTATCATATAGTCTGCAAGAGTACAGCCTGTAGCATGACACATGATCGTATCATGCTTTAGGAGTGTACCTTACAGCGTAATGAACTGCTACCTAAATATACAATCTATGAAGGCATATAATAATATCCACAATCTCTAAGGTTAAATAAGTTCATGAAATTGTTAAAGGTGTGTAACTTAACCTCAATATATTCATATACGAATTTTCCGTTTAAGAACCCAAATGTTGAGGATTCGTCATCGAAGTTGGTATGAGCGTTTATATAAACCTAGAAAAACTACGTATTATCCGGAGATAAATAGCGTTTACGTTAGTTTTAAATATACGGAATTTCACAAAATTCGCGAGGTTTTACCTGAACTTAATTCAGGATTATGTAACGATTATAATAACTTTATTTTATTCAACTGATAAAAATACCCCTTTTGGTTTTAGACCCAAAAAAGGAAATTTTCGAATAACTTCTAATTAATTTTCTTTCAAACTTATATTCTCTAAATAGAACCCCAACCGTAATACCTTTTCAAAGGCTATCTATTTTGTTTTGGCTTCAAAATGTAACATTTTTTTAATACGAAGACCTCGATAACCTGAATTTAGTAACGCAATACCTTCGTCGCTCATTTCCCAGCGTAAAAAATTAAGAAATTTACTATAAAAAATAATCAAAATTATAAAATGATGAAAAGTATGAACCGCGAAGCTCAGGATTACGGAACGCTTGTTTACGATTCTAATAAACCATAAAAAATTTGAATATTTTATTATTATTCGACGGCTTTTTTCACGACGGGTTAGTTGATTTCAATGCCTTTCGTAATTTTGTTTTCGATTGATTATAATGAAACGGTAAATAGTATATAAACTAATGCGTTATTATACCGAAATTGAGATATAAGTAAAAGCCTATTTACGTCCTTTTGGCCGAAAACCTGAACTATTATGCTTTAAATGGGCTTTTTTCGAACCGTTATCACGTATATATATTTCCAAACCAATCATTTTCAACGAAGCTTTTTTCAAGGGTCACGAACCTTCAACTAATACCAACCTTAAAAGTTACTAAAACGCCGTGATTACACACGATACCACTACCTCCATTTAGTTCGTATAATCTGTATAGGCAATGAATATTACCCCGCAGATATTTATACTAACGACAACTTGATATTGAGGGTTTTAATTTCTTAATATTCAGTAAACGATAATCATTGTTTACGGTTTCGCGAAGGTATTTTGGTATAGATTTCCAAGTCGTTTAAGACCGATATGATTGAAATTACCCATAATTTACTTTTCACTGGCTATACAAACTTTAATGTTATAATTACTACTTTTTTCCAAAACGAACTTTAAATTCAAGTTCAATTGTACAGTCCGTCCCCTTCGTTAAAATTACGATGTTTATAAGTGTATAACCCTTACGAAACTCCTTTGAAAAGGATTTTTAAACCTTTTCCTATTATAAAACCACTTAGAAATGAGCTTTTTTCGATTTAATAATTAACTTACCTTAGAAATGAACCAGTAACACATGTTTTCTTGAAATTATTTTCGACCGTTCAATTAAGGCTATTACCTTCGAGGCCATCTTTACTGTAAACGACGAAATTTATATGAAGTTGTTAAAAATTACTGTTAGGTATTTTTCTGATTTTACAGCATGTTCGCTAACAAACACGGTTCAAATTAACTTCAAAGGTTTCGAAAATGACTTTATAGTTCGTTTGGGGTAAAATAAGGTTTAAATATTAAATTTTACCCCACCAATTACTATATAATCGAATACGTAAATTAAAATATCCTATCATACTGACATTCTTTCGTTATATATGCCCAATTTATCAAAAAACCGTTTATTATCTTGTTATTATTTAACGTTAAATAATCAGGATACGATTTTTATCAGTATTAACACATGGTTTTTATTTCACGGTTAGTATATTGACTTCATATAACCGGTATAACATTTTTTTCCCTTTATGTTCAAATATTAAACGCGCTTTTGGGATATTTTACTCAACGTATTCGTAAACTTATCCGATTTATATAAGTTATAATAATGGTTATGCAATAACGTATTGAAAAACTGTTCGTAAACAGCGTTGCTTTTCGAAACGTTTTTTGGTCGATAACGACGTTTGATTTTTCCAAAAAAAAAAAACGATAAACCGGATATATTCTTTGAATAACTGAAATCAACTACATGATGAGTACCGGAAAATATGTATAATCAATTTTTATATTATTAAACACATCTTCTTAGGAGGAAAATACATTTCATTTAACAAATGTTTACTCGCACTAGCCGATTTATATTCGCTTTCAAGCTAATAGACTTACGAATTTTACCCGTGAACCGTGAATATTATTAATAATAACAACGAAACCAAATAGAAATACCGCGTTAAAAGTATATTACGTGTTTATAACAGAATTTACATTGGTCGTGTCTAATTTAAGGTTATATAGAAACTCTAAATTTTAATTCAATAGGTAAATTATATATACGTCACGTAACAACCGTTTTTACGTTATTTTCTTAATACCGTAATACTTCCCGTTCTCGAATTATATTACGAATTAACCGATTATAACGACAAGTCTTTACGTCCGAAACATAAACCCATCGAATATTTTACACTTTATATGACAAAAGGAAACTAAGACAAAGGCGTTCCTTTACAGATACCAAAAAAACGTATTAAGATATTATTAAAACCCGAAAAACGACGAAAATTATCGAATATATCTTTCAAATCCTCGTCCGAATTTTTACTTAAAAGCTTCTTACCTATTACGACCAGTTTACTTCATATTACGATTAAACAGCCTAAGTTTATATTGATACGTTTGCAAACTTCAATGAAATTTTAGTTCGGTTTTTATTATGCTCTCCAAAACGTAAAAGAGTAACAGATATAAAAACCGCCTGTCCTCGGGTATCCACCCTTCGCTGTATAGTGTGCTGAATTGTAATATTTTTTTTATACAACGACTACCTAGGTCTATACGATTTTCATCCATTTGTTAATATTTAATAACCCAGCTTACCAATACCTCAACTTACCCAGGTTTTCAATATTGATTACCCAATAAGCCTTAAGTAATTCTTTAACAAAATCATTTATATTAAAAATATAGTATAAACTCATACAGAAATAACGAACACTCCGACCTGCAATATCAATAGAATAAAAGCAGTATTCAATATTTATATTGAATATTTCGTGAACGATTTTTTCGAGTCCATACAAATAACTTACCTTTGGTTTTCTTATAAATTTTTCTTATGTTATACTATAACCGTGAATTATACTCTAAAAATATTCATTTACGAGTTTGAGTAGCATATACTGTAATTTGAAGTCAGGAAAAAAATCTGCGCTGATTAAAAAAATATTTTCCCAATTATATTAACTTACGTTATGAATAACTTTATCAATCTTTGTAACTAGTTGAAAGTTTATGATACCACAATACTACGAGGATAAATGTGAAAGAAAATTATTTAAATCAACTCTTATCACTGGCTCTACTACAATACCTATAGTGTAGTTCAAAAAAATTTAAGGGAAAAAAATTAAAAGGGAAATTTACGAATTATTTATAGGGGGGGGGGGGTTAAGACGCCTTTTATGTAACGTAAAAATATCGTTCGTCTTGGCACTTTTTATACAAAACTACGATCTTTTAGACGACTTAGAAGCGGTTGATTCGCACTTGCTATCCCGCATACCTTCTGCACGTCGCGCGCCGCCACGTAAAAAGTGAGAGAGATAAAAAAGAAGGGGAGGGGTGCAAGGTGTTTCTATGGATAATATTACAGGCTAGTGTATAGCTAATATTACCAGGGATCTAACCCTGGTTGTTTTACACGTTTTTAAGATGCTATTAGGTAGGGACAAAGCTATATGGAACCACGTTTCCACACGTTACGTTACCGTATTACACCATCTTTCAAGTTCCATAGCAGCTCTATAGCAGGGAATTCTTCTTTCCCTCTTCATCGAGGTTTATAGACAGAATCCGACCACTTTTTGCGACAGCTCCAGCCTCAGTCTGTTTGCAGCTGTTAGCAGTAAATAGCACTGCGGAGGTAAATCACTATAGTTACCAAGATCAATCGTTACAATGTTGGCAAAGCCAAAATTGCCGTTGGATCTGGCGAACAACTATCGTTACTAAGGATAACAGTAGTTTAAACCATTGTAAAAGTAATCACTTTTTCATCTATATGTCTCTTACCCCTTTTCTACCTTTATTTGGAAGATATGAAAACGTTTGGTGTTAACGTTAATGTCAATATAAACGAGCTGGTGAAAAATAACTAGAGGTTTCCCCTCATATTTAAGTAATATTACCTATAATTATATTTTCAAAGATTTGGAGTATTAATGTTAAACTTAACGCAGCCGGAAATACATTGATTACAATGACTTTTAAATTATATATCTTTTAATGAGTTATATAAAGTCTCACAGTTCACAAGGTATCAAAACGTCAATTTCTTTTCCCTAATAGGTATTAAAAAGCTTTGTTATCACTTCTCAATGTATATACAAACCCCTCAGAGATTTAAGTTTACATTAAATTCCGATCAGAACTTTTATTATAAGGTTTTTGTAACATGTTTTACTTAGATAACAAGCCCGTTTTTACGTCGTTAATCCCGCAACCTTCTTTTATAGTATGAGGTTTTTAGAATCCCTTTAGGCAATAGATACGAGGAAAACGCTGAAGATACTGCGGAATAACATATACCTAGGTTTACCTAATATCGTTGTTTATGAAGTCAATATTAACTTCCCGGCGACGGAGTTTTATAAAAATGTTAATATAATAGATATACGGTGAAAAATGGTTACATTTATAGTTTACTAAAGTATTGTGAAGATTAAAAAGTCGTAAGCCCTTTTTTTCCGAGCGTATAATATCCTTACATTATAAATTGGAAGTTTTATCGATCTAAACATATGCTTTTAGACAGCAGTAAAAATTTCGAACGATATTGTAGGCCTTAACAGCCTAATACTAATCTTTCTGGTGTCTGGAATGTACCTACGTTTAACGATTAAATCTCTGCCTTTAGTAAATACTTAAAATTTTGTTGCGGCCTAAGGTTAAACTTTAAAGTAATTGCGAAGGAAATCGACACACCGCTAGGTTAATTATACCCTTAACATTAGGAACTGTCCTATAATAATCGTCGTACTTACTTTCTAGGTGATAATTAAAGTCTTCATATAGCGGGAACCGGGTAAAAAAAACTTCAGGTATAAGATTTCATGTATTGTTAACTCGATAGTCGTTATGAAAACTGTCAACGACTTTATGATATTTATTATACCTTACGTTAAACCTTAAACTAGGGCTACTAACGCTAAATAACCTGAAGTTCAACGACTAAATTAAGACAAACCTTTTCTACTTATTGACAATAAGCTTATAAAACGCCATCGATGCGAACGACCCCAGAATTAGAAAAAAATTAAAAAGAGCGAATGTATACCGTGAAGGATTTACAATATTATTTGGGCAAACAGGAAAAATAAGATAACGAAGACTGAATAATAAAGCTTCGACTAAAAGGAATTATTAAAACATTCGGCAAACCTTTTAAGGAAAGCAGAAAAGTCAAAATTAATGGCTTACTAATTTGAGAAGTTATATTCTTCGTATTAAAGGCCAATTTTAACCTTTAAAACCAAAATTTTACAATCTTTAGGTCGAGGATTATCTATAAGGTTAAGGGTAAGATTATGGAGCGGCTGTACAGAAACTTCCGTTTAATCGCTTGATGGTTTTTCGATAAAGATAAAAACACAATACTTACGTAGTTATCCACAATATCAAAGATTATAGAACGCTTGATAATCGTTTTAGTCATAAGTTTTCTAGTTAATATTAAAAGAAAGTTTTCTGTTTAATAGTCTTTATATAATGCAATCCTTTATATAATTAGTAACGGATTTATATCGGATCGCATTACTGGAGTTACTATAGGAACTACATATTATCTACCATTTAGAAACGGAAAAACGATGTGTTCAGCTATTATATAAGCTGGGTAAAGTAGGTATCTATTGGTTCCAAACCGATTAGTCGCATTTGATATTATGGCTATCAATAAAAGTTTTAATATAAGACTCATATTTAATGGTAATATAAGAAAACTATGTTAGCCTAGTGAGTATATAATCTAACGATACTCTTTCCATTGAAATGGCTGGCTTTGTAATACTGGGGTAACAAGCGATTAAGAACTTTCAATTATGGAATTACAAGCCGGTAACAACGTTGGCAAAGGGTAATTAACTTGATTTTAGTCAATTGATAATCCGTATTCTTAGTGTTAATACCGGCTTAAGCTTTTTCTCAAAGAGCCAAGACACTACTTTAGCTACGACTATTAAGATTAATGTAGTTAAGGCCTAACTATACGTTAAATAGAGTACTAATAGTAGTTACATTACTTCCTTATCCATCATGATGCAAGTATAAAAGCTAGCGAATTAATATTTTAACCAGCTAAACACGTGGTTCGAATGGCAAAGGCGGAATTTGAACCGTAGTATTAATATGATATTAATCGATTTATCGAAAACTAAGTTTATTATTTGCTTAAATAGTTCTATCGTCAATCATACTGATCTGATTTTACAGATAGACTTTATAATAACCTTCATTGAAGATGATAGTCGGAAAAACCAGTTTGGCATTATCTTTATTCTGATTTACATGACTTTTGTTAAGTGTAAAAGGATTATACAATTCATATTAGCTTTGGAAGTCGATGGTATAATAATAAGCTTTAAAATAGGCATAATATTATGGAAAACCCCTAACCTTATTACTGAATAGATAAAAAAAATTCCTATTCTGATGGTAATTTGTACCAAGTTGAGAAGCCTATTCGAATACCGTTTGTAGCTTGGAACCATTATTAGAAAAACACTCGATAATCGATGTAATAACATTCCAAAAAACTTACGAAAGGAAGGAGATTATGGAGTTCCGATAAATTAACGGTGAAGACAATCCTAATAGAGTTATAATAATGGCATCGCCGAATGAAACCTTCGAGAGGTTTGTAAATAGCAATATGTTAACCATATGTATCGAGGGATACGTTAATGAACTACCCGGAAAGGCTAGATCATGTAATGGCATTTAAGGATGTACTAACAACTGAAAGACTACTAGGGAGTTGAAGGTTACGATAAAAACCTATTTGACTAGTAGGGATAAAGTAAAGGTTAGTAAAGACTTGTGGAGGAAGACCTTTTTATGAGAGTTTATAAACTCGTACCTCGAAGATACGGAGCAATAAACGTTAAAAAGGGGTTAAATCAAAGGAAATTAGGCACAATTCCATATAAAGGTTAATTAAAATTAACAGATGTCTGGCTAGTCAACAAGGCCACAGTTTAGCTCTTACCATAAAATATTAGTTAATGATACTGGTGTGCGCGTATAGATTACAAAACCGCAATTATTAGATCTGTTCCCAATACAGCTCAATAGGTAAACTTTATATATAGTAAAGATAATATAATAAACTTTAAGTTAAGTGTATTGTTTTGTGTAGGCTTAATATATTGAATGTTTGTTTATTAAAGTACGCCATACTCTTCATTAGGGTACGAGCCAAAATAATAAGCCATATAAAATACTGTATATACCAACTAGCAATCTGCCAAACCTAGATTAATACGTCCACCATCTGATCTAGTAATACTATTGTTACTTCGACCAATAAAATCTACAACGTGGCAACGTTTAAAGTCCTATTAGGCTAGACCTACCAACACGTATTTTAATATTAGTCCTTATATGAATTATAATAGAATGTTAAAATAATCGTAAACGTTCTTGAAATCCGAGACGTAAAAAGATTGTAAAATTTGAAATAACTTCAAAGAGGATAATTTTGATTAACTCGGTTATTGTCCTATAGATCCAAAGCTATTTCACGATATTTTCTCATTCTTTTTAACGCTTTATAAGTACATGTGTATTGTTAAAGAGAATCAAATGAAGTGTGAGGCTATTTCAACTAAAAATACAAAGTTTCGACGCCTTTCGTTGGAACTTATATAACAAAGATTCTATATCTACACCTCTTCCAAATTTTAGAAGCCGTTCAAACTTGGTATTAAAATTTCCTAAAAACTTTGGAAGAGCATAAAACACAATATTCTTACCACGTATCAAACGTAAACCGTATATTTAATGAGGTATTTGGAGAGTTCACCACGTTACTACAATATATCAAAGCCGTATATATCACTTTTAACCTTAACGAATATCCTTATAAATCTTTTCCTTTGCTTTTTTTAACTTGTTCACTTTTTTCCCTTTGCCTTCACATATATACCATAAATTTTAAGTTGAATTGTAGTTTATTATTGGCAACGTTGAAATTTACTAGCCCCTTGGCTAATTTTGAAATTACTCAGCTTTAAAAGGCTGGTTTTAAATGTCCTACTTCCTTGTAGTTACATTTAATTTGTATTTTATATGAATTTCATCAATATTAGCAAGCGTTGAATACCTTATTTAAAGATTTCAATTCAATTTTGTTTGCTTTACATTCTTTCATCTTTCAACCGATCACTTAACATATTTTTAATTGTTGCTATATTCGAAATACTTCTTCTATAAGATATGTTCAACGTTTCCCAATTTTAAGCCCTTTGAAAAATTAATCTTTGAATCGTTTTAGCAAATCAAATACATACCTAAATTATCTTTTAAAGCGCCCCGTTGTACGTTGTACTCTTACCACCAGAGTTGAAACGAACCTAGAAAACGGATATAAATATATATATTTTGCATTTACAAATACATTTTTTCGTGATATTATTAGAAAGTGCCTCAATTTCAATTTGTGAAATATTAAAAATTATGTTATGGCTTTAGAAGTTGCAACGTTGTCAATTCGATTGATTGAAGTTACAGAAGAATTGTGTTGTCAAGTGGTGAATATATTGTTCTAAATTTGGCAGATTGGTAGCCGGTCTGCATATTAATAGGAATAGCGAATGACTTGTTCCGTTCCCTCATGTGAAGGGTTATATACTATACTCGACTTACACACAATACAATAAACCCGTACATAACAATATACTGAATCTACAATTTAGTATGTTCAACTTTACTCCAAGTAAAGTTAACCTACTATATTATAAATACTACAATTCTAACACTAGCAATTTTTTAGTTTGTATGCTCCCGACGATGTATTTAACTAATATTTTCTGATAAACGTTAAACTACAACCTCACTAACTGGTCAAACACCAATGAAGTTTAATTGACGCCAGCATTAAAATACACCTATTTATATGAAATTTTCTCCAATTACCGTTAATTTCCCTATGACCCTGATGCTCGACTTTATTGTCTCCTAAAAAAAATATTTTTCCTCAAATATACAAAAACCTCTTCCATAACCGACCGATTAAACAAGTTGATATCATTGGTTCCTCTATTTTCTTGATGATCTTTCAATATATTAGTACATTCCTCATGATTTTGCAGTAATTCGAGCTTTTCGGACGGCCTATTATCGTTACTTTCGATACGTATAACAAGCCTTTTCGCATCTATGAACCATTCTAAGGCCTTCTTCGGCAATTCCTTCGTTATGGTATTAACAAAGTTGTTTTAGCCGTTAATATATCTGAGATCATTATTATCATCCTTTCATAAGCTTTACAAAATACCATTCAATTCATTATTTTGCGTTTTTTCGCCAGTATTTCCGAACTTACATATAACCACCGAAATCGGAGCAATCTCTAGCTACCTAGTAATAGGGTGTTTTCTACAATACTATACCTAGGTTGAAGCTTATTATTATACCGTAAACCTCTAAGCCCAGCACGCTTCGTGTAATGTTTTTACACTTCATAAATGTATAGTAAATTAGTAAACCAATCATTATAAACTGATATTTCCGCTTATCTTTACTAACAAGGGTTATTCAAAAGCCGATTTGTGATCACAAGTAGGTGATATTCATGAAAAACATATTCTTAAAAATAATTAACTTATTATTCGATAAATCGATTAGGACTGTATTAATCACCTGGTCCAGATTTTGCATTTTTCACCCGAACCTTTCATTTACACGGTAAAAGTCTTTATCCGCTAGCTCTTATTTTTATATCGCGATAAATAAGTCGTATAATGCCTTCGGTTGATATAAATTGGCGATACAGCTACCACAAGCACGTTATTTAAAGTACTTTAGGACTTAGTCACATTTGTCTCATCAGTTGTGGCCAAATAAATGCCTTGAGACTTTTGGCGAAAACTAGAAACAATATAAACACCAAATATATAGATTAATGATCCGTTAAAATTGAGTAGATCACTATTCAACAACCTCGTTATTGGCTTACAGTTACAAATCTTAAAATCACCAATCGTCTACAATTTCAATATCATAAAGCTATTCATTCCAATAAAAATTGTATCGTCAATTTATATATCTACCATATTATAATCCTTATCCTATGTTATCAACAAGTACGTGATGTATATTAAAGATTTTATACATAGCTGTAATGTCAAGTGTGACTGGTAAGTTACAACCTTAGAAACTTCTGCTTTAACTCATTCTTATAATAACTTATTATATCGCAATACCGTATTTAATAGATAGGTAGCATGTATTTCCTATAAGAACTCCAATAGTATTATTCGCGGTAAATCCGTTACTAACTACGTATATACTATTTTATATTACTGCCATTGAACGTAAACTTGTCTTTAGTTTCATCTAGTAAACTGACTACTAAATCAACCGCCAAAAGTTAGCTAATCCTTTAAATTGCCAACTACTACGTAAGAATCTCATTTTTACCTTGATCTCTATATTCTTTAGAGATCAAACTTGTCTCTTTTTACGACTACCCTGTAATATTACCCTTAATCTCGTGAATAATCCTCAATTGAAAACTCGTAATATTCGGGTTTTAAAAGTTGAACTCGACCTTTGGTATAAATTATATAACCCTTAGAATCCACAAGCCTTTAATATCGACCCTATCTATTTTTTATGAGGGTTCGCCAGAAGTTTTAATATTACATTATACTTGAAGTTTTTATATCATAATTCAGGTATAATGTTTTTCCACAAACCCAAGCGGTGTTGTAAATTCGACCGGCTTTTTATTCTTCCTCTTCAATGATCCAATTTTTCAGGACTTGTTTGCGCCGGCGGCGTTCCATTTACCTATAGATAATGGGTACAGGAGGTGCTTATTAAATTGGTCTCTTAATTTTAGGGTTTCCATCTTTAATAACATTAATATAGAATATAACGTGAGTTCCATGAAAATATACAAAACCATTTATAAGTTCAATCATTACCTCAGAGTTTATGATACCCAAAATCTTATACGGGCATTCCTATTTACCTGGATCTTGTTATACTATAACTTTACTTTACAATGATAAAGCTTTTACATTGATTATCATGGGGCTTTTCCTAGTATTAAAGGTATTATAAACCACACGAGGTACCGATTTTCTTCGTAATTTCGATATAGCTTTGCCCTAGGCCGTAATATATATTTAGACACTTAATGATAACGGAGACTCACTTGTCAGTCGTGGGTGCGCTTCAAAAGACACCAAATTTAACACTCGGCCGTTAGGCATTACAGTATTATTAAGGCGCTTAACCCCTATTTAAAGGCGTGCATTGAAATCTGTAAAACGTCAAATATCTAACGTGAAAATATTATACGTTCGAAAAAGTAAAGCATATGACCTCTTAACCTTTCTAATACTTTAGTAAGCATTTATTGGCATCTATTTACACTAGATACCCATGATTTTAACATTTTCCTCAACCTCTATCACCGGAAAATTGGTACTAGTATCGAAAACAACAACATTTGGTGGACCTAAGTACGTATTAATCCATAATATCCTTAGTATTTTCTACGTATTCTTGATCGAAAAAGAGTTAAGAAACTTGGTTCGGTAAAAAGAGGTTGCGAAATTAATAACGTAAAAAGCAAACGTATCATCTAAGTAAAACGCATTAATGAAAAATTTGTAATTAATGTCCTTGTCGTTCCTTAGTGTAAACTTAAATTTCTGAGGGGTTTCGATATATGTTCAACTTTCAAGGTAAAATATTGAATATCTTGATATTTTACGAACTTTAAGACTTTTGTATTCATTATTAACGGCTAATTAGTTAAGCTTTCGGTGTTACTACAGTATTTCCGGATCTATTAGGTTGAAGTCAACTGGTATAAGCTTTTAAAGGTAAATTCCTAAATACCTACATTTAAACGCGAAAGGAAATCTCTGACTTTTTTTAACCATTCTGTTAAAAATAACGTTGATTTAAACATAGAAGATCTCTATACCCTGGAAAAGAAGGAGAAAAGAGGTAAAATACTTAAGGATGTGGATCATAATTTCTTCTGTAATAGTTTAAATTACCGTTATTACTAGTAAAAGAAGTTTTTTGCCCAAGTTCAAGATAACTTTGGCCCTACTTATATCGTAATAAACGATTTTAGTAACTATAGTATTTTCCCTTTATAATGCTTCGTAATTCGAATCACCTCCTATCTAGTATTTTACTACCTTTATATGTAACTTAATACATTAAAACATGTAGTTAGTGTAACGATCGCGAAGATTAAATTTATATACATGATTAGAGGCTTAGTGAAGGAAAAGGTAAAGATTTTGACCACTTAAACGGTATACAAAGCAGTGGTTAGCTGTCCACTAGGCCTCTTTAAATACATTATATTTATGCTCCTCAATTTGCTTAGGGGTAATATCGTGGACAATTGAATATTTACCCTCTAAGTCGGCTATTTGATCCAAATATTCCTATTTATGAATAATAAGGTACTAAATGCGGTATATCACCTTTTTATTATTTCGCTAGACAAGAGGGTACCCATTGAAGTAACAGCCCAATTTACTTCAAATCTAATATATTTTACTACTATAAAGATGATAGTATAATTCAAGGCATTTTCTCAATACTCCCGAAACCAAGAAAATTATGACTTCACTTGAGATATCCGATCCAGAACTTATTTTACGGTTCGGTTACATTTCAAAATATATAGATAGAGTAAAAAATTCGTTAAAATTTATCGAAAAGTTTTATTTCGAATTCATATGATATTTATGAACACTATATTAATTAGAATCCAACAATTTTCATGATAGAAATTTCATCTATAATATAACAACAGATATGATATACTTAACTAATAGATAATGCTGTAAGTTGATAAATTAAAAATATTACTTTAAAGCGCGAAAATTACGCGTAACGCTTTAGTTAGGAATTATAAGATTCTTTAGTGAACTATTGCTTCGAAATTCTTCAATACCTTTCAATGAAATTATTTATGATACCTATATAACTTTCAACTCGAACGAATAACGTATTCATTCCAAAGTAAAAAATAGTATTTGAAACAAAAAATGACAAAAAAAATGATACTATAAGATATTGGAAAATGTAGACGGTATTTTAAACCACTTTAAAAAACAGATATAATATTATTCAAAAACTCGAATCAGTCAAAATTTGAAGGAACATTGTTTTCAATAGAGTCTTACACTAAAAATTTACCTTTCGTCCCAAATAAGCTAATTTTTATACTCTTGATTTTCGGGGCTTACCCTAAAGTTCACATAGATTCAATACCATCGCCAGTTACGATATAAAGTGAAAATTCGGTAACTAAAGATATAGCTATGTTTTATTCCACACGGGCTCAAAATTATGTTTTGAAAAGATTGGATAGAATAAATTCCACACGTAAAATTAACGTTTGAAACTTACTATTATACTTTGAAGTTCAAGTTTAGAAAACAAAACCAGAAACAATAACATTGGAAAAACAAATGGGTTTATAGGCCACTATATATTTATAAACCTATCAAAAATAAGGGTTTTCTTTTTCTTGAGACGATATTGAAAAGAATACAAAAAGACTGTAGTAAAATATAACGGTCCAAAAACGTAACTCAAAATGTAACACCAACTAAACCACTTTTGCAACGACGCATCCAAACCGCCCTTAAGTCTCATATACTTCCCAGATACGCTTTTATAACCATTACCACCTCAAAAACCTGGCTTACTAATATTAATCAAACTAGTATTCTATTTCCCATGAACGCCTGCTTAGCTAAAATAACAAAACCTTTTAAACCTTTTACAGCGAATTCTTTTATAATTCAAAACGAAACGACGAATTATAAGTTCTGTGTAAAACTCCACCGAAAATGTGTTCGTACCTCTTTATTTATCCGTCTTCAACAATCTACTCAATAGTAAATTAAGTCTTTGATCGAATAGGAATTTTTTTTATTTGAGATGGTTTAGTATAATATTTCGCTACACCTCAAGATTTTTTTCTATAGGCTTAGTTTATAAGGTCCAAGATATGGTCAATAAAACATATAAATAAGCCGCCTTATAAAGAAATAGTATTTAAAGAGACTGAGGCTGGAGCTCTCGCCTAAGGTTGTCTGAATCTGTCTAGAAACCTCGATAAAGAGAGAAAAGTAGAAGTTACTGCTAGGAAGCTGTTGTATATTTCAGAAGATGATATAACTCAGTTACGTTACTTGTAGGAGCGTATTCCGATACCGCTTCTACTCTATTCTAGTGTATCGTAAGAACATGTAAAACTACCAGTGTTAGATACCTGGTAATACTAGCCAAGCACTAACCTGTAACATTACCCCTAGAAATACTTCGAAGACCCCCCCCCCCCCCTATTTTTTCTTCTTCTTCATTCTTACACGGCGGTACGCAACGTGCGGAAGATACGTGGTATGGCAAGTGCGAAACAGCTTCTCCGAAGTTGTCTAAAATGTCATAGTATTGTAGGGAAGGTGACAGGCCGAAAAATTTTGGCGTTATATGGAAGACGCGCCAACACTCTCTCACTTATAAATAATCCTTAGATTTTCGTTTCGAAAAAAATAATTTCCTTCAACATTTAACCTTTTTTTTACAATACTTCTATGGTCAGACCTACGATGGTAAGCCAAGTAGGTGCTGAATGGGATTTACTATTGAAGTGTGAAGGAAGTCTAGAAGAAGCTACCGTAGCTCCACGTGTAGGGCCTTTGGGCAGGGCTAATTCCTAGGCCGTTACGTACCCTTACATGTGCCGTACACGGAATGTACCTTATCTGTATGCGAGCTGTATCCGGTTTGTATACGGTTCGCGCTCGGGTTAGGCTCATGCCTATCTCATTATGTATACAGTTATATAACCTATAAGCTTAATAGCCAACAGCTTGAGTCCATGATATAACTTTTCTTCTTCAGATGTTATAAGGGTTACGGTGCCCTTTTAGATAAATACCGGACGCGGGCCGTAGCCGCCTAGTACGCGAATTGAGAGCAAGCCAGTAATATTACACCTAATATATCGTATAACGCTTCGGCCGGTTGACCCTATATCACTGGCATCGTATGACGTATACGCTGACACGCCGTATAAGGCCTTCTTTTTACTGCTGGCGCCGTATAACGTACCTGTTGACGCGCCATATAAGGTATTTTTCTTGCCGTCGGTGCCGTATAATACATTTTTCAACGTATCATATAAAATTTCGCTTTTACTTTTAGTATCGAGTAATGCGCCCCGTAAAACACGTAACACTTTCCGAATCTAGTCCGCTAGTCCTTATAGATATGGACACCTTTACGTAGCCTTTAAAATTTTCTCCTTTTCTCTTTTGTACTATCACCCCCCCACCCTTTACCAGCTACCGTATTATAACTTTTTCCACTTTATTTAAACGAATCGGCCAGCTATTTAGGCTTAAATATATCCACCATTTCTTTTATCTTATTATTATGGCCGACATATTTAACGGTTTTAGTTTCTGTTATACTAGTGCCGGCGCCCCTGCATGGGGTGATGAGCTTCCTCGTAATGTATGCTACCTTATAATATACTAATGCCCTGCTATCAATTACCTGTTATAACTCTTTCGCGTTACGGGTGATTTTTTGTATTCAGAGATAATAAAAATGAAAATAAGCTTCCTTTGCTATAGGCTAAAAACGCCTATATATCGTATATTAATCAGCTATTAAATTTTACCGTTTTTTATTTTACGTGCAAGTTTGTCGTATATTGGAGTATCGAATATATTGGAATAGTTATTATAAGTTAAGTTTATTAAAAAGCCTTTTAAGTGGTCGACCGCTAATTATATCGTTTTTGTATTATATTGAAAACATAAGTTTACTTACAACTTTATCTTGTTTTCGGATTTTTTTACGTTAATTAATAATTACGAGAAAAGATAGGCTTTATATCCTATTTTCCGTTCGTAAACGTTAAGTGAATATCCCGGATTATCAACACGTTGTTTGCCACCACCTTTTTCGAGTTGATTGATCAATTTACCCAGCTTCGTAATGTTTTTCGAACGTATAGAGTTCTTACTATACTGGCCGTATAGGCCGTCACTCCTATAACTATAAGTCCACGTCTTTTATTCTTTCCGGGTCCGTATTTATCCAGGACCCCTTCGTCGCCTTTTACTATATCGCCTATTCATCGAGAAAAAACACCCTCGAGTAATCGAGCTTCAATGCGTAACGTTTTCGTCTCAGCCCCCTTCAGCTATCGCCGAATAACCTTTGGTAATTTTGGCCTAAAGAGCTAAAATAATATCGCTACCCAAACTATGTATTTTATAAGTAATATAGGTTATGACCCATAAAATATTACAAATAATGTTTAAAATATAATTATGCGATTTCCGATTTCGTTCGTATTTTATTTGTTAACCTTTTATAAGCACGAACTAGTCGGGTCGACCGCCAACGAGTGTAGGATCGTACTCGGGCCGATCGTATTACCTAAGCCTAAATTAACGTATTATAGTTTTTAATAACTCGTTTAAAAGATTACTCCCCCCTCTCCGCCCTTCGCCTTACTTTTTGTTTACCGCTATCGTCGGCTTTATTTCACGTCCGTCCCTTTTAACGCTATCCTTTTTTCGTTGGCTTCCTCTAGCGTCCGTCCTTCCTCGTATTATCCGCTCCTAGCCTCCTTTAACACCTGCATCTCCTCGCGTTATCCGCCCTCCTTAAAGTTTCCTTACATACAGCCCGCCTCCCACTTACCCCCTTCCTTAGCGGCCACTAATTCTCGCCATAAGTTTTACCGTCTCCCTCCATTATTTTTTCCCAACGCTAGGAGCTAGTTGTAATGGTGCCAATAACATTAATAACATCGGTAATCGTTGAACCCGGATAAGGATATTAATAATAAGTAAGTAAACTTTCGCTAAGATATAATGGAAGCTGCCTTACAATCGAATATTAATCGAAAAAGTGGGGTAAAATTTACTCGACCCTACTTAATATATTATAACTTTGATGATTAATAAATTCTTTATTTTATGTATTAGTCAGGTGTTATTTCGTGGGTGTAGGTGATTTCCTCGCGCTTGTTATTTAGTATAAGTTTCATTCCATCTTGAGATACAGGGTTATCGTAAACTCGAATATGTTCCTATTTTGTTCAGAATTTATTTAGTGTTTTAATATGTTAATGATTCTCTAATAATTTATATCCTGGATTATCATAAGTTTTTTTTCAATTAATATATAATAAAACCTGCCCTTCTCCTTTTCTGTCTCAAAAATATCTTATACTTTAAATTCATTATATTTACTTTCCCTTGTATCGTCTGTTACTAAAATTAGTCCCGAGCGAATGTAGAAGAAAACCAGCTAAGAAATTAGGTCCGAAACCATATATTTAACTAGATCCATATAAAATACCGGATATGTACTAGGGATATTTAATACGATATTTAACGGATTCGAAATACCGACTATCCAGTATTAGTTATAAAGTTAGTCGAGCTTTTTACTTAGGCGGTTAGCTTTAATTTCAAGAAAGGTTATCTCAATCTAATCCCCTATTTCATATCGCTTCGCCGGACGTCGCTTATGATTCGCCGCCGTTTTTATCTATTATTAGACATAGATTATTATTTCTTAGGCTAATTCCGTCCTTTTATATAAATAATTTTAAAATATAGTAGCTAGGCCCATTAAATTCGTTAAAGACTTCGTATACTTATTTATCCCTAGGGTACGTAATATTTTGAATTTATTTACTAAACGGTTTACGTTAAGCCTAATAACCGTTAACATTATATTATTTAACGTAAATTGAAAAATGGGTAAATACGAAACCTTGTTTTATTACGAAAAGGTGATCATGACACTTCAATACTTTTAAACCTCTTAGTTTAACCGTTTAATACCGTTATCTATTTGTAGGTGGTACGCGGTGAATAAAAGTTATTAAACTCTTACTAAGGAATAAAGTATCGTTTAAAATGGGTTTACCCAGTTCGAATCGTATTTACTAATAATAAAAGATGGAAAACTATAAAGTCTTTACCATATATCCTAAAAACGCTCCGCGTATGTATCCGCGGTTATAAATTACATAGAGTTTTACTGAATAATTGTAAAAAGGCGTTCCGTAATGAACAGTATATATGGAGTATCGTTATTAGTAATTAGTAGGTCGATTATAAAGTCGACCGAAACATACGTTCAATACCGGTCAAAAATGATGAAAGGTTAAAGTAGGCCTTACCATAAAGTACGACGAAGTTTCGTCTTGTTACATTACGTGAATATTCGATATAAACATCAAATATTGACCATTATCACCTCCTAATATCAATTTTATAAGAAAACGCGAAACAAAATGTTTTTATCCGAAAAACTTATAATAGGAAAGTTATAGGTTTATTATCGTATCTTCATTATGAATAATTTCTAACACGGTAATTATAATCGATTACGGTAATGTAATACCCTTCGCAGGTTCATCCCGTAATCTGTAATTTATACTAACTATTTTACCTTAAGTGGAAAACGCCTAACGTCCTCAGAAACCGCGGAAAAATGAACCTAATATAACGGGTCGTTCGCCACTTTTTAATTTTTTAATTTCGCTAACATACTTGATTCGAAAATAAGGGAACTATTCGGTGTTTGAGATGTCGGCAGGCTTAAATCAGGCCGGGCCCGCGACTATATTGCCGGCGCCGCCGTACTAAAATCCCCTAGCGTTATCCCCGATAACGACCCAAGCGCGGGCCGGGCCCGGGGCGGTAACGCCTTCGGCAGCGTCTTAAGAGCTCCCGACCCACCCTCTAAACATGTCATCGTGATCCGGCAGCCTAAACTCCATCTCGCCAAACTCCTCTCTACTCGATTCTGTAACTGCGCCGTTAAGGCTATGTAATTCCTGAATAATACTGTATTCAAGATTTTGGCTTCCCCTGTCACCATTAATGGGAAACCTTCCTCTAACTCTTGAACTTAGATTATATACACCTACGTAAGAGGTAATATCGAACGGAGGTCATAGCCACGTTGAAAATGGTCTTGTGAATTACAACGTATACAACTCCCCGAAGTAAGCCTAGCATAACATTTCTTTATTATCTTTTATGTCGCCTTACGTTACTGGTTTGCGGTGTATACCGAACGAGTTTATTAAGATAACTAACCGCGGTATCAAGAGGATTAGTCACGATTATTACGCCTTTTAACGAAAGCGTTTAAAAGGTATAAACTCACATTATAACCATATTACTATCTGGTCGTTAGTCTTAAATAGATCCCGTAAGTTAGCGATCAAAACACTGCTTTAAATTTAAGAATTTTAATTGTTGGCGAGTTCTCGGTATTTCTTTAGGACTATTATATATTTATTCGGCTAATACCTATTGTAATAGACTTGTCGCAGATACTTAGTTATCCGTTAAAGTGTAAGTAGTTGTACTTTACGATCGAGGACCAATCTAATTCGCCTATTTAATCTAAAAGTGTCTCAAACCTAATGATAAATAGTACCTATAGGTTTTTATGTTTTATAACTAAGCCTTCGAATTCGACAAATAATTTATCTTTGCGGTAAAGATCGCTGAAAGCTGTCTAGATGTAGTCGAGAAACTTCCATGTATTATACCTGCTCTTGTAGCCTTCGGCTTCGTAGTAATCCGTAACTGTTTGCTTTACCATCGCCGTATAACATTCCTATACGTAAAGGATCGTATACTAACCTCTTCCGATTTATATTTTATCCGCTTTTAATATAAATTCCATCGTTTGGCATGTCTTTGCTTACGTAAAATTGGATTCGTTAAATTATGGTTAGTTATGTAGTTTTTAACCGCCTTAAACCGATGGAAACCTAACGCAATTCGTGGCTAACTTGGTTTCGAATTGTTTGATCTTCGCGATAACACAAGTGAAGTCAGACATAGGGTTGATAGTTAAAGTCAATTAACCAGATTATTACAACTCTTTAATAGCCCACGCGATATAGCTTACGGTATCTTACAAATGAGAAATGTCGGCCTAAGTCGTTTTCGAAGGGGCTAGAGGTATATCTATAAAGGTGGAGGACTAGGTATTCGACGATGGCCTACCCTTTCCGATAGCATTAAATCGTATCGCCGAATTATTAACGTTTGCTATCGATTTGTCTATTATGAGTAATATTCTTTCGAAAAGGCAAAAGAAAACCTTGATAGTATATTATAATCCAACTTAGGATAGTAGCCTAAGTATGTACTAAATTCTATTTACTATTAAGGCACGAAAGAAAATTATAAGAGGTTATCGTTGCCCTACGTATAGGGCCCTTAGTTAGGGTTAATACCCAACACATTACGTAGCCTTACATATGCCGTGCATGGACTGCACCCTATCTGTGAACGGACCGTATCCGGTTTATACCCGGTCTGTGCCCGGGCCAGGCCCAGGCTCATCCCATTACGTATACAGTCACGTAACCTATAGGCTGAATAGCCAACGGCCTGAGTCCATGACAAATACTATGAGTATTACAGTATGAAGATTACAATATACAGTAAAGTATGGATTGAAAAAAAAAAATCTCATATCGGTCTTCGTGATCCTTTCGCCTAATAAATCCTTATCCGGTTAGAAAGTATAACAAAGCCGTTAAATACGAAATTTAATATATTTCAGGTAATATTGAATCCCTATTAACAAAGGAAAAGTTCATAGCCGTACGGAATATTAAAATGAACCTTAATGAAAGTCGTAAATAAATATATTTTAAATATGTTAATAAAATAGAATGTAAACCAAGATAGTTTTCATAGGAAATTGAGGGTAAATAGCTTTTATAACCGCGACTTAGTCGTTAATGAACGGTTTAATACTAGTCCTCAATATTGTTCTAGTTTTATTGGTATTGCGGGTCGTAATTTTAATTATTCTTTTCCGCTTTGCAGTTTAAATTCTGATATCGACAATGTTATGAAGAAATTATTTAAAGCTTGTTTAACGTTCTATCTTTAAAACCAGGGCAAATCGAGGTTTCTGCGAACCGTTTTTGATGTGTTAACGAACGAGTGAAAAACGTGTAATTCTTTGTGGTCATTACTAAAAGGATCATAAAAGTTCGACGTGTTATATAGTAAAAAGTGGATACTCGAGACGGGGTACGCTTCATTCCAGCTATCCTTATATTCTACAGCGATATACGGGCTGTATAACCTCCGAAAGAGAAGCATTATATTAAAGTAAGTTCTTTATAATAAGGTCAAAACGTAAAAAATATAGTTGGAAATAATGAGGAAATGGAATTAAAACCGACCTAAAGGTAAATCGAGGTTTTCGAATTTATTGACGAAAAGATAAATCATATAGACGTCGAGTTTATTGAACTAATAGAAATAGGTAAGAAGTTTTTAGGTAAAATTTCGAACGATTATTTTAAGGATATGTTCGAATAGTGTTCGTCGTTGTTGAGGTTTTATTATTATGACAATACGTTTACTTAATACCCGTAAAATAGCGTCTTTTACGTGGCTACCTTTTATGATACAAAGTGTAAAATATTAAACCCGCTTGCGGACCATGCGTTGGAGCCTATCCTTATATTTGGCACATTCTCAACTCAATTTGAAAACGTTAAGTACCATGGAATTAAAAGAGATTAAAACGAATTTTACGCTAAATACATATGACTTACCCATTCAATTGAAGCTTATCGTTTCGGTGGGTGAATACGCTAAATACGTCCGAATTCAACTTGATTAGGGGGTTATAATAGACCTTTAACGTATTATTTTGGTTTTGTTTCGCCGTTATCATTAATAAAAGTACGGTTTACGGGTGAAAGTTGCAAGTTTACTAGTTTGAGAACGGATTTAAAAAAAGGATAGAATGATTAAATCTATATAAAATTGAAAGTATTTCTACCTAATACGAAGAGTTAAATAATATAGAAGTCGATTATACGCGTTATACGGTACGTATTATAAAATTAATTCAACCTTTTAAAAAGTATATCCGGCTTATTTTTTTAGGAAAAACTAAATGATTTTGTCGACCCGGAAACGTTCCGAGGAAAAACGACTCCTATTAACGACTTATAGGAATACGGCAACTTTGTAAATATATATGATAAAATCTTCAGTCCGCTCATATAATGTTTAAATTCGTATGGGAAAACGATATATTAATTAGATCGTATTAATATAATCAATATAGGTTATAAAAAACGGGCTATTCGCCATAATTGTTGTATATTTTCAATTACGAATGAATTAATAACCAGGTCATAACGGAGATTTATGCAATTGGGTATAAACGACGAAAAAATGAAAATATATGAAGACTTTTTAATCAACGCATTTGGTTGCACTATCGGTTTCGTAGTAAAAGATAATATCTAGACACTATTTTACTCCGTTCAAGTAGTGAAACTGCCTTTAAAATCCACTTATCAAACTTAGACCGCGGTCGTTAACAAACTTCCAGTGAAAATAAAAAAATCACTAATAATAATTTGATTTTTCTTTTATAATATTCGGCGTTTATAGTAACCAAGAACTTCAGGGTAAAGGCTTTATTTAAACTGATCGTAATGATCTAGGAAGATCTTTTCGAAGATATCTCTAGTAGGGTATACGCTTATTAAAGTCATAGTTATGATAAGAACAGCGGATAATATGATAAAGACCGGGTTAAAAGTACGTTTTAAAAAATGGAAATAATAACTTCGTGACCCGTGTAACCGATAAAGAATCAATGGTAAATAACCTTAGTTAATTCGTTAATAAAAGGCTCCTAAATAAATACTTAAATGCGGTTGTAAGACCATAGGACCTTATCTTCGTTTACCTAATATTCCAAAATTGGAACATTCAATACCTAGTTACCTTCAATACAAATATCTGTTTAAAAATATCGATCGCTTATTTGTATTGTATAAGCTAATCCGAAGTTAATAATATTGGGTGTAATAGCGGCATCCTAAGAACTTTAAAGTTCGATATCAGTAAAACATTCGTGACCCTTTAGTATAGATTCACCGTTGACGGTGAACCGGGAAATATATATACGCGAAAGCGAATCGAAAACTGTTTATTTAGTGCGTAACAATTGGATTTTTAGACCTAAAATTCGTAGATCGGAAAAGCCTTTGGAAATATCTGAGTTTCTCCAAGATAATGTGTTAGGATATGAATAATTTTCCGTTTTACTGTAAATAAACCAAACACGAGACTGTGAAGTGTGTTTCAACCAACCAACATATCGTTTGAAAAAAATCGTTGTATAGTTATAAAATATTCTAAGTCTTTCTAGTTTTTGAAAATGGCAAACGGGCGTGCTTTATATCAGAATTTCGCGTTCCATGCTTTTAAACAACTTATAAGCCCGAATAGTTCCTTATCGTAGATTTCGTAATTAAAGTTGGTGGGAGATAAACGATGAGAGTAATACGTTACTAGACGTAGGTTACCACAATCGTCGCGTGGAAAAAAGCAGTTTCCTAAGGCTTAACTGAAATAGTCGGCTTTTGAAAAGGTTCGAGATCGGGATTTTATTAAGAAAATACAGGATTGAGAAAAAAGTAAAACTTTAGTTGTTCGAAATAAACATTTTTCTCAGACTTGTAACGAGAGGGGGTACTTTAACTAGTTATCCAAAGAAATAATTTCATTATTATCGTATAGTCGCCGATGAAATACGGGGAAAAGTTTATGAATTTGAACAAGAAAACTTATACTCATAATTAACGTATAAGTTACCTATTTCCGAATAACAGGTAACCATTTTAATTTTATTTGGATGTCGATATTAACCTCAATGACATGTGCTCATTATTTAAATTTTTCAACTCTGACTTCGTATTTGGATATGTAAAGGTTAGATTTCATAAAGTTTAAAACGTTAAAAACTGGTTCAACCTTATAGGTGTAATTTTGTAGAGTGTCATTAAAATAAACAAACATATTATAACGTAGATAGAAAAAACGTTATCGAGGAAACGGCGAAACGAATTATTAATATATTTTTATTAGATGTTAGGGGCATTAAAGATCGTAAATGGTAATGAACTATGAGAATCGTGCAAAAGTTATGAGTAATATAATATTTTCTCATTTTTCCCTTCATAGGAAGTTTGTCCGAGAAAAACCCCCCCGTTCATATTTAATTTAATAACTTATTAGGCCTAGTAAATATCTTTAAACATTTTTTTCATCAAGGGATTCGGGTCATAATCCTTTTTTGTAATCACGTGAAATCGGCGGTAATTAATATGAAAACGTAAATTACCTTCGGATTTTTTGAGGAAAAATATGAGTGTATTTATTAAAAAGCAATTAGTTCCAATTTTACCCTATTCGAACTTTTTAGTTCACGTTATTCGTAATATCAAAATCACTTTACGAGATATGCATATAACGAGCCTTATGGGACTTTTAAAAATCAATCTTTATTATTTGCATAAAGGTCTATTTTGTAATTTGCTTTCTAGTAGTAAAGGGGTAGTTTATTGTTCAAAGCCTTATCCAATAAAGTGTCGAATTCTTCAAAGTCGTCGAAAAGCTTGTTGTACACAGAAATTAGCGGTTTCAGGGAGAACACTTTATTAATATCTTTTATGGAAACGGCGGCGATCAGGGAAAAAACGGCGTGTTCCTCATAGGCTTTTTGTAGAATAGCGTAAAATATAACGTTGCTAATCCTGTTTTCTATTTTTATACAAAGGTTAATATCTACTTTGAAACGCGATAATTATAGGTTCAACTTGAAAATGTTATATACTTCAAAAGTCGTTAATAAATTCTTAATATTTTATCTAAGTTTCTTCCAAAACCAAGTTATATTTGAAAAAGCGGACGATCGAGGTTTGTATCCAGTAACGGTATTTATCAAAGTCGATATTTACTAGGATCCTTAAAAAATGGTAGGGAAAAACCGTGTATGTAATACGTATCTTTTTTAAGTCGTAGTAATAAAATGAAAATGTACGGTAATCTTAATCGATTGGTAAACTATTTATCCAAAACATTATAACATTTTTTAATCATATTTATTGAGTCGTAAAAAAATTAAATCATGATATAAAGTAACTTCATTATAAATGAAAATCTATTCAATAGTTAAAACGAAGTTATTAGGTTAAGTGAAAATTATACTAAGTTTTATACCTCATTATGTATAGAAGTTTCATTTTTTTCCTTTTCAAGATTTATGAAAAATTCTGATAAAATGTGATACATTTTTATAATGATTTTTACCTTTAAAATTTTCGAGCGATACACCGCATTTTACGGATACATACGACTACGACAATTATTGTCGTCGAACTATAAATATAACTTAATTTTTTCACGACGAAATATTTCCCAATAGTTAATTTAAGCCACGCATTGTTTAAAAGCACCTTGAAAATTATTTATGTCAATTATAATAATATCTCCCCAATAATCTCGAGCCATTACGTCGTTATAGTCATTACTACTACGTAAAATACTATTTATAATAACGTTAGTACCGCCGTAACGAATACGAAGATTATAAAAACATCCGTTGATAAGTTAAACACAAACCACCCACTTATTATAATCTAAGGATATATTGAGGGGAGTAACGTATTAAAGAATGTATCAATAGCCATAAAATATTATATTATATTCTTTAACAGGTTTGTTATGTTGGTATTTCGTTCTCTTTAAAGTCTTACATAATTTCAAACAATTCAATTTTTTTGATAATATCTCTATATGAAACGACGTTAAGAAATTTATATTCAACCGTAAAGTAATCGAACAAAGCCGTTAAGAGATTTTAAAACTGCAGCTTATAACGTATGTCGAGGAATGACTTCAAGATTTATGGGTTCAAAATAGGCAGGTTGAAAAATATTAACATAACTTTAAGTTATATCTATTAACGTGAGATTAATACATCGTCGGAAAAAAAAAATCCTTGTTAACATGTAAAAAATTCAAAGCCGAAGGTATCCATTAAGTTGTTGGGATTTGGTCTTTAAATCTCGATAAAGAGGGAAATAAAAAAGTTCGTACTTAGTTGCTGCTATAGATCTCAAATAATGATGCAACCCGGTTACGTAACGTGTAGGAACCTGTTCCCCTGCAGCTTCCTCCTGCTTCAAAGCATTGTAAAAACATGTAGAACTACAAAGGTTAGATCCCTAGTATAACTAGCCAGGTACAAGTCTATAACAGTGTATGATAATACCGTTAAAGCTAATATTATAACCTAATCTCTTACTTTACAAAAATCTAGCCATTATCGTGGGTAGGTATTTATCATTGCAACGAATTCTATTCGATTCACTGTAGTCTAAATAACTGGTGTTTCATTGATATTGTTGATTGAGATGGGTTCGTTATAGGTTTGGCAGACCGCTAGCCATTCTGAACAATAATTTTATGGTCAAACGCTTTAGCCTGTGCCTCACTTGAATTGTGTACATATTGCAATGCAATTGTAGTGTAATGTATTCAAATCATATAAACTGCAGTTTTTTGCAATACATATAATCAACTTTACTGCACGTTAAGTTGACCTATCCATAATGTATTTGATTTCTATTTTAACACTGGCGGATTTTTATTTTGTGCTTGTACACCAGCATAACTTTCCATTAGTTGATGGAAACCTTTGAATTCCGGCCTTAAGCCACAAGCTAACAATAAGCTAGAGCCCGATTTATTCCAATTAATCTATATTGAGATCAATCTCAATTACGGCCCTTTGTGACCCTTTTGCTTCACCTCTCCGAAACCTTCGTTCCTTCAATCCCGTGCACAGGTTTTTTGCCACAAACTTGTGTAAATTAGGTACGCTACTAATTACGTCCCTTCTACTAGCAGTTTGGACTACTGTTATTAGGGCCTTTGCTACCGTTTCCACCGTTTTCCTTTAACGTCACTAGCTTGGTATTCTTTAAGTTTTTCAAGGAAACCCTATTCCTTCTCGTTACGTCCCGGGCAGTTTACGTAGCCCGCAATTCATACGGTTGGAGTATTGCAGTTTATAAACATTTCCAAAGTAATTAGAAACGCGGCTTTCAATTGGTATGACTTGATATACATAAAAAGAATTTTTCAATTTTTACTAACGAATCCTTCGTAAAATAATACATACTATAACTATGAAATAAGATTGTTCTTTATTTTCCATATCGAAATACCAACCTGAAATAAACTTTACCTTTCTAAGAATATTACTGATTGAAACATTATAAAACTAAAGCAATGATACGAACCGATTCATCCATGAAAATTTACGACATAATTAAAACATTCTACACCAAAATTACTATAATAGTAATAATGCGGAAGATCATTTTCAATCTTGGTTTAAAACCACTTCCTTGTGTAATTTACTTTACATCTTTATGTTTTTGCTAATACCATATGAAAATCTGCGTTACTATTAAGAACCAATTTATGATCGATATTACAACCTTACGCGATTCGTACGAACGCTGAAAAATAGACCCGAAAATGAGATAAATTAACTTCAAAATGAATCCAAGACTATAATTACTGAATGCGCCTCAAATTAAGTATGAAAAATATCTACATTGACCAAAAACTTTGTTGTAAACGTTATTGAAAAGGTCTTATGACTTGACTCCAATTGAATAATTGAAAACAATTTTAATATTGTAGGGTAATTAATATTTAATATTTAGGCCTTGTTATAACAATTTATCGCTATTTAAATTTACAACGCTTGTCAACCATTAGTCGCGGTTTAGATTTACCATTAACATTCCTTTTAAAATCATTATCATTTTTTTAATTAACAGTTCACACCGCCTTTCAAATATTATCAATTATATTGAAACCGTTTACAATGCTTAAGAAATCTCTTTTTACTTCCTAAATTTCGAATTCATTATTTACGTTATCATCCTATTTACGAAAGAATTTCAAAACTATACAATGATTTTCCTTGGTGCCGGATGAATTAGTGTAAATATAAAAATAAGAAGCTTATTGTTGCCAATAGAGGAGGGGGAATGAATGCTACGTTGTCGTTATTATCGTCCGCTTTATTGTCATCCTCGCAACCTTTCCCTCCGCCGTTACTACTAACACTACCTCTATATTTTCTATGAACGTCGCCATAAACACCGCCAGAGAAAAGGCCACGCGCCTGAAGCTATATAAATTTAGGAAAAAGTATTGTGTGGTCTTTACACCTTTTACAACGGCGAACGATAACGTTGTTGAACTCGCCTATATAATATATTCGTCAACTCGCCTTTGGGGCAGTAATTGTAGTCTCCATCTATTTACCCCTCTGGTTAACGTGTATTACTAATCAACGCTAGCTAATTTTGGTCATTATAAATATAATCATTTTGAAGAATGACCTAAATAGTATATTTTAATAATATACAATTATGAATTCCGGTTGAATTAAGAATTAGAAAATAAACTTACTATAACGAAGATGAACACGTGACAAAGCCTTAACCCATAGCTATAAGAATACGAAAATTGGGACGTATTCGCTACTTATCTGTTTGTAATGATATTAACGTGTTAACTAACCCCTGTTTTAAATATAATCGCTAATAAACTTATCTGCCGTGGCGGACGCGATACACAACATATAATGAGTATTTATTAACGACCTGTAAACGCGGACCCGGGTAAACTGCTTGAACATTTTACGCGCTGAAAAGGCCGCAAGACGTTCCTTAACGAGCCGCCACTCCACTCGGTGTGACAAGTCAGTTATTTAAACTTTATTTGTGAGTAAGAGAATACAAAATATGTTAAAGGGAAAATTTATAATACTAACCGCATTATAACTCACATAAATAACATTTATAACGCTGAGAGATAACCGTTACATATACAAGTATTTCTACGTGTAACGAAAGGGCAATGTTAATAAGTAAAAAATCCTTATATTCCTATCTTTAAAGGGTAGGTAGAAAATAGGAAAGGAAAACAAAAGTAAAAAGGGTAAACGTATTTTTAGTGACGACGATGAGGAGGACGACGAAAAGAAAAACGGTAATCGATGATATGTTACCCCGGGAGGTAAAGATAGGGGTAACCCTCAAAGCGGTAGCACGGGCGAAATAAATCGCAGCCTCCTCCAGCTTACGATAAAACGCCAAACGAAGCATAAGGGAGCGGTTTATACAAGTTATTTACTTTTGGGAACGGTTAAAATATAGCGTTAGTTTAGTAATCCATTGATTAAAGCGGTACAATTAATGATTTGAAAAAATAATTTATATATACATATTCCAATTGATTCAATATAAACCTGCGCTATAAATAGGGCGAATGGTTTAATAAAAGCTTTAAATACACCGATACAATATATATATTTCAATAGTAGCTCTAAAACACATAATATGTTGATAAGGTCTCCAATACATCGAATTGATAGGAAAGTAATCAAAAAATTGGTGTTGTAGTAGTAATATATGTAATTTAAGGGACAGAGGTATTCAGAGAGTACACTCTACAAGTTAGAGATTATAACCTCTCACCCAGGCTGTATTACTCTACTATATACTTTGCCATCTCCCTTCAAGGCAGGGGTACTCTATCGCGCACTATCAAAATTCTACTTCTAGGAAGTGGTCCGCTATTGCACACTCTAAAAATACTACTTTTAGCTAGTGGAACGCTATCATACAATCTGCAGAAATTCACCTTTCAAAGTGGGTTGTTACCGTACATTTTGGAAAAGGTGAACTCCGTTGTCCGCTCGCTTACTAACTATAAGAATATATAGTAAAATCTACATATAAAATATTTTCTTTTCCTATTACGGCATGTATTCGCTTATTGAGTAATAATAGCCCACTTTATAGTGAAGTATGTATTCTTTGTTTGGTAATAATAGTGTAATTGCGATAAAGATTGTAAAGGTTGAAATGAGTACTTTTTAGCTGCCGTAATAATTATTAAAAATATCTGGATAATTTAGATAATGGGTACCGATTTAATCGTGAAAAATATTTATTATTGTTCCCCATAGAGGTGTGGTTATCCAAGTTTTACAGGGGTATAATTACGTAAGTGTCACTGCGATGTTACATATTTGAGGATTAGTATAAAAATATATATTGCCATTGATTGCAGCATAATTTCTTTTCTTCTCCCATATAATGAAAGGTATTCGTAAATAACGTAATCTTAATTCATTCATTAGTATATTTAAATTGAACCCACTGCTTTAATCCCTTAAGTTCAACCGCTTCAATAGGTATGTTACTTAACCAATTTCTATATATTACCCTCGCTTATAAATTTATTACGTGTAAAACCCCATTTTTTAGACGAAGTTCACGATGTAAACGTAAATGGGTAAATGAGGCTGCTACCGTAGTTCGCCGCGTAGCCGATGCTATTACTGCCGCTACTACCAGCCACATATTTTCCAGGAATACCTTTTATATTCTAGCTTTCTGTTTCGCCTTTTCCGCCGCTGCCGCTGCCGAAGCCATTTCTCCCTTTTCTTCTTTCCCTCTTCCCCTCCCCCCTTTAACCCCCAAAGAGAGGAATAATGTGTTTTTAAATATATAAACCTTAACCTTTCCCTATGAGTAAAAACTCTATCATATGCGAGAACGCTCCTCTCCCCCCCCACCCCTCCATAAACATAGCATAGCAAAGTTGTAACGCAGTTTGTATTATGAATATTTTTCGTATGTTTCGTTCACTCAACTTTCTTACAAATATGCTAATTTAAACGGACTTTTTCCGCCGCTTCGAACTACGCATTATTAGGATACGTCACGAGGCCTTCTTAACGAGTAAGTTGTTAAAATATCGTGTCAGGATCCATAGCCGCGGGTCGTTAATAGATAAGCCTGAAGTACCATACGTTGCTTTCGCGGTCGTGGGTAGGTTTAGTAGCTATTATTACCAAAACGGGGGTTATTCGACCCGTTATTAGTGTTACTAGCGGATTAACAATTTATACGTCCCTATTTCGGGGTTTTTTAGGCTGTAGGCTAAAGCCTTATCACATGTTCGCAGAATTTATAATCAAATTAATTTAATTATACTCTTTTTATAGTGAACGTATTCCCGTTATTTTTATAATTATATTGGCTATATCTAATAAAATGCAACAATTTTTGTAAATTACCAAAATAAACCGATACCAATTAATAATAGGCGTTAACTAGCGAATTAAAGAATTATCAACTTCTATTACCGTTTGAAAGCGGAGCTTACGCATATACTACGAAGGCGAAGTTGACTATGTAATTTAACATCGCTATAAAGAGGGTTTAAAACCCTATACGCCTCTATCTAAGAATAAACACCCTAAGGCGCGGGGACACCCATCCAATAACTCTAATAATGGCGCCGATGGCAGTAATAACGGAGGCATCAATAAAAAGGTAGAGGATGACGAGGTGGGGGATAATGGGGACACGATGTCGCCCTATCCCTCCCCCTTTAGCAGCAAATAGCTTCTTTTTTCAGCTAGGCTGGCGTACCCACCCATTATATAATACGATACATAGTAATATAACAACTTTTAAGAATATCCTAACATTAATAATCAATAGGAAAAATGGGTGGTAAAAATGATTTTAGTGAAGTCTAAATGTAAAAAAATGAAAAGCTATAATATATTAGATTTGATGCGAAAGTAATTTTTTTAAAAAAAGAAGAGAAGAACTTCGTAAAAGCGATTGAAATCGTGGATTGAGATGGTGAGAACTCGTAAAAGCAGTTTAAAGAACGGATTGGAACTACAACAAAATTATGAAAAAGGTGTAATAATAAAAAAGATGATTAATATATGAGATACGTAAAACATGGAATCTGAAGACTATTGTAACACCTTTTTAATGATCCAATCAAAAATGATACTCGTAAATATAAAATCTTTTGATACATCGTTAGGAGCGCTTCAAGTTATTGAATTTGTAGGATTTGACTTTCCATTAATAAATATCATTCCTTAATTTAGCGGAACGTATCATATTTGCTTAACGTTATAATATAGATTATGAGGCATTTTCTATTCTTGGGGTTAAGTTTAACCTACGATTCATAAAGTGAGAAAGGATTATTGTAATATACAAAGAGAAGGCGTTGAAAATTACGATTCGAAATAGTTTTCCAAATTTCCATTGTTAAAGTGATTTCTGAATCATGAACTCCAACTATTCTATAAATTTCTAAAATTAAAATGCCTCGTATAACCCGTGTTCCATTACTTCAATCTTAAGAAATAAAACTTTTACGAAATGTAAACCATTTTCGAGCTATCATTTTCTTACTATTAATAGAAACGAATTCTATTTGAAAATTGTGATCGGTATTCTTGATGAAACTAATTTAGTAAAAATAAACAGCTTCATAATACTAATTTTGAGCATTATGAAATATAAATCTCGTGTTACATCACATATTTGACATATAAGACTCCTATCAAACGCTTTGCATATATCGTCCGAAAAGGCGGCTTGGTACTATACGGCAATCTAACAGATAAACACCGTTTTCGGTTATATAATTCAAATGACCAAAGCGCAATTTACACGTTGGAATTTATATTCGTTTGTATATTTCGCGGTATTCAAAACAGCGTAAATTCGTCCCATTCATTCTTTTGTATAAGATTGAAAACTTCGTTCCGGAAAGTGGTTAACGCGATGCTAAAATCAATTCTATAGTTTTCCGTTACGTATGTTCTGGGTCTCACTTTTTGGCCGGGCTCTGAAAATATATTCTCTTCATATATGAAAAACGACGCATTATATAACGTTAACGGTTATCCATTTATAGACCTATCAATGTAAAGAATATAAAACTTATTGTTAAAGTTAATGAATACAGGACAAATGTTAAGTTGGCTATTTCGAACAAATTTTTTAAATTCTTGTTGTAAATATTATACTAATATTTATCAGCCTTAACTAATCCATAAAGTGGTTTCATAATACGTAAGATCGTTCCTGGTTAGTAGTGTTTTCGAATTTTTTTAAGGATATAGGTGTATATAAAGAGTTTAAGCCGTTATTTCAATTGAATATGAGATTTTGTACTGATGCGAAGTTTAATATAAAGGCCGTAAGGCGTACTAAAAAACGTGGCGAACGTTGAAATAAAACAATGGCTTGCCTTTTGTGAAGTGGATAATTAACTTATAGTATTTGTTTTTCGGGAGTTATCGTACTCTTGATTAATAAAGTGATTCTTTTCATAAGTTTATCCACCTTGTCTTTCATTGATAGACTAGACGTATAGGATAATGTTTATAGGCGCTGTAAATCGTTTATTTAAATCTTGAACTAAAAGGGACGCCTTATTCAACCAAAAAAATGATTTTTATTGGCGAAAACTACTAAAACGTTCTACTTGGAGTGGTAATAATTCCTTTCTATCGAAGTTTGGAACTTTACTCTCGGTACTTCATTTCCTTCTATATAATAAAAAGTACGTAACCAGTGAAGATACTGGGGAATAACTAAACATATTTGGGTAATTAAACACTCAAGTCATTGAAAATATTTGAAAGAAAAAAAACTTTATTTACCTTCAAAAAAGTTCAACGGCTTACCGTAATCCTTTTCCTACCCTCGTTATATTTTTACGAAGGTTGTAATTATCGTTTTGTTTAAACATACAATATGAATATCTCGGTGGATAGAAATTATGTACGGATTATAGTAACGTTTTATATTTCTTTGCCGGAATAGTAGAATTGATTAATGCACTATATCATAAATTTTTGTCAAATTTGAAGGGAAAAAACTATTCGTTGTATCTATCGTAAGTTGACACGTCAAGTAGTTCCATCTTTTATTAATCTGTTAAAATTAGACGTTTTAATGTATTGGGGTGTAAAAAGTTTGCGAATTTGAATGGAGGATTCAGTAATACGTATTTCGTGTTCATAAGCTCATCAAATTTATAGTTCACTCATTCATAGATTTGAATACTTCATATGCTTAAATAAATCATTATTCATAGCCAGCAATTTTGACTCCACACGTATTTTTCGTAATGGATTGAAAAACAAACATGCCGATTGAAACGGAACTTCCCAAACATATAAAATTATACTAGAAAATAATATTGATAAATATGCCTCTGTATTTGACCTTAATCTAATGAAGATTTTTATATGTTAAGCATTCGTAGAATACATTGGCCTATTTTCTTTGTTCCTATTTTTACTCTCTGCAATCCACTCCTTGATTATATAATTTGATCTTTTTCCTTTTTTAAACTTTTTTCTACTCACTATATATTTAAAATTAAATCCCTAAACTATTTTTAGAATTCTTCAAATTTTCGAACTACTTGAACGGTGCCGATAAAGTTTTAATGCACAGTTAAACGGTGGATTACGTTGATAACTTCTTACAGATGCGGTTTTTGTCGGCTCCCGTAAAATAGCGGGGTTTATCCTAATACTTTACGAAAGATTTACCAAAATACTTATTTTAATGCTTTCGGGACGATAGGTAAAATAATTCATTTTTCATGTATTTTAAAGTTATTGGGACGTAAATGTTATGATAAAGGGGAAAAAGTTTGTAACTACAAGTTAAGGTGTAGGTTATTTACTATTCAAGTAATTATTTATAATAATATAGTTATAAGACTTCATCGTTTGGAAATTTGAAGTATTAACACTCATAATAATAGTAGCAAAATAATACTCACTTGACCTCTTGCCAATTTAACGACTTAAAGATTTTTGAAAACTTTGGGTGGTTAATTTCAACGATATTACTCTTAAACTACGTTCATAAAATATGTTGGTGTTTTGAAATAGCGATAACGTATTCGAACTTGAATTTTTTTTAAAGGTAACATCATTAGAAACCTTTTCTTCCCTACTTTCGCCAAAATTAACACAGTATTATAAGGTCGCATCGCAAAAAATTTCCTTTACATTTCGTAAAAAAAAATTTACAACCGGAAAGTAACCTCTTTTTCTATTTAGCTTGTCATTTTTTAACACAACAAATATTAAACAATATTTATAGACATTTATTTTTCGAACGTACTCTATCAAAATCATTGGAGGAAGAAACTGCAGATGATTTGAAAGTGATCATGTAAATGATGTTACTTTGAAGTTTGGCAGATCGCTAGCCTATCCACCCACCAATTTGTATCGTCAATTTCTTTGTACCGTACCCCAACAAGAAGTGGGCACCTACTACACTTGACTTAAATTCAATACATGTTGGAATAGTATTACATTCAGTGCAGTAGGTCAACTTTACTTACAGTAAAGTTGACTATACTGAACTGCAGGTTGAATGTATTGCTTTATAGAGAATTACCGCATTGGCTGTAGGTCGATTGCAGTACGCTGAACTTCACTCTAGAGTACAGGCAAAGAAACTGGCCATACAAATTACAATGAAAACTGGCTAGTGGTCCGAAAAACCTAAAATAATACATCCACCACTTGACTAATGCAATACTACTGTTACTTCAACCAATTGAATCGATAACTTTGTAATGACCTTAAGCCTACGAACAATACATTCAAAAAACATCAACCAGGGTTAATATACAGTTTATATAGTAAACTAAGATTAAGTATTGTAAACTTAACTGTACTTAATTGACTGTTCTTCCAATACATAAGCTAATACATTACCAACGAACTACGGAGAATATAAAGGTAAGCGAAAATATTTTACGCTAAACAGTTCGTAAAAATAGAAAGAATTGAAAAAATACCCTATAGAATAACATCCTGTTACCAATAATAGGTTTATTAACCAATTAAAATATTGATTAATGAAGATGTTGATAATAGTACATAATTGAACTAATCTTCAATCATTCATCTACGATATTAACGATGACAATCAATTTTTTACCCTGATAATCTATTTTAATTATAAATTTGAAGAAATGAAGTAATAAAAACAATAGAAACCTAAAAATTGGAAACATAACTGACGTATGTAAAAAAAAGATGTATTAATTATTCAATTTTCAAATTATATTTTGTATTTATGGCTCATACAATCACGATTTTATACATCGCATTATTAACGAACAAGAATATAAATAGGGTATGTATCACACTTATACCATTTACTTTCCAATACAAGTATATTGAAAACGTTACTGATTTTAACACTACCACTTCATTTTATAAAAGAATACTTTAAGCTATCAATTATCTTCAAGATTTTGATATTAGCTTGAAGATAAATCAATAACTAGTCGAAAACTCCTTTTCTATACCTTTTAACAATCGAAAGCTTTTATTATTGTTATAACGATTAACAACACTTAACTTTATTCACTTATTTTCCGCCGTAAACTGTAAAGGGAAACTCATTATTTTAAATATCATATTCAATTCAAAGGCAATAATATACTAAAAAAGGAGCCTTATAATACGTGGTAATATAGAGGGATATAAATTATATTATGGAATTAAACTATACGAATATCAGAAAAAAAAAGATAACTTCAGACTTAAAAAACGCTATTTATTCAAATATACAACCGTATCAATAGTTTTTCACTATATGAAGAGGAACCTATTAAGCCTTCCTATTTTTTGATCTTTAAAAAAAAAAAAAACCCTTCGAAGTGATATTCAATATTCAAATCAAAGAATGTAATGAAATATAAAATAATAAAGTCACACTTGATTTAAAATGAAAATACCGAAAATTTAACATCAAAAAGTTCAAAGTAATAATAATGAGCATCATGAGGTAAACACTAAGTTAATATACCGATAATTATAATGTATGGTGATTTCTAAATTATATGAAGTTATTAATGTATTTATGTTTCAAAATATAAGCCAAAAATGTTAAAAACATTTCAAAGTTTCCACCAATATTATTCAATACATTCAAAAATTAACTAAGAGTTTGAATTAATACTCAAGAAGTATTGATATTTCAACTTATATGGTTTTGTCGACGAATTTCACCTCAACGGAAATTTTATATTCTACGTTACCGATTTCACTACATTGTCTTACGTTGAAAGTTCACTAAGGACCATGATAAGGAGAATTATAATACGTATTATGTATTCCGAAATTAAATATATATATTGAACAACCAAATATACTGATCTACAATAAAGTTTTCAATTGTAACCAATTGGATAAGTATTTGATACAAATAAGAGTATGTTGAAGCTTAATAATATATCATTGAAATCGAGAGAATCTATCTGATTTTACTTAACGCCTACGATGTTATTAGCTATATATAACACAAGTATACAAATTTAAACAAAAATTTATAAGTAATATTAAAACGCTTTAACAATATAAATAACTATCAAGATTAACTATTAAATTTACTAGTATTGAGAATGTATTAATTGGTAACAACTGAATCGTGGTTAATATTAAACACATACACCGGAGTTGAAATATATTGGATAATCTTGAAACAACTACGGAAAAAAACAGTACACTAGTCAATCAGCGATATCTTGAATATTACAAACAAACAATGGACAATATAGGTATATTTTTCAACTTTTCAAAAACAATTTATTGTATAAAAAAAATTGTAGAAGGGATAAACCTGACGAAATATTGAATATCCCTAACCCCAAGTTTATATTTGAGACCGTAAACGGTCACATCAATTTTCAAGTTAGTTTGGTTTAATTGTAGGAAAAATCTATTAGATTCAATGATAAATATTAAGGTGAAGAAAATCAAACCAAACAAATCAAGTGGTACCATCCTCACAGACCGAGTACTACCAAGCCAATAAAACATCAATGGAATGGATACCAGCTTATAATAAGAAATACACGAGAAAAAAGATCTGCGACAAGACTTACTAGCTGTAAAAAGCGAAAAGAACAATTAAAATATTTGAAAAATCACAAGTCTAACGAAGAACTCGCTTTGAAATTACTAATTCAAATGATTATTAATGTACATGGTAGACTTTTCGAAAGAAAAAAACGATTGAATTCAAATGAACGGCTTTTCAAAAACGAAAATTGTTGAATTTATACGGTAAACACAATATGAAAGGTAAAAAAAATACGATATACTAATTGAATATAATTTTTCATATTCATCGTAGAATTAGAAAACAGTGGTACTAAATGTTATAACTCATAAATTCAAAATACGATGGTGGAAGCAATTTAATCTTTAATTCAATATTTACATTATATAAAATCAACAAACTTTTATTTGATACAATTACCAACTATTTCATCTTCAGCGAAAGCAATAAATTCACCATGAACTTCTGTGAAGTTTTGTGAACGTACACATGATCCGCCACGAATCATGAACGAATAGGAATAAAAAAGTAATCGGATAGTATAAAAAATATGTTTTCTACGAAAACGGTTATATCATACGTTCCAAATTCATATAGATTAGCCAATTAATCTCTTTATTAGTATGGAACGTACAAAGCGTACCTTTCAAATAGATTAAATGTAAGAACGATAACGATTCACCCATACTTTTAACATTTGTAAGGCATAAATTTGGGATTGCTTAAGTGTACTCTATCATCGATCTATATTTATAGTATTGAATAAACCTATCTAATGTATGTTAATTTACGTCAAAATGAAAAACTTCGAAGTTAGGAACGATTAAACAAGCTTACTGGTTAAACTATAGAGATATTAAAAATAAATAGAAGGAACAGCCTATATAGCCATAATGAACCAACTGAAGGAATCCTACGATCTGTCGATTACGGCACAAATTAAAAAAAAATTATATAATAGTAACATTATGGGCATTAGAATCTACTATATAATTGTATGTTTTAATATTAAATTTATGATTGACGATTGGTTCATGATTATTATGAAACATTTGGAATTGAATTGAATACATATGTGCGTACGTGTGAGGGCCTTTATAATCTACTAATATTTATTGAAGTTGACAATAATCAATAAATCGAAATTCAGTAATAAAATAAATAAATTGAGGAAAGCAATACGAAACCAGAGAAATTGACGAACTTTGAAATATAAATAACCAAAATAAACCCGTTCATGTTATTAAAATAGCTATGATTTGTGATTCCCTAAAATCATTCTCAACAGTAATATATCAACTGTAATAATTTAAGATTATGTAAACCGCCCGATACAAAACATAAATGAAAATTGATCGTCTGATAAATTAGAAAATCTCTAAGTTAGCGGAAATAAAAGTTGTTAATAACAACATCATATGCGAATCTATTAGTGAGTTTTACATAATTATGAGCGTACTAATAGGTAATGTACATAGGTTTATAGATCAAAACCTGTATTCGTAAATTATGAAAATCAGGTCCTCGAAGAATAAGGTAAATAGATATATTTAGACATCATTTCATTATAAAATAAATACAAAATTACCAGAAGTTCGATATGTAGTTCATGTAGGAGTTTACCATATTCCTCCATAAAATAATCTGATATGCTGTAATAAACATTACTAATAAGAAGCCGATAGTATTAAAACAACAATCAATTATAGTATAGTCTAGTCAACAATATTGATATTTAGTCCATGGTTATGTCTTTCAGTAGACTATAGTTAGTGAGATGAAATATATTAACAGAAAGTCACATATAATTGGTAATAACTTCAAACTATTGCATGAGTCAAGAAATAGGCCATACAAATTGATGTGCAGACTCGCTAGCGTTCATCAAAACATAGAAGTAACACATCATCATTCTCAATGTAATATACCAGTTTCTTCGACTACACATTCAAATTGACTATATTGTTACAATAAAGGCATCCCTCCAGTTTCACAATTACGTATAGGAGTATCAAAACTAATGACGGTTAAGTCGAAAGTAATGTCATAGGTTACTATTTACATGATTACTGTTGGGAATCCAGCCTTGGTATACGCGTTCCGTACAACGCCTCTACTTGCAAACATATACTATACTCGTCTATGTTTAAGAAAAATGCGGCTTATTCCTACGCATTAACCATACCCTCCTAGAATCAAAGACTTCACCTTTCTTCCCTCTTCGTTGTGGATTATAAACTATACTTAACCTCTTTAAACGACAGAATTGGTTTGGTCTCTTTATGCCAAAAGAGTATTCCCTGTTACCATGGGAAAGAGTTCAATTTCGAACTAAATACAGTGATATTTATTTGTTGGAATATCAATGAATACTATTGGTTAAGTTGATTAATCAAATCAATCTGAAATAAGAAGGTGAAATTTTAAAACATATATAAAGGCATTTGAAATCAATATTAAAACCCTTTCCTTTCGCCTGTATATATTAATGTTAAAGGTATTAAAGGTAAGAATCATAAGTGAATTCCCGAATTATATCAGCTCAAAGAGTAATACAAGACTCTGTTGATGAATTTACCTAAGATAAAGATATTACGCCTATAAACCTGCGTTTTGAACTTATTGGACTATTGCAATGTTCTTGGTATATTCATAGTTCTATTGTTGTTAACTTTATGAAAGTTTTGAAAAACACGTGTTTAATATATAAAAGTTTCGCTAGCATCTGATTACATAATACAGTAACGAACGAAATAAATACACTATTTTCTGGAATAGCAGTTAAGCTCAGTATAGTCAAGTCAACCTAACTTGCAGTAAAGTTGATTGTACGTATGTCAAATTGACTGCAGTTTATAGGATTTCACTGCAACTACAGTGCAGTAGGTTCCCACCTCAAAGTGGGGCACCGACAAAATCGTTTGGCTATACAAATTAGTATGCAGACCAGCTAGCGGTCTGCCAAACTTAGAACCCATCAATCAATCCACAATATCAGCATCACATCAGTTACTTCTACTACAGTGATTTGAATCAACTACATTGCAACGATAAAGGCCTACCAACACTGATTAGTGCTTATTAGATTAAGTACAGATTGACTAAGTAGAAGAAGAAGTTCTTTTCCGGTTACGCTTTACAATTGCGTAAAGTAGAGGGAAGATTTTTGCGAAAGGTCTTGAGACTACATCTGCTGTTTACAGGTAGCTAAAAGGAATACTTTTAAGTACGTCTGCTGTTTACAGGTATTTGAAAGTGGTAATGGTATTTCTATTATCGAAAACACTAAGAAATCTTTATTATTACTTTTCAAAAACTTGAAATTAACTGTTAGAAGTTTTAAAGCTCGGAAATTTGGTAACTGGTAAAGTTAGTATTACTGCGGGTATTATTACCGTAAGAAAAACAACTAATTACCCACGCCAAATAACCTTTACCACTAACAACGACTTCCAACCTTACATTTTACATAAAACTTTTACCCTACTTTACTCTTTTTTACTTCTTAAATTACGCCAAACGTTGATTTCGATATTTTGAGCGAAAACACTGAGAATTACTAAGTCGTACTAGGAAAGCCTCATCGCACGACTTCACGTTAAAACGCTAAGTCCATACGCTTACGAATTCTTAAGTCCACTACCCAGCACTAAATGATCTGGAAAGATAAGGTATTTACCGAAAGTGCTCACTTTAAAGCCATCACTAACCTCGAACAAAATAATGTAATCAAGGATATTAGCATTAACTTCGCGAAATACTACGATGAAGACTTTTGGATTAAGGAAGTGGACAAAGACTTTACTTCCGAGCACATTACTCATTGCGTCGGCCACTTTATCTTCGAAGTCGCCTATAAATATGAAGATACGAACGTTAAAGCCTTTTTCGACGATATATATTTCTTTAAGGACTAGAGCTTGAATATATAGAAAAAGAGAAAAAAATCGGTTAAGGTTAAGTTAAGGGCTAACCTACGTAAACATGAGATTTTACTACCTTTAAAGGTAGATAAAAACGGTAACTTCTCTAACGTACTTTACGAGTATGCTTAGTATGAAAACTTAAAATATATTAAGGAAGTTAAGAGAAAAGAGATTGTTAGCGGCAGTAATTCTTAACGCCTATATGTACGTTCGTAAGGATCTATCTAAGTATAAACAAGTAAACGCGAGGAATCGATGGATCTACGCCCCTTAAGCCCTTAAATTCACCAGTTATTTTATTGAAACCCTCTCTGAACCACTTAACACTAAATGGATTAACGCCAACCTCTCCGCAAAAGAAACTCTCATACTTATTTCACCTACAATTTTTAATACGTTTAGTTTTAATAGCCAACCCAATCAAGGATCGGCTCTATACGTAAGATTACTTGGGGTACAACCACTGGCTTTTCCCCTTTAAATTCGGCTAAAGGTAATTATCCTACCAATTGGTATTAGTAGTCACTCTAGCTTTTTTCCCAACCAAATAAAAAGATCCTTACAACCAGTACATTAACCTTCTTTCTCGATGCATTCCCATAAAGAATTCGGATTTTACTTTAATTACAATAATCGTTAAGATTTTAAAAGGAAAAGAAAAGTATAAGGGTAAGCGGTATAACTTCCTTGAAGGTTAAGTTACGTCTATTCTTCAACATCTATCGCGAAAAAATTAAGTTATTAGGATTTAACTTGTTATTTCCTAGTAATTTTACCGGTTAAACTAAGGATTACTATCTTTGAAACCTGACAAACTATACCTTTTTCCGCGAAATTTACGATGGCTTAAAGGGCTACTGCGAATACGATATCAACCTTACCTAGTATTATGCGGACAAAAATATTATTAAGTTGTCATATATATTAGATTATAAAAAAATATTTGGATAGTAAGATAGCTCTTTTGAATAAAGTTCCTAAAGGCTCATCTTTTGTAAACAAGTAATGAAGAATATAGGGGCTAGCGAAAGCACCCTACGCCAGTAAGTCCGGAATGTAGTTACGGGTTATAAAGAGTTTCAATACACCTTGTAATTCCCTGATGTAACCTGTAAAAAGTTCTTTGGCTAATGACGTTTTTCGCTGACGAACGTAACTGTTTGAGTATCCGGCTTAACCGGTATATATCTTCAGACTCCAGATTTCAATAACAAAAAGAATTCTTTTAATTCGTATTAAATTAATCAACTGTACGGACGTCCAATATTGTACGGCTGACGGAAGTTCTGGATTTTCAACTATGAAAAAAGGGTATTCCTCTTCCTTAAGATCGTTAAACAAGTCAAATAAGTTTACACCAAACGTTGAAAAATGTTGGATTTACGGTAAGTATAGCCATTAGTTAACACTTAAAACAATTAATATATTATACCTAATTCCGTTTTACCTTCAACTCAAACTACACCGATTAAAATATATATTTTGAAAAATGTAAAGATAAAAGGGAAGGAAAATAAACCCAAAGCTATATGCTGGTACGAAAATACTAGTACCGGTGTAAACCCGAAAGCTACGTAATAACCAACTGATCACGACTTTTGATACCGCTTTATAAGTAAAGACCCTTATAGCCGCCATAACGATAAAAAACCTGGCTCTATATATCTATTTACCATTCAAGACCAGTATATGAAACAAGTGTTTTAAGACATTATACCAGATAGAAGGATATTACAGTTCTTAACCGTAGGCTATTCGTAATACGTCTCATTACAAAAAGACACTGGTATTGCAACGGAATATTGATTACGCGGATACTAGTAGATCTAAGGTTATTTCCGGCACAAAAAAGGAGGTTTTCTTACTAGAATCAACTATAGTAAACACTATTGTTAGCCCTATTGTTTTTCTTATATTGGAATCCACTATCCCCTTGATTTTTTCCTTTAAATATATTAAAAACTTCGGTGTTAACGTTAATTTTGAAACCAATAATCTGATATATGTTAAGGCCGGTAAAAGGCTTTTACTTAGCTTTCATTAGTGGCATTTATATTTTTTTTCTTTGAAGATCGGAGGTAATAATGTTAAACTTAACAAAGGAAAAACTTCGTTATTTCTATCGTAGATTTAATCGCACGTGAACCAATAGGCTTTATAAGGTTTCAAAAGTAGCTAGGTACAAAGATATAGATTTTACGATACTAAAGGTTATGAAAAGCCTTTGCAACGATTCATAAATGAATTTCCAAGCTCTTTTAAGGTTTAAGTTTACGTAAATGGAAAATTAAAACTATAATTCGAAATTTTCCGTAGACGTGGTTTACCAAAAAGGTAAGTTAGTATTATATGTTGTGAATTTCGTTACGACATCTTACGACGTTAGGTTTCTTAAGACCATTGCTGGGATAGAAATATAGAAGGTACTACGTACTTCAAAAATTACTATGTACTTTAGCCTTTTAAATATACTCGTTTACGATGTTGATATCAACTTTATTATGATAAAGTTTTGAGATAATATAAAGTTAATAGGGATTTAGTGTAAATAGGTTCTTATAAAAGCTTGTTATGGTATAATTAAAGTCGAAATGGCATACGTCTTTTTATGAAAGACCTATAATATCCTTATATTAAAGATCAGAATGTTTATAAGTTAGGAAGTACTGCTTTAAATAACGTTAAGAGGCCTTCACGGTACTGTTAATCCGAATAGATTTACATTAATTTTATTGGTTTTTGAAGCTAATCTACTTATAACAACTCAATAGCTACCCTAATTAAATACCTAAAAGCGTGTTAATGCATATAGCAAAACCCTGAAAAAAATAAAGAAGGAATCCACACGACGCCAGTTTAATAATACCGTTAATACTAGAAACGAACCTTTAATAATAATCGTTCTTTTACTACCCTTTTAAAGTAAAGTTTTTATGTAACGCTAGATGGGTAAATAGCATAAGCCGTATAAAACCTTAAATATTACTAATTGAAATGTAATGGTTAAAACTATTAACACACTCGTGATTTGCCGAGTTAGATCAATTAAGTTATACTGAATACTTATTAAACCGGTTAAGTTTAATAAAATCCTTAACGTCGATAGCTTTCGAACCGAACCTATAATTGAATACAAATCTTTTGAACCAAGTTTTAGTAAACTAATGAAATATTGACGGCGTAAAAGACCACTTAAAAGGAGTATATACACTAAAAAAGGGGGAAAATAGGGATTATAGACCTGGTAAGGTATATACAACAGCGAAAGTATTTTAAAAAATTAATTTAAACGAAGAAATTGCCTTTAGGTTACGTATCGAAAATATTATAAATAAATTAGGTAGACCCTTTAAGAAAGAAATTAAGTGGAAATTAATGATTTCCTGTTACTGGGGGTTATATAGTTGGTCCAATTAACGTAATTTGAAAGATGTAATATTACTATTTTTATGATTAGGATGGTTAACTAGATTGAAGGTAAAACCACGGATCAGTCGAACAAAAAAATCCGGTTAATCGCATAATAATACGGTAATAGACGTCATGATTAAATATTTTCTAAATCGATTATTATTTAAAATATTATTAAACGTTTTATTATTATTATTATCGCCAGTTTGATTGTGAGCGTAAAGGGTTAATTTATACTCAATAGCTGTGATAATACGTAAACGTATACGGAATATGTTATCGATTTTTGAAGGATTATGGTATTGAAGTTATAAAAAGAGTTAAAGGACAAGTTTTCGGCTGGTTGGATTATATACTAAATGAAGCCTTTATACGGATTGGTCTAGGCTGGCGTTTACTAGATTTTTACGTATCAGGTATATTTTAAAAATATACTAGTTATAAAGACTTTGACATTGAACTCGTACATTCTAATAAAAAAAAGGTATTGATTTTAGTATCATAAGTATATAAATTAACGATATATTTCTTTCGACGATATTAGGTTCATAATGGTGAAAGAATGTATTATCCAAAAGTTAGGCTTTTAAAAGTATAAGTTAGTTGAAAAGTTAATTAAAAGTTTTCAACTCAACTTGAAAAAATCGTTACTTTGAATTTAGAGTGTTAAGGTTAAAAATGGTATTTACATTAGCTTACATTAAAAATGGTAAGTGACGAGATTGAAAATTATCGATAAAGCTAACGAGGAAAAGGTATGAGAATACTTTAAACAAAGGGTACATGCGGTCTACACTTATACGTTATGCTAACCGAAAGTATCGTACGACCTATCTAGTACGATACATATAAAAGACTTGTAAATCGAAGACTTGAATAAGTTAAATAAACGGATTGGGTAATAAATGAATTATATGGGAAAAATGAATATGGTTTTTGTAAATTCAACCAAAGTAAAGCTAATAATTTTTACAACTGTGTCATTTACCAATAATATGTAAATAGACTTTCTAATGATACTTACTAATAATAATAGGTTTAAAGGGTAATTGACGATTACCAGCAACCTTATATACAAGATATCTGTTAAATATAAACACGTAACCCACAGTATATTAGCTTCAAATCTTTTTAGTATAATGGTAAACTTCAATATTAATATGTTAACTAACGGCATATTAAGGATTATTACCAAACAGCTGAGTTTGCTACCGATAATTATAGTAGTGTATCTTGATTTCCGAAGCCTTTACGAATACCCGTTTTAATTGGGAACGACTAATGAAAAACGTCTAATCATAAACGTAATAACGTTAAAGATCATATACGAAATACGGGAAATCGATAGGTTGCGGTGAATTAATAGTAAAGATAATCCTGCCGATGCTATAACTAAGGCTACGCCTAATAGCGACGGGAAAAGATTTGTAAACAATAATATATTAACCATAAGAATCGAGGAATACGTGGATCGCCCGGTATGTAACGTAAATGAATAAGGGTGCCCTGGCAAATTAGATAACCGTTAAAGCAATGGTAGCGATGTCAGTAATTTGAATAACTAGCAAAATATACGTAAGTGGTAGCGTACCTGATTTGCACAAATCTATGGTGAAAGATCTGTACACGGAATTTGAGGAACGAAAGCCTTGGAAAAAAAAGGCAAATAGGCCATAAGGGGACGTAATTAATGTCAATTTCAGTGCAGATGGATTGGAATTGATAGGGGTTTGGCTTGTATATCGTGAAGGGATCTAAGAGGTTGCCGCCACTTCATAATAAGCCACGCTAGCATGCAAGCACAAAACAAAAAGCGGCCAGTGTTGGAATAGCAGTCAAGTATAATACAGTTAAGTCAACTTAACTTGCAATAAAGTGGATTGTACGTATTGCAAATTGACTGTAGTTTGTGGGATTGTATTGCAAGTATAGTGCAGTAGGTACCCACTTCAAAGTGGGGCACCGGCCAAAGCGTTCGGCCATACAAATTAGTATGCAGACCGACTAGCGGTCTGCCAAACTTAGAACCCATCGATCAATCCACAATATCATCGCAACACCAGTTACTTCAACCACTGTGATTAGAATCGACTACATTGCAACAATAAAGGCCTACCAACACTTTTGTAATTAGGGTTTCGTCTGAATTATTACACTAAATATTCTCGTTGAAATGATTTACTTGGGAGTATCTTATAGCTTGAATGCGCCTATATTGTTCTTCATAGTTTACCATTTTAACGTGTGAATTAAAATCGTGACGTTGTGTAAAAAGAATAAAGACTTATTGATTTGAAAAACATATACCGTTGTTATTTATGAAGATTTAACAGTTTTTTATATATGATTTATTTCTATATACTTTCAATTTATTAATTTTGATACTATCGTTCAGCGTTCTAAATAGGAGGTGTTTTTAATGGATCTTATTCGCGATTTCTTAATAAAGGTAAGGAAATAAGTATTGAAAGTTAGCTTGGAAATTATTTCCCGCTGAAAGTTTTATTTAATACAAGTTCTTATTTTTAGTGGTTTCACTTTATAGTTTACTATGTAGTATTTGTAATACTATTAGTCATGACTTGAACATTTATATGCTTTTAGTGGTTTTGATTACTTAGCAGCCGCCTCTTAAGGATTCAATACCTTTTATTTTTAATTTCAACGATTGTTTTCAAACTGATTTTTTTGAAAACATGTCTTTGTGATATCAATAAATGTGTCGTTTCTATTTTTTTTCCCCCAAAACACATAAGAATTTTAGAAATCATCTTTTTTACTCGCGTAAAGGATACATTAGTTTCGCAAGACCATGCGCAAAAATATCATTGAACTTGCAATTTAATAAAACATAACCAGAAAATGATTTATCTTTTTACGTAACTTAATAATGCCTAATATTATAAATACAAAGCTATATTAAAACAAATTAAGGCGTGGAATTATTGTCCTTTGGAAGTACAATTGCAATAGCAGTAATATAATAGTAATCAGTTGGTAAATCCTTATGTATGTTAAGTTTAGCAGACTGTTAGTTCGACTACATGTTTCTTTATAAGGCTAATTCATTGGTTCTTCACCTACATGAAAGTGGGAACTATAATGTAATTGACTTGTAACCAATGTACCTAAATTTTATTGCACTGCATCTCAATGTTTACGAAACTTTAATACAATTAATATTTCAAATACTTCAAATATTAAACTTTATAAAATCCTTAATTGCTTTACGAATATCGACATTATCAATACTAGAAACATTTTGAAAAATGATAGAGGAATTAATTTGATGTAAAAATTCCATTGAAAGGGGTTTTGGTGTTTTAAATGATATATGCATATAATAAAACTTAAAATAAATGAAAACATCAAACTTTATTTCAATTACAACGATATATAAAAATGAATGTTTCTAATAATAACTTATTCAAATATAACCGAATCTTATTCTAATATCATAATGAATTTATGATAAGCAGCTTTTATTAAGTAGTAATAAATAGACGGATAATGATATACAACAACTTGTTAATGGTATTAAACAAGCTATAAACAACACTCAAATTCTGTTTTCAACGGTACATATATTTCATTTTACTGTTTTTTTTTACATTAGTTGTCTTCTTTCATGAATATTCAACTAATAAAACCATTCAGAATATAAATATCAAGATATTGAATCAAAACATTATATTGGTTCTAAATATAATAGTAATGATTTATATAGAAGTTACCGTAATTGTCTACCAACAATATATTCAGAAAAAAGGGAAAATAGTGTAATTAATTATGAGGTACAAAATGAAATATAGCCTTTGCCTTGAGTCTCAACGTTATATTCCAAGTTTAATATCAACTTCATTAATAAAACATTGGAATTTAAATTTCCACCTCTTTCATACTTTAGGATATAACTTTTTATCTTCTTAGTTGTTATTCCAGTCACGCTGCCCGGTGAACTCTTGTAGTATTTATGATAACATGACAATCTTTATGATGCACTCTTTCACATTGCATAGTAGCGTGCCACGCTCCAGAAGGGACATTGGTAGAGGGTATAGAAGAGTTTTACGCTCCAGATGAAAGCTAATAAGCTCTCACATGAGACATACACTCTCCGCATATGTCTTCTCACCCAGACTGTTTATTATCAATGCAATTTTTTAAAATGATTCCTTTAAAGTATAAAGATGTTACCAATACTAATTGATAACCGATTCCGATTTGATCAACCTTAAATATTTTAGTAAAAGAAAAAAACCTTTAATTAAATTCATAAAATGGAATACTATAGCGATTGCAATCATTCCTTGTTATTATACTACGATTTTTTTTTAAAGAAAAAACAAGAGTGGAAAAAGGCTGTGAAATGTGGAGTAACTTTAAAATAATGAAATTTAATATGAAACTATCAACTTGGTTAATACTTTTCAATTATTCAAAACCCTGTTACGCTATCTTTTAACTTGGTTGACGCTTTTTATGTATTCTAACAATTTTTAAAGAGCTTCTTATCACGCATCGGTCATATAAGCTATGAAGTCTCAAACTCTATCACTGGAACCCGTCAGAAAATAATTTTTGAAAATCTTCTTTAAAACTAAAGAGCGGTTGAAACAACGTTCAAACCGTTTCTGAAAATTGAAAAGTGCTGAAAGTAAAATCTAAACCGATCTTCTATAATTTATAAGCGGTTGAAACAAGTTTTAAGACATCATTATGATTACTATAAGCGATAAAAACAGTATTCCTAACGCTTATACAAATATATACCTAGCGTAGAAAACACCCTTTTAAACGCTTCGGCATATTTCGCGCGCGTTAAACACAGTATTAAAATCGTTGAATACACTTTATTAAACTTTATATAGAATCTATATACTTCAAATACCTGATTCTTATCCTTTTACCCTACTCTATTCCTTATTCCACACACCGCTTATTTAAATCATTATTTAAGACGTTTGAATATAGTTATAGAAGCGTTGACGTTATTTTATGTCACTTAAAAAATTGGTGGTATTCTTTATTTATCTTTTATTTTAACAATTAATTGTTGAAACCATTATTGATAATAATATAACATATTATATAAATATTTCATTTCCGTATTGACAGTTTTCACTCAACATTTTATATCAATAAGTCTATAACTACACTTCATTATACATTTCAAAACCTAAATTACTACGTTTATTTTGAAACAGACCTTTTTATACGACAGATCTGTTTATATGGTACATAAAAAAATTAGTTCGTTTAAGTTTGGAAAATGTATGGATTTCATGTTTCAGTATATATCGTTTTCAAGCAACGTTCTACATCATATTATGCTAAATATATGACATAAGGCTATTTAAGCGCCTGTGAAAAAATTTAAACTTTCAGAGGGTGAATACGTATATTATAAACGTATTTTTTTGCTCCTAGGTAGAAAAAACTTGAAAGCTTAGTATATTCGATGTTTCCAGAGAATATGTTATAAATTGGTTATTGGAAATGGTGAATACTGTGTATAGCTCCGTTTTCAAAAAAATTACGGATATAATTGGGGAGTCAAAGTATTAATACACTAGGTAGCAAAAACAAGGCCCTATTATATTAACTTTAATTGCTATATCTCAGCTCGACAAAATATCAGGTTACGAAAATAGAGAGGTTATTAGAATAGTATTGACTGCTATTTTTAGCAGGTCAATGGCAGTACAGTCAGTCAACTTTACTTACAGTAAAGTTGACTATACTGATTGCAAGTCTGTTGATTATGGAGTGCCCGATTTTGGTCTAGGGCATGGGCCAAGCACTTGGCTATACAAATTACAGTGCAAACTGGCTAACGGTCTATCAAACCTAAAACATACATCCACCATCTGATCACCCAATACTACTGTTATTTTGACTAATCGAATCGACAACGTTGCAATGTCCAAAGCCTACCAATACTCATCAGTGCTTGTCTGCTAGGTTAAGCACAGATAAGGTAAGTAAAGGAAGAAACTACTTTCCGGTTACACTCTATATTTATCGCTAAAGTAGAGGAAAGGCTCTTGCAACGGGCTTCTATTAGTACTACGGTAGTCTTCCAACGGCAGGAAAACAGAGAAGACTTTTTGGGTTACATCAGTCTTCCAACGGTAATCTAAAAGTTAGCGACGGTATTGCTATTCGAAAACACCAAGAAATCTTGAGTGATCCTTCTTAAAAAGCGTTAAGATTGACCGCTAAAAGTCTCAAACGATAGGTTGGCAAACAGCTTAGTTATTACTACTGCGGGTACTACTACTGTAGAAAAACAACTAAATCCCTACGCCAAACAACAACCTTCACTCTCTATGACTTTCGATCTTACCTTCTATACCAAACTTTTGCCCATACTTTACTCTTTTCACTCCCTATATTACTTTAATCGTCAAATTCGCTACTCTAAGCGAAAATACCGAGAATCGCCAAGTTGCGCTAAAAAAAGGTACGTTACACGACCTCTTACTAAGTTGCCCAGATCTTATGCAACTCTATGCCCAAAATACCAAGCCCCTACGCCTAAGATCACCAAGTTTTCACCCTATACGCCTGTTAAGATATTTGCCTCTAGCGTTCAGTTTGAGGTTATCACTAACTCTACCAGGAAAAAAGCAATCAAAATGTTCGAAACTGTTTTCACTAAGTTTTACAACGTACAATTCTAAACTACTGACATTAACAAAACTTTTAATAAAGCTTACCTAACCAACTACGCTAGCAAGTATATTTTCAAGTCTGATGTTGATAAAGAGTTTAGCTGCGGTGCCAATGTTATCTAAGACTTTCACGAGTTTCTTGGTTACTAGACTCTTAATATATATAAGATAATCCAGTATACAGTTAAGGCTAAGTTAAAAAAAGAGGTTATATGCCGTAATATCTACATTCCTAACAAGACACCTATGTGACTAATAAAAACCTTTTTTAAACTGGCTTAACAAAAAGACTACCCTTAAACTCCTAAAGACGAAAACCCTCCGGAAGATGAAAACGAAAACCCTCCAAAAGACCAAGACGAAAACCTTTGAGTCCCTTAAGTCGAAGACCTTCAAGAACTTTAAGAGGCTCAGGCGCCACAGGCCTGGGAGGCTCAGCAAGTTTAAGAGGCGGAGGTACAGACGTAACAGGCACCACAGGCGTAAAAGGAGCCACAGGCCTAACAAGTTCAAAAGGCTAGCCAAGTAACTAAACAAGAGGCTGAGGTACAGGCGCCACAGGCCCTGCAAGTTTAAGAGGCCGAGGCGCCACAGGCCCAGCCAGTCCAAAAAGCTAAAGCGCCACAGGCCCGGCAGGCCTAGCAAGTTCAAGAGGCGGAGGTACAGACGCACCAGGCGCACAGGCGCAAAAGGCGCCACAGGCCAAGCAAGTTCAAAAGGCTGAGGTAAAGGCGCAACAGGGCCAGCAAGGCCTGGCAAGCCCAGCAAGGCTGGCATGCCAAACAAGGCTGGCAAGCCTGGCAGAGCCAACAGGCCTGGCAAACCCAACAAGGCTGGCAAGCCTGGCAAGGCCAGCAGGCCTGGCAAGCCCAACAAGGCTGGCAGGCATGGTAAGGCCGGAAGGCCTGGCAAGCCCAGCAGGGCCAGCAGGCCTGGCAAGCCCAGCAGGGCCGGCAGGCCCGGAAAGCCCGCCAAGGTCGAGATATACACTCCAAGGGCGTTGGCTGATTAAAACGCTACATGGAAAGGCCACCTGGCGAGGCCAAATCACGTGATGGCGGGCAGGAAGGGAAGCAGGGGTACCCTGGCAAACTGGAAGACTGCCAGGGGAATTGAGGCTAGCGAGATTGACTGGCACGGTTGAGTTGAAGGCTTACATAAGTTTGTGGCGAAAGACTTGTTTGTGGGAGTTGATGAAGTTGGGACTCGGGACTGTGGGGAAAAGGGAGGTAATTGTAGTCAATTTGGCTGCGGAATTGACAGGGGTCTGGCCAGTTGACGAGGAGGCAATTCAGTTGTAACCGGAAAAGATTCGTCGACCACACTGACGTGCGCAGGCACAAAAATAAAAAGCCGTCAGTGTTGGAACAGTATTGACTGCTATTTTTAGCAGGTCAATTGCAGTACAGTCAGTCAACTTTACTTACAGTAAAGTTGACTATACTGATTGCAAGACTGTTGATTGTGGAGTGCCCGATTCGGTCTAGGGCACGTGCCAAGCACTTGGCCATACAAATTACAGTGCAGACCGGCTAGCGGTCAGCTAAACCTAAAACAATACATCCACCATCTGACCACGCCATACTACTGTTACTTCGACCAGTCGAATCGACAACGTTGCAACGTCTAAGGCCTACCAATAGAGGTGTTGTAGGTAGACTTTGTCAAAGAATATTGGTTGGGGGAAAGAAGGAAAAATATTTTTGAGGAAATTAGGAAATTCTTTTGAAATACTTCACGTACGTCAAACGTAAAATGCTTCGATAATATAGTAGCGATTCGCGGGAGGCGGACGGAGTTTAAGGAATTAACAGAAGAAGATGAAATACCGCAAAAGTTATCCGCCACTCGATTTGAACAGGTACCCTTTCCGGAAAGTGCTCTTAAAGAAAGATATAGACTAGACTACTTCCCAAATACATTAGACGCCCCTTAAGGTGAAAAAAAAAGCGATTCAAATAAGTAAGACGGCGTGTGCAGAGGAAATATAAATGGCAATAAACGATTATTCGAGTTTCACCCTCAATTTTCATTAATTTCAACCTCTATCTCGAACTTTTACCATGCAGATTGTCCATTCATAGGAGCGATTCTACGAATTTTACAAATTATATTAATCTATATAATAGGATCGATAATGATAGTGGTGAATCCTTCAATATTTTCAAAAACAAAATCCGTATAATATTCAATATTAATAAATGATTCAATATTGTACATTCATAATGTTATACATTTTACCGGGTATATTACCAAGGTTAGTAAAATACGGGTATTTGTATTATATAATTTAAGTGCATATATTTACAGAATGTTATAGCTTCTTAAAAAAGAATTTTAATATGGAAATTAACAACAAGCTTTACAACTAGGATCATCCATAAATTACATTGGAATCTATTTCAAATTGGGTAGTAGGTATTTATGAAACACTACTAAAGATATTAACTACCTCATTGGTGAAGTACAGAATATATCAGGCGGCGTTTGAACTAGAATATAAGGATGATAAATGATTTATTTCAGTAGTTATGAAATCATATCGCAGAGTTCCAAATTTTAAATATACGTTACTTCAATCGAGAAAAAACGTAGAAATCTTTTATATAAATTTTCAAATCTTATTGTAAACCTGAATACACTGATAGATAAGCTTGAGATCAAGGTTTGTATCTGGTACAGTTAAGAATGGGAGCACTTGAATTATAAAAAATGACTTCGTCAAAACGATTCACCACGTTTTGAACCAATAATTTAAAACATATTAAAGATATAATAAAGATAACAGCAATAAATATTGTTGCAAAGGCGATATATATCAAGGAGGGAGCTTCGAAAACCGATAATAAGACGAGTATTAGCGAATGCACCTTTATAATCGAATATGAAGCTTATTACGTATATTAATATAGTTATAATTTTCAAAAATATTTCACAACTATTTCTACAACGTTGTATTATATTGAAAAAGTTGGGTCATAAATTGATTTATGGTCCAATATAAAAAAAAATCTGGTTGAACGATAACTTTGGTTCAATTAAACATCCGAATATTATATCAAAATTAATTTCACGGCTTATATAGTCTATTATGAAAGGGAAAAAATGGATTTCCATTCCTTTTCAAAAGAATATACTGCTGGAGCATACGATTCGAAAGAGGAAAAGATTTACTTAACAAATTTAAATAAGGAAAGTGATGAACGTGTATTTTAGGCCTATAGGACGCTTTGTTGCAATACAAAGTAGGCCAAACTAGCGAAAGCGACGTGCTAAACAATTATATGACGTTGTAATCCTCGTTATCTAATAGTTATAGCAGCCGATTCCAGGGTATTATACTAGATATCGACGTAATAGAAATTTTTACCCAGGGAAAAGGTTAATTCGATGTTTGGTAAGTGAGGTCTTTTAAGTTTCAAGTCCACCAGATACATAAATACCAGAAGTTTTGTTCGGAAAAGATAAAGCGTTGGTAATTAATATAGTAGTGGTGAATATAAGATTCGAATCGGTTAAGTTTTTCGTATTGTATTTTGAAACATGGTTTTTGTTTTCGTTAACTAATATGAATGAACTTAAAATTAAAGTTCGGAATACGACTAATTAACATATTCGCATTTCGAATAATATGTTTATACTGTTTTGTTTCAAGTTAAAATACCTAGAGATAATCATGAAGATACGTAGGATCAAAATCGATCATTTAATATAATAGAAATTACGAAATAAATACCGACGGTTTAGGTACCCGATTACGAAACGCCTTTTATGGTTATTTTACGTAACAGAATATTCAAACATAGGATTCTAAGGCTTTAAGGTTATAGAAAAGTTTTCTTACAAATGTTAAATGCATTTGTAAACTTTAAGTCAGTTCGAATTCCACTTTCAAAACGACCTAAATCTTTACTACAAGGTTATTATAGATATTATATGCCTTGACGGATAGCCTATCCTTTATATTATCAAGTCCGTAACATTATTTCAAGTTGCTAAGTTAACGTAAAACGTTTTTGTAACGAATTCTTATAATAAATTGACTAATTGTTTGATGAAAGTTTATTTTAGGCCCTCGGATAATATTATCTACGATACAAGTATAGTTTTCCACTCCATTTAGTGGTGAATCAAGCTTATGAAAGACGAAAAAGAGAACAAGTAAATTCTGCTGAAGGCGTCTTGGTGTATTGTTAAATGTAAACGTTGTCACGAACTAATACAAACGGCTTATATGGTTTTAATTGTAATGATCACACCAAATACCCGTGAGTAAATAGAAGGTGTCAGGGGGTTTATATTAGTAGTAAGGTAGCAGAGGTAATAAAGGTGCAATATCAAGAAGATGTTTATTCGTGTTGTAGAATGATCACTAGCCGTTAGGCTATTCAAATGTGTAGACTGAATACTTAGATTGATAACTGAAGAGCTATGAAGGAAATACTATCTATGTGGTAATAACTGTGTCCTAATATCCTATGGCCTTCATACCATCCTCAATACTAGACCGTTGAAGTTGCTGGTTGCTTCCTGCGGTTCTATGTAATATCAACTGAACCGCTCTTCAGTCCTTGCGGTCTCAACCCTAACCCTGGGTCCTTACATAAGAGATATCCCCGCTTGATGTGTTGGACATCAAGCTTCTGGCCGCTAGCCTATTCCATGGTTTGCAGTTAGTCCTTGAGTTATAACATTAATCCAGGAAATAAAGAGTATAAATTGAAAGAATTGATTTTATAAACGGCTATAACAGCCGAAAACAATAATTTCAACAAGAGTGGACCAATCCGTACACTTCTTGTATTAGTTGTATACCTCTAAATTTATACGAATTACGTACTTTGACAAATGAAAGTATAAAAAATAAATGTTATTGCGAAGGTTATGGTAGAGTTACGTTGATTACATTTTACTTACAATGTTTCGAAAGAGTTCTGTATGATAAACGGCCTAGGGGAAACGGGTGTTTTGAAACTCTTATTATATTTTAAAGTTCTGCTTTGGCCAATGTGAAAGGATTGGACTAGCCCTTAAAAAATTGATCTTTTTGGAGAATACTATGTTCTCATAGATTTACTACATGGTATAACTTAATTTTGTTAGCCGATAGTAAGAAATTATAAGTAGAAAAATGTAAATAATGGTGTTTTGAAGGTGTAAACCAATGAGTGGTATTAATTACGCCTCTCCTAAAATAACTTATACAACTTTACCCTAAAATTTTTATATCTTCATGATACCTCGACACGATTCTTACAACTATATGGAACCAACCACCCTACGTTAATAGAGCCAATATTACGTCGCCGGGGGCGTTCGCTCAATTAAAATAATAAACGACTTTTCAAAGCCCCTGTTACAAATTCCTTTATTATACAAAACAGACGGCGAATCGTAAGCTAAATATAAAACTCAGCCGTAAAAGCTCTATCACAGCTTTGGGTAGGTGTTTTCAGGAGTCGATAAATAAAGAAATATCCGTATTGATCGAACAGGGTGTTCTTTCGCTTTGAAAGGTTGAATCTGAAGGTTTACGGCGACAATAGAATCTTATTAACCTGTTGAGTTAACGAGGCGAAATATGAGACTAGAAATCTTTATAAAAAGAGTAGCCTTATGGTCAAAGGTTACAATAACGTTGGAAAGAAAATATATTGTAACCTAATCACCTCTTTCATAATGAGTGAGGAACCGTTAGAGTAGTGGATTTATTATTTTCCTCAAAACTTGTTTTAATACGTATTTGGAGTTACACGATAAAAAATATAATAATATACAGCTATAAAATTACTTGAAATATTGTATCTACTACTATATAACGATGAAACTCTAAAGGTACAACCTACAAAAAATAATAAAACGTATTTTAAAGCTAGTTTACCATCTGATTCATGTCGGAAGATATTAATATGATATTCACCAAATTTATGATAAAGAGAGCCTCGGATTCAATAGATTGACCTTCAATACATACTCATTCATTTTAACATTATATTGAACACCTATTTTGTTCATAAAAATCTAAATCAACCGTATACATATATTCCATAGTAATCCGTTACCTGAAGTAAAAAAAAAAGGTTGAGATAGCCTGTTTGATGGCGAAGCTAAAATTGTTTTTGATAGAAGATCGCCTAGTTGACTTTAACGGTGTAATAATTACTTTAGAGAAGGGTATTTTAGAGTTTGTGCAAAAAGAGGGATAGGATAAAGTCGATCTTCTTAATTTAATTATCATGAAACTAGTTGGTGACTATCTATGTTAACGTATACGTAAATCATGAGTTTTATCGGTCGTACAATTAAATGCGGTATCTAACCATTTAATCGCTAAGTAATGTCTAATAAAACCGTCGGATAATGTATCCAAGGCGTTTAATAAACACCTTAATTAACGAATTAGTGATCTGGAGTACAGAGTCCGTTTTTTACCACTTGATATAAGTAAAGTAAAGTTATTTGTTTTTATTAATAGAACATTTGTAATTAATAACGGTTATAGTTTATAAATAAGGGTAATTTTTATTTTTGGAAACTAGGCGTTGAGCAGAACTGAATTTACCGTTTATAATCCCGTTATTCATTAAATTTTAATGAAATTTAAGTGGGTAATATCAATCCCTTAAAGCTTCAAAATTGATAATATGATTAAAATATTCGACTCCGGAATTAATTCATTGATAACGGTTCGTATAATGATTTCTAACCTTGATTTCAAACCCCTATTCTTAGTATTTTATACTAACTTTCTTTTCTTTTACGAATGCTTCGTTCAGCTTATTATTTCAAACAAAAATCACCTTAAAATAGATATTTTGGCATTACGTAAGTCTGAAGAGCGTCTCGAAAATCAGGAGATGAAACTTAAACCCGTCGGATACGTTGATTAAGGTAGTTCCGAATATGGTATTAAAATCGCTTATAGTTACAAGCATTCTTTTCCTTAACGTTACTCGAAAGGTTTTACGACCTTACCCTAGATAGGCGTACTACATTTTACCTATTTATTTTGTTTTTCATGCCGTTTATTTGTTTCTTCTCTTTTAAACGTGCTATTTATCACTTTTCTTATATAATATCCTTTTATTATATTTGATATTTGACGTTTTTTCGATATATTATTACTTTTTACATATGCTATTTTTTGTGTTTCTGGAAAATGATTCCTTTTTTTCATTTAGTATTTATTATTCAACTTACGATTATTTTTTATCAATGAAATTTTAATCTTATGTAACCATCTGTATTAGGGCCTTGTAAGCCAGTACATACAAAAGTAGGTAGTTAGTAAATATTGACCGGGCAGAAGGAGGTAGTGGCTGATTTATCTTCGTCTTCGTCTTCGTTCTTGCTATCGTGGTCGCCGCTATCATCCAGTCCGTTAGCGCTACAGCTACTATCGACGCCGTTATCAGCGTCGTCACTAGGAGAAGAGCTCCGAGTCTTGAGCTATATACCCTTGGGTAGGAGCTGCGGAGCGGATTCGCCCTTTTTCCAAAGACGCGCGATAACGTCGTTAAATTCGTTTTTGTAATATATGCGTAGGTCCTTCTACTCAGCCGTAATAGCAATTGTTTTTTTTTTATCTATCGGTTAAAGCTTGGTTCTAATTTATCTTTTTTTGTTTTCGATATCAAAAAAGTGAGTACTTTTGGTAGAGAACAAGTTGTTGTTTTGTTAAAATAAATTATGAATACTTCAATTTGCGATTGTATATCAGAAAAAAAGGTAACTTATTATGGAGACGATGCATACATCTTCCAGCTTTGGCTTACTCCTTAAGAATTACTGAAACGGGGATATAACCGTTGTTAATCCGCTCATATTAGTGTTATCTTGAAAAATAACCCCCGTTTCAACAACAATTATTAAAAGATTTACCCGCGACGGCCAACGTAACATATGAAATATAAGATATATTCATTGGCGGCTAGATTACGCGAACCCAGATACGCTGTTTTAATGCTTAATGCGTTAAAAAGGCTTCGCGGCGTATTTTTACGAGCCACGTCTTGAGGTGGCGAATCTGTTGTTCCATTTTCGTTAAGTTTAAATTCCTATTTAATATCATATAATTTATGGAGTTAATTATTACGTACCATGTTATAACTCAACAATATTACGTTTCAGTGATAGGAGGCTATTATGAGTGATGAGTCTTTTATCTGTGGCGGAAAAATGAGTTTTATAACCTTAAAAGCGTCCGTTCCTTCTTTTAGGGAATAGGGAGGAGAGAAGAGCGGGGTAAAGAAGGAGAGAAAGGGGGTGAGGCGGTTGTAGCGACGGAAGCGTACGACTGAAAGGGTAGAAAGGGGGTGGCGACTTTGTCGACGGTAGCGGAGGAGCGGGAAATAAATATAGGGATCGACTAGATGCTGTTAATGTTGGGGTTGATACTGGTATTGGGGGTGGCACAGCGTGCGGCAACGGTTGCAGCTTCAGAGCGACAGCGTTATTGCGTTAAACGGCGTACTTTGACCTTATTTTTATAAGGAGTTTTGTTTTACATACGGTTAAGATATAATATTCTTAAAGTATTTTATTTATATATAAGATTTTAATTATTAATTGAAAACGTGCGGTTTGGGTATACCAGAGCTCAATAGCCAATTCAAGGATTACCTTAAGATTATAAGCACGTGGGTGAAGGGGAAAAATGAGAAATTTTGCATCGACCGATAACGATTAATCTTTTTATATTTACTCCGGAATTTACAACATCTATAATTACACCTTCAAAATTATATCCATATAGAGAAGATCGACTTTCACGACCGACTTCTGAAAGCAACAATATTATCATTATGAAAAATACTAATTGAGGATTGAAATCAATTATTCTATTATTACCATTGATATTTCACCACGTATTTGAGCTCGCATAAATTGCACTATCATTATTATAACACTGATTAAAGGCTGGAATGAATTTTATTCTTATTATTAGATTATGAACACTAAGCGTACTAAAGAAGAAAGGAATGTCTTTGTGTATATGATTATATATTTCTATAGTAATATATCAGTTACGATACAGGATACACTCTGGTAAAGTGCACGATCACTTGTAACGTTGTAATATGGACTCTTGTAGAGTGTATGATAGCATGTCACGCCTTAAGATAGATGTTGGCAAATAGTATAGTAGAGAGCCACGCTTCGGATGAGAGCTTATAAAGCTTTACCTGAAACGTGAACTCTCCATATACCTCTTCTCCCTTGCAACTATCTATAATCAATACCATTATATCTTCTACTTCTTACATTTAGGTATAAAAGCACTTTACCGATAATACTAGTTACTTGAACCACAATATTATGATCATTATATTTCCTTGGTTTATTATAATTTAATCTTAATGTAGATTATACCATATATCTCTATGGTTCGTAAGCAGCCGCGCTGCAGATTGTACCTTTGCCGAGTGCATAGTAACGTGTGACTCTACAAATTGAATTCATGGAGAGTGTATGAAAGTGTGCTACTACTTTGAACTGGTATTGGAAAAGTGCACGGTAGAGTGCCACAGCTTAGAATGAAGATTAGAAAAATGTAAAGTAAAGTGCTACTTCACTGGTAAGAGGACATAAGTTCACAACTATGACGTTTACTCCCTAGATGACTTTTCTACTCTTAATATATCCATTTTTTGATATAAGTATTAATCCTTACAATTACTTTTTCACTCTTTATATTTACGTAAATAGATAGAGAATTTACGAAAAATCACTAATAACCAACTCGGTCAAATACAAATTACCTAGAAATTAAACATCAACCTAAATTCAATAGCGATAATGTGATATTATGATAGTTTTCATTATGACGGTTTTAATACTATGAGTTAAGAAACACTAAAATTATATTAATATGTGGAAACATTTTTGAAATCAGAAACATAGCACGATTATAAAACCTGAAATAACTTTAAAATGATAACTCAATACGATATTATTAATTCAATGTGTACCCTATTTACTAAAAGCCTCGTTTCATCATTTTTCAACTATTTTCAATGGTTTAAACGTAGCTGGCTTCTTTTGTGAATCGTTTTATTATGTATTAGATTTAAAAGACTGATACAAAAAAGTTTTGGAACCCTTCATTAGGACCGATCTAATCTAAGCACCACATTTAAACCCCTTCAAAAATTCGAAAGCGGCCTGCATATAGCATTTAAATAGCTTAGAACCTGAAAAACCGATGAAAAAAGATGTTCAAATCGTCTATCAAATATATATCGCATACCATACATAGCATGCCTATCTCTTATCACGTTACCAAGCCTTACCAAAAACCCTATATACAAATCTCCTGATATTTTTCTCCTGTTTCCACTACCCCACTCATTTTTCCCGTTCGCTTTTCCTCGTCCACCCCTAATCACACCACTTATTTGAGTTTACTATTTAAAATATTGAATTTAACTATACATTTAGCTAATATAACGTTTATGAAACGTTAAAATCACTAATTTATAGCCTTTAACTAGCCCATAGTTGCGCTGTATGTTCATTTCATTTTAACTCTGTTAAAATTAATAAACTTTGAATTAGTTACATTACAAAATATACGGTATGTAATTTGCTTTTGTTCTACGTATTTTATCCTTTTCCTAAAAAAAACGTTTATTAACATTTACGATTTAAGCGTATCCGATTTTTCTTTACCACGTAAAATTTTACTACACTTCATTAAGTTTAGTAGTTTACATATAAATCATTATCTTAATATCTTTAACACACCTCAGACTCTCAAAACTATGAGTCTAATGATTCTAAACCTAGAAGATGCTAGAAAATACACGGATGATCAATTTTTAAAAAAACCATTGTTTTGTAAAGGTATTAGAAAGTTTTTTGACCTAAACTTCAGGAATAACAACATGAAAATTTCATTGAATAAATTTAACCGGTGTTACAACGAACAAATATATTATAAGTATAGTTTTTGTTGATAATAACGAAAATATGAACGGGCGTGACTTCCTGAATGATTTTAGGAAGAAATTAGTAAAGTAAACATCAGAAATATAAATTATGGTGAATGGTATGATATTTAAAATATTACTTTAATAATTATATATCAAAGATATTAATACAATCGGAGGTAATAATAACCGTATAGTAAAAGCATTATCGAGACCGGTTAGTTTTATTGGAATTCCTAAAAAAAACCGACCATAAAGTAATAAGCGTCAAATCTATAAAGAGATATTGGTTGGAAAAACATTAAACCTAGATTTTTGAAAGGAAAAGAAAGAGATGAGAAACTCCATAAAAAATATAAGAATCAAGGTGTTTAATAGGACTAAATGTAAGTCGAAAAGTACATATAAAATTGAAGGAATTAATGCAAGATCAGAAAGGGGTGGTGATTATCCACTCCTCGAGTCGAATAAAAACCCCTTTTTAGAACACACTTTAAAGTAGGGATAAAAATAAAACTACTTACCAGATATAATAGGTAACTAACTCAGCTATGATATAAGCGTTCTGGACTAGGAAAACCACCCGTCCGTAAATAGTGTAAACAGTGTCAAACGATGATGCGAGATTTACAGATTAATATTCAATAACTATAACCTTGACTAGAACCTTTCACTTTATCGTTTTCTAACTAATATGAGTGAAAAAACTATGTTCAATGATTTACTTAATGTATGAAACAAGATAAAAAAACTATAGTATTGAGCTGTACGATATCCTCGATAATAAAATACGTATAATAATAAATACATATTAAAAACTGTATATTGGTGTATTGTAATTCAATTTTATTTTACCAGGCTTATTATTTGGGTAAACTAAAAAGTAGTATATGTACTACTTTACGTAGAAAGATCTATTTATAGAGTATTATCATGGATTAAAATTCACTTTATTATAGATATGTTTCAAAAGATTTACAAGAAAATTTTGTTAGTATTAACAAAAGAATTGTAGAGAAATAACGTGAAAACGTTAATGAAACCTGATAAAAATATTTACTACCTTATTACCGAAGTTCCTGCAATATTGAATGACGTTGAGCCTAAAATATCAAAGAGATTAATCTTTTATTCAAGTAGTTATAGAGTATGTCGAAGAAACTCAAACTTAAACCTAACGTTATTTAAATTAAAAAAAAAAACTGGGGGGCTTTTTTTACAAGCTTTCAAACTTTGTTGAAACCCTGTATTCACCAACAACTAAGGTGTTAATTAACATTAGCAACCGGCAAAGCTAAATCCGAAAGTTCACTTACTAAATTTAACCTCATCAAAATCATTTACCACGTCATAAACCAATCATTAAAAGTATACGCCAAATAGAATGAGCGTTTTAAATACGGATACACGAACGAAATATAATAGGAAAAAAAACCCGGAAACATAGGGTAGAGTAGTTACGAACGTAAGTGACCTGACAACTAAATATGTAATTTATTACATATATCACAATACTTATGGAGTAGTATACAAAGTGTTCAATTGTTTGAGAACCGTTATATTATATGCGGTAAAGTTAGCTGTTGGTTCAAAGATTATCCAATATTCAAGTAAGTTCGGATTCAATCCACATTTGAATTCGATTACACATTGAAAAATTAATCTGAAGCTCATTTTATAACGTATATAGCGGATTATACAAGCGAAAAGGCTAAATTTAACGTTTACTTCTACGAGTATACCATTTAAAAGAAGACTTTAAGGAGTATAAGAGTTATTGAATAGCTTAGTATTAGAAAAATGACTAACGAATTTTTACAACCTTGTAAAATGCTTTGTTTTAACATATTGTTAGCTTTGATTGCGAAAAAAAAGTGTTTAACGCCTTTATAACGTTACAGTTAACGATTTTTGACAGTAACGATAACTGAGTTCAGGGTATTATATGGGATACCGATTTAGTTCAAATATCAACCGCCGAAAAGCGATAATATTACGCGTTTGAAGCTTAATTTCCGAAAATTCAGCTTGAACAAACAAGAGAATTTCGAAACATTGTATTTGGTAAAGTTGATTCGTGATTACTTAATAACTTCGTTGTAAATAAGCGATTAGAACAAGTTATTTTTGATTTATTGTATTTCAGAATATTATTTCTGTTATTATCAATCAATATAAATAAGTTTGAAATAAAGGTATGGAATACGACTAACGAACCTATAAGCGTTTTGAACAGCATACTCATACAACTTTATTTTAAGTTTGAATATCTATGGTTTTCTCGTATACCGCGTATAATTCAAGTCGTTTATCTCAAGTATCTGGCACTAAGAATATTATATCACCAGTTTAAATACTTAACTGTGGAGCGTCATTTACGGTTGCTTTACGCCTTTATATATATATATCCAGGAAAAGAAGCGTTAGAGGCTAATGAAAAGTTTTGTCACGAGTGTTAACTATACTTAATCACCTTAAGGCGGTTAAAATTCTAACTTCAACATAATATAAACTTTAATTACAAGGTAATTATAAATATAATATACCTTGACGCATAGTTATTATTATATGCCATCAACGTGATAATATTAATTTAGGCCGTAAATTTACACGGAACGTTTGAGTTACGTATTATTGGGAAACTTTTGTAAATTGATAGTTCAACGTTTATTTATACACTTTTCATTATATTATTTTTATGGTGGGTATAACTTTCGAAACAACCAAATAGAATGACAAGGTTGGAATCGCTGATTAAGAGGGTAAACAAATACTGGTAAAAATACAAAAGTGTTTTACAAAGTATGAATGGTTATATATGAAATTTTGAAAAAATATAAATAGTATTTTGAAAGAATTAGAAGTTGTCAGCTTTGAGGTATTAATTTTAAAATTGAGGATAGAACAATGAATAATATATCCGGCTTAAGTAAGCTTATTATAATACTATTTGTTTTCGGTATTGACCTTATAGTCTATATCGAGTCAAAACTATCTTTAGCTACGATATAAAGGGATAATTATATAGTAAAATTTATGTTAGCATCATGTTTACTACCATCTTGGAATAATTTTTCGAAAGTATTGGTTATAAGAAATAGCTCGCGTAAAAGTGGTGTTTTCGATTTAATATTATAATTTTAGGTCTTGGTTTATAAAACGAAAGAAGGATCAATTATTTTATTCAAAGGGAACGGATATAGGATTCACAACGTATTTGTCAACTCAGTGAATAGTATACGTTCATTTCGTTGAACAATGGTACGTGAATGTAAAAAGGACATAGTAAACGATAGCGGCACGACAAAGAATTTTCAGGAGTGGTACTTACTAAATTACTCTTAGAATAATGAATTTCAGCGGCCTTTAAAACCCATATATCCCCTGGATAGCCCTTTAAAACTATATTATCATACGAAACCTCTCCACCCACATGAATAGAATTAATACCATATCGCCGAAGGCGACCACTTAGTTTTTAAAATAAGAAACGTTTTAAGGTTTTCGTCAAAACCTTTTTTATTATGTAAAAGACAATGTCAAACCGTTAGTTTAGTTTAAAAAATTGTGAAAAAGTGTTAGAACAATATTGGCTGCTATTTTTAGTAGGTCAATTGCAGTGCAGTCAGTCAACTTTACTTGCAGTAAAGTTGACTGTACTGAGTCCAAGTGTATTGATTGTAGAGTGCCCAATTCGGTCTAGTGCACGGGCCAAGTAATTGGCTATACAAATTACAGTGCAGACCAGCTAGCGGTCTGCTAAACCTAGAACAAGACATCCACCATCTGACTACTTCAATACTACTATTACTTCAAAAACCAATCGAATTAATAATGTTGCAACGCTTAAAACCTACCAACAAAAAGGTAATATTACTATTTTAGGTACCATGTTTCTATAATTTACCAAAATGGAAATCTATATGTTAATCAAGTGAGCGTTTTTTTCTTCAGACAGGTTAAATCAATGATTTACAAGGTAAAAAATAAGGTCGGCAAGCTATATGCAAAAAGTCGCTGTATCATTAAAGGTTCCATTAACGCAGATAAAACATATATTATAACCTCATTACCTACTTTACAAATGGTCAGCTATCGCTTAATTTTAGCGTTTACCACTTCCCTATATACACCTTATTACCTTTATATCGAGCATTATAATATTACACATTCTTATACCTAATAAAAACACAGCTTAAAAATCATCTTTACCACTATATATATATAGAGTTTTGAAAGTATGATTTATAAAAAAAGATTTTACGTATCTAGAAACCACTTTATAGCCTTCTTAACGTTGGAGTATACTGGTATAATACCTATTCAAGGCATTAAAAAAACGCCAAGAAATGACTAATTTGTCCTTCGACTTATGTATTTCAGTTTTCATATTACGTTTTAAAGGGTTTGTACTTCCTGAAATATAAACGGATTATTTATTAACGTTAGATAATACGTTGATTTCTAATACGGAGGAGTGAAAGCGTGTAAAAGTTTCTTAAAAGCGAGACCAAAAGTATGTTTGGCAGAGGATCGCGAAATCGATTGAAGCCACGTAATAATCACCCTTCAAAATGTAATGATCACACTAAATAACCGTGGGTATATAGAAGTTTTCAGAAGGTTTATGTTATCAAGAAGGTAGCAAAGGTGCTGGGTGAACAATATCGCAACCGTGCAAGTAATGATCAAAAGCCGTGAGGCTATTCAGAATACGCTGAGACTGAATACTTAGATTGACAACTGAAGAGCATATGAAGGAAATACTATCTATGTGGTGATGGCCGTGTCCTAATATCCCATGGCTTTCATACCATCTTCAGTACTAGAGTGATGAAGTCGATGTCGCTTCTTTCGGTCCCAATGTTGTCGACTGAACCGCAAGCGCTCCTGTCAATCCAAAACCTAACCCTGGGTACTTACATAAGATATATTCCTAGCTTAATGTGTTGGATATTAGGCTTCTGATAGCGCAACGGAACTCTAGCCTCTTCTATTACCTGCAATTAGTCCTTGAGTTATAATACAGAACTATATTTAAAACATCGCATAAAAACGCTATTGAAAAATAAATACCTTTATTCAACTAACTACTATAAAACAAATTAACAAATACAGTTGATAACATATACATTAGTCTGGAGTCGTATTAATAACAAAATTAACGGCAGCATTGAACTTTTCGTTAGCAGCATAATATTAAAATGATACGGCAAATAATGTATTTGAAGTGTTGAGCAAACACGTTACATAATATAGAAGTAATTCGAAACGCGGGCTACGATTAATAACACACGATATATATGTCACTAAACTCTTTTTTTTAACTCATAACGCCTGTGGTAATAATATAAATTACGACCCATAAACAAAATTTGTTTGATTTTCAATAGTAAAATACCAACTCGAAACACGCTTAACTTTTACGAAATCATTATCTATAATAATATGATTAGATGTAAACATGTTACTCTAAAAATATCAACCTCGGAAATTTACTTTATAAATACTGTTCTTAGCTTCTAAATTACTTGATATTAATGGTTCAAATGATTATTTTCAACTTACTTTATCACCACTCTTTGGAATAGATTACATTTTTTTTATCATTTATAAATATCATGTTGAACTTGGTACTACGAGTTAGAAACTTTTTATGATCGATATGAAAGCGCTAAACGAATTTAAAGATCGTCTTGAAATGATGAAGATTGAATAAATTTACGAAATGTTAAATTTAACAGATCTAATAACTCAAAGCGCCCAGAGTATGGTATTAGAGGTATTTGTATCAAGAAATATAATCTTTGTTGATGTTACTAAAAAAATTACAACATTATCTTAATTAGATATTTTTATATCATATTCATCCATATTCTTTCATTTCACATATTTCTTCCATTTTTAGCATTTCATCATCATTGAAACCCGTTATTTACACCGTTATAATTATCCTATTACTATTTTAATACGTTTTTTTATAAAGATTTTCAAATTATGTGTCTATTAAAATCTATTAATCACACCGCTTTGAATAAATTATCACTTTTGTTTTAACATTTACAACTTTATGAATTGTTTTTCTTACTTTTTTCCTTTAATTTGTTATATACTTTACTATATTTTTTCAAAAATCATAATTAATACTATATGACCAATTATATTTTGGCTGTGTAAATCGACGTAATAAAAATAGGCAAATACTCACTACTAAAGGGAAAGGGAGATAGTGGCGCGCCCTTATGGTCCTCGTTATTCTTTTTCTCTTTCTCATCACTCTCGCCTCTAAAGTTATCATTAACGCCGCTGCTATTGTTTTTATCGACGCCGCCATCGACGTTATCGAAAAAAGGGCCTTTCGCTTTATGTTATATACTTTTGGTAAGGTCGCCGGGGGTTTTTTACATATCTTACGGCGGAATTCAATAACTTTGTCGAATTTGTTCACGTAGTATATACGTAAGCCCGCCTTTCAAGCGGTAATAACTGTTGTAATCTCTTTCAGTCAATGATTGACTTTTACTACTAATTAATATTTACTTGTTTTATTGGCTACGAAAGTAATTAAATTTAAAAATAGCTCTGATTAATATATTCAAATATTCATAGATTGATAATTAATATCCATATTATAGGTTTAGAGTAAATATATCGTGAAGATAGCCGATTCGTCATGAGGTTTTAGCTTACAACTTTATGATTATCAAAATGGGACGTATCTATTGATAATCTGTTAATAGCGGCAGCTATAGGCTGTGCGACTTTCATTTTAGTGGCAATTGTTAATAAACTTGTACGTGATCGTAAATACGACATATGGTACGCAAATTATATTCATTAACGACCCCAGGTTTCCGACTCACGTATGCCGTCTTAATGTTTTACACATAAAAAAAACTCGTAACGTACCAAAGACAGCCGTGACTTAAGGCAACAGGGTGTGTCGAACGCCTCAGCTTCGTTCACGAATATATTAAAATATCAGTTTTTAAGGGGATAATTAGTAACACGAACCGCGTTGCAATTTCGTTGGGCTGTATTTGTGGCGACAAGGGGTGTAGACGTTACGAGTAGTAGGGTTTTTACCTGAGGCGAGAAGTTAAAGTTTATAACTTTAAAAGCGCCTCGTTCCTCTCCTTAAGGAGTAGGCGGAAGAGGAAAGGGAAAGGAAAAGAGGGAAAGGGGTAACAGCATTGTTGTCAGCGGCGATAGAGGAGTCAGAAAAGAGGAAGACCGAAATTAATAACATACTATCTGAAAAGGTAGAGTTAGAAGTGGGGGTGGTAACAGCGCGGCGGGTAGCGCTGACTGCAGTCTTCTCGCGCTTACGCTATCACAGCAAATGACGCCTAGCAAAGGGTTTTTTAAGTGTTATTCATTTTTTGGAAACGATAATAATAAGGCGTGTGTCCAGTAATTTACCCATGAGTGTAGTACGAATAAGTGATTGAAACAGTGGTCGAAGTGTGCATGTACCGATTGACAGGTTAGAGACTTATGGTGCAAGAGGAGGCGTATCGTTAAAGGAAGAAAAAGAGAGGATTTGCCTGGATCGATAGCAATGCAAAAGGACGTTCTAAAAATCATATTTGAACGGAAATTTGGGATACTGAGGTTATGGAAACCGTAAATGAGAATAGTAAAGATTAGCGAGGCTTTAAAACTGATATATAATTCATATCAAACTACGATATTAAGTAATATGTACCAGGTTTGTATCGGTGCCGAATGACACGGGAATGTATAACAAAAGTTAAAAGTAAAAAGACTGGATTAACATTCTCGCATATATAATTCTCGTTTCTTGGTCTTATACCTTGTCCCATTATATCAAAAACCGTGACAATTTTCGTTGAAACCGTGATAGTCCTGGTAAAAATTATAACTATATGCGTTACCTTTAATATATTTTTTTCGCTATGTTAAAAATTATATGTACGGTGAGTTTTAAGTTGATCATCGTAAGCAAGATCTCAAAAAGAATCAAGTATCGTGAGAATGTGTATGGCTATAAAATTTTACTGTATAAACGAAACTGAAAGTATTGTCTACCAAACTGAAATAATCGTTTATTAAAGCGTAAAGATGGATTACAAGGCTGAGACGGTGGACTTTTTCTTTGGATTCTTAATCGTTATATTTATCGTAATAGTTAATACAATCATAATAGCGAAGTTAATTCGGAAAATCAAAATAAAAGAAATTTATGCCTTTTGAGGGTGCTTTTAATGAATTTATTTGTATATTATACGAAAGTTAATTCGGACAAACTAAAGCTTTCGAAGATAATTTGATCCTCTTATGACATTTCAATTGTAGTTCAATATGTGTATATTTATTAACATATGAAACGAAATTTAGAAAATCATTTATTTCTTTATCTTCACATTTTTTTCACTTATGAATCAATTTTCTCCTCAGAAACCTACAGTTATTTACAACAAGCTGATATACCTATTAGCAATCATATCATCCTTTCTATTTCAAAATTTGATTTGATAATTGTTCACAATATTAATGATATCGCTGCAATAAATATAATTATGTGCAAATATTATAAATTAACAGTCGTGTTGGAATAGTATTAAATTCAGTGCGGTAAGTCAACATTATTTACAGTAAAATTAATTATACTGCAAGTGTATTACTTTGTGCGGATTTACTGCATTGGATGTAAGTCGAGTAAAGTACACTGCACTTCACTTTAGGTCACGGGCCAGGCACTTGGCCATGCAAATTATAGTGCAGACCGGTTAGCGGTCTGCCAAAACTAGAACATTATAACTACCATCTGACCATGCAATACTACTGTTACTTCAACCAATCGAATCAACAACATTGTAACGTCTAAGGTCTACCAACACTAACCAGTTCTTGAATGCTATATTAAGCACAAATGAACTAAGTACAATAAAAAACTACTTTCTGGTTACACTTTACGGCTATAGCGGCTAGTGTAGAAGAAAGATTATTGTAAAGGACCTTAATTAGTACTGTGTTAGTCCCATAACGGCAGGAAAACAAAGAAAACTTTTGGGTTGTGTTAGTGTTATAACGGTAATTTGAAAGTTAGCGATGGTATCGCTATCGAAAATACCAAAAAATCTTTATTAATCTTTTTTGAAGAAAAACCTTGAGATTGACTGTTAAAAGTCTTAAAGTACGGCAAGTTGGAAAACGGCTAAGACAATACTTCTGAGGATGCTACTACTGCAAGAAAAACGACTTAGTCCCTACGCCAAAACAACAACCTTCGTCCTTTACCTATAACATTTACTACCAACAACAACCTTCGCCTTTAACTACACCCTCTACTACTAATAACGACCTACGACCTTACCCTTCACACTAAATCTCTGTATATACTATACTCTTTTTTTACTTTTCACGTTACGTTGATCATTAAGTTCGCTACTTTGAGCGAAAACACAAAGATTTACTAAACCGCACTAAGAAAGCTATGTTGTGCGACCTTACGCCAAACCACTAAGTCCCTACACTAAAACCACCAAGTCTTACATCGCCTTTAATCTCTAGATAGTATCTACCCCAGAAATTTAAAAGAAGATTGAGGCTTTCAGAACTGCTTTTACCAAGTTTTACGACGGAAAATTTTAGGCGTTGGATATTAACAAAGAATTAACAGAAAAACACGTTACCAACTTTATAAGTTACTATATCGTTGAGTAAAGTAATACCAAAGACCTTAACCACGCCTTTAACAACTTTTATGACCTTTTCAGAGATTTGACGATTGATATGTAGAACTTAGTTTAAAAAGGGGATAAATTAAAGGTTAATGCCGAACTTAAAGAACAAGGATTCTATATGTCAATAAAGGGTTTTACGAAATTAACATAAGAATTTGTCGACCTAGCCTAGCTTTAAAAACACCTTTAAAACCCTAATCCTTAAGACCCCTAAGGATAAGGAAAAAGCCTTAAAGGATTCCAACACCCATATATACGTTTCAGAAGACCACTAACTTATCTTTAGCTAAGTCAAGCCTCTTTACGCGTTAGCGATAAGGAACTTATTAACCTGCTTAGAAGTTTGGTACTGCAATGTAATATTGCAGAGTACGCCCTTATCGGTGGCAGAGCGCGTGAAACAGTAGCTTCCAACGCGGCTAGAGGTATTAACGTTGACATTTTACACCAGTTAATTAAGTAAGATCGCCAGACTTCTTAAAACCCCTAAAAACCTATCGATATTTAGCATTATAATCGCCAAATACCTTAAAACCCCTCTTTCTTTAGATTTGCCCACGTATGTGAGCCGATTATAAACCATATTACAGGACTTTATCCATTAGGCCAGACGACTGGCAATTATCTTTAGTACCGTACCTCGAAACCTTTAAAATTTGAGTCGTCAAAAAACACCAATCAAGCTTAAAATAACTATGGCAACCTTTCTTTAAAACTTATCAAGATAGTTGATATTAAATATAAGTTAATACCGAATTTCATTAACATTTGAAATAATATAAGAAGTATAACAGAAAGTCTAATAACCTTTTTGATACTAAAATAATGTTTTTCCTGAAATTTTGTAAGTGGATAGAGGTTTTACCTTTTGGTTTTCACTTACTATTTCCCGGAATCCTTATAAGTTACGCCAAAAACAACTAATTAACTTTCCTAACGGATGCTATTACTTTTCGCAAGATTTACGATGGCTTAAAGGGCTACTTCGAGTACGACTTCCACCTTATATAATACTATATAGACTGTGCTACCATGCAGTAGATTATAATAATGACAAAAAATAAAGAGGAAGAATTACCAGTGAATATTCTTAATTAAATACATGATAAGCTGATAATATGTTAAAAGGTAATGAGAAAGGCTTGTATTGATAAAGCTACACTTTGCTAGGAAGTACTAGTAGCTGCTATAAGTGTTAGTGAATTCGAATTCGCCTTATAACATTTAGATACCACCTATAAAGGCTTTTTTAGCCAGTTACATTCCTTGCTTACAACCGTAATAACACGTATATCAAACTGGCTCGATATGTATTCCCAAGCCGGCAACTTCCTTAACGTGGATAAAGAAGAACTTATGGTATTTAATTACGTTGACCTCAAATACGAGCACCTATAATACTTAAAGTTAAGTTTATTAACTCGGCTTTAAATGAAACATAAAACCTACGTTAACATTAATAAGATTTGGGCGGACTTATTAACCGTAAAAATTATTGTTATGATAATGGTAGGAGAAGTTGAACCTGTGATAAGGAGAGCTATTAATTAACTTGTTACTTTCCCATCGAATGTAATAATAGGAAAGTAACGTACCACGTTTAGTACTTTACTGCCTCGAAATAAAATTATTTAAATTAGGTCAATAATGTTAAAGGCGATAAGATAATTGACGTTTGTAACGTTCATAAACAGATTAAATAATACGAAAGTATTAATTTCAGTCAATTAACCCAATAACTAGCCAACTATAACTTTTTATACCGTTTGGTTAGTAAAGACCTTCACTTTTTCCCTAATTATACCCCTTACCCTTTATATATCTTTAACCTTCGTGATTATTAGACGGATTATACGTTTTAAGGTGTTATGTTAGATATTAGGGTAATAAGGTACTTAATAGGAGGTTATTCGGAATATGTGGTATTACGAAGGGAAAGTACCAGAACTACTGAAATTAATCTCATAATATTGATAAAGCTAAAGGTAGCTTTAACTTAAGCGAATAACTATCGTTTATGAAAATAACAGTAATTATAATTATTATAGGAGCGATAAGGTTTTATATCCTTAAATCCCTTATCTATTTTCTACTTTGTTTAGAAAATACAAAGATTTTCGGAGTGAACGTTAACGTTAACGTGAACAAGCTGGTTTAAAACGGCCAAAGGTTTTTACTCGCCTTTAAGTGAGGGAATTTATGGTTTTATCATTAAGGCCCGGAAATAATAATGTTAGACCTAACAAAGTCGAAGATACGTTAATTATACTGACGGTTTAACTACCTAGTTATGAACAAGCTATATAAATTGCTGAAGTTTGTAGGGTAGAACGATGTGAAATACTGTGCCCTAAAAGCTATTAAAAGGATTTGTTACCATTGATAAACATATACCTAAAGCTCTTGGAGATTCAAATTTATACTAAAAAATAATAAGGACTTCAATTGTAAAATATTCATTAATATGTTTTACTTGGATAATAATTTTTTTTTAACGTTGTTAAATTCGTAACTTCTTTCTAAGAAGCTAAGGCTTTAATGTCATTTTCGGAAAAAGATACGTATAAAAAGTTGATTATGTTTTAGATTAATACCTACTTGGGTTTATCTAAAGTCATCGTTTACAATAGGAGTCTTAACTTTATAACGGCGGAGTTTAAACAAGATATTAAGATAATAGGTTTTTAGTATTAATAGGTACCTATAAAAGCCTATTGAAATATTAAAAAGGTTAAAAGGGTATAGACCTTATTCCGTCGAGCCTATAATATTTTTTACGTTAGAAATTAAAGATTTTTCAGATTCAGTGACACGCCTATAAATAGTAGTAAAGAGTTTAAACGATATTATAGGCCTTAACAGCCTGGTGTTAAAGTTACTAGTCTTTAGAACGTATGCACGACTAACGAGTAAATCTCCGTTTTCGGAAAGTATTTATCAATGTTTTACGACTTATAGCAAAGCTTTTAGGAAACTGCGAAGGGAATTGATACGTCGCTAAGTTAATAACGACTTGAATATTAAAAACAGGTCTATAATAATCGATGTATTAGCTTTGCTATTGAAAAGTAAAGGACTTGTATAGCGGGATCCGAATGAATGAAAAAGACTATATAAAATATTAAGTATCGTGAATTTTAAAGTAGTTGTTAAAAATACTAATGGTATTATATCCTTCAGAATTATTTATGTTGAGTTTTATCTTAGGGATATTATCGATTGAAAACCTTAAATAAAACGACTAGGTCAATTCAAACCTCTTTTGACAAAAATTGATAAGTTAATAAAACGTCGTCGATGCGGACAACCGCTGAAAGAAAAATTCATTAAAAAAATAAATATACACTGGGTCGTATCTATAATACTACTTGGGTAAAAAAAAAGGATAATAAAGATTGAATAGTGAAACTTAAGGCATTGAGAATGATTAAAACTTTTGGCGGAATTTTGAGAGAAAGCGATAGGATCAAAATCGACGGTTTACTAATTCGAGATATGGTATAATTTGTACCGAAAGCTAACTTTAACCTGTAAGATCCGAATATCATAATCTTTAGGTTGAGGATGATCTACGAGATTAAGGGTAAGATCACGGGGCATCTATATAGAAAGTTACTGCTAATCTTTTAAACATACAGTAATTTTATATTATTAACTAACGTTTACTTATTTCCCTAGTAATCGGTTTATTTACTATAATTAAAGGTAAGTTTATACTTAATAGACTTAATATTACGTAAGCTTATTTATAGTTGGTAACGGATTTATGAAGGATTATACTGTTTAAGTTGCTACAGAAACTTCATGTTATTTACTTATTAATAACGATAATACGATGTATTAAATCATTATATAAATTAGTTAACGTAAACTTTTCCTAATTTTTAACCTACTAGTCGTACTTTGGATTCCGGCTAACGTAAAAGATCTTAATATACAATTCGTACTTATTAATAACGTAAAAAATAGATTTCGGTATAATAGGTATATAAATTAAGGATACTTTTTATGTCGTGACGGCTAGTTTTATGATACTGAAATAACAAGCAATCGAGGACATTGGAGTTAGAAATTACCAAACGGTAACGAATTTAACGAAAAATATCTAATTTAACTTTAATAAATCTTGAATTCGTGTAATTGGTGTTAATACCGGCCTAAACTTTAGTTAAAAAGACTAAAGCATTATTTTAGCTATAATTCACAAGATTTATAAAGTTATGACTTAACTGTATTTGAAATAACATATATAGGGTAGTTATATTACTATTTTATATTAACTTGAAGTTTCATACGATTTATTCATTACGTTATAAGTGCAAATCCTAAAGGATAAGGACTTCAATCGATTAAATAAGTGATGGAATGGAAAATACGGAATCTAGATTGCGGGATTAATATAGCATTAATTGATTTTTTAAAGGCTAAGTTAATAATCTTTACAAAAGTGTCTTTCGTGAATAACATCGACTTATTTCTACCAATAGGCTTTTTAATAACCCTCGTTAACGAAGAAAGGGGAGGAAATTATTTTAACATTATCGATAATCTAATTTACTAATCTTCTCCTAAATGTAAAAGAATTACACGAAACGTATTAATTTTAAAGGTTTACGGTATAATAACGGGATTTAACGTAAATATAACTTTATAAGAAACACTTAATCTTATTAATGGGCAGTTGAATATTCTTTTTTTTTTTGATAGTAATTTATATCTATTCAAACAATCTCCTCAAATACCTCCTGAAGCTCGAAACCACCAGCGAAAAACGTCTGATAATCGATGTAATAACACTTCGTAAAACCTACAGAGGGAGGGAGATTAAGGGGTTTCGATAAATCGATGGTAAATATAACCTTATAAATTCCATAATAAAAGCTACGTTAAGGAAAACCTTCAAAAGATTTGTAAATAGTAATAAGCAGATTATACATATCGAGGGCTATATTAATATACCGTCCGAAGATCCCAAATCACGTAACAGCGGACATGGTTGATCTGGCAGATTGAAAGACTGCCAAAGGATTAATAATGGTAAATTATTTGAATGGCATAGTTAAACTTGTGAAAGGCTGCGATGGAAAAACTTTTATTGGGAGTTAAGGAATTTGGACCTTGGAGCGGCGGAGAAATTAAGGTCAAATGTGTTCAATTTGCATGTAATTAAGTATAATACAGTATAAAAGTCAATTGGAATTAACATAGGGTACGAGTTCGCTGTTTAGTACTAACTGGAAAAGATTAGTCAGCCACACTGACGTGCGCGTACAAAATAAAAAGCCACCAGTATTGGAATAGTATTACATGAAATGTAGTAGGTCAACTTTACTTACAAAACAGTTGACCGTACTACAAATGTATTGTTTTGGACAGACTTACTGCATTGGATGTAAGTCGAGTGCAATACGTTACACTTCACTCTAAGGCACGAGCCAAGTACTTGGCTATACAAATTACAATGCAGACCGGCTAGCGGTCTCTCAAACCTAAAATAATACAACCACCATCTGACCACGCAATACTACTGTTACTTCGACCCATCGAATCGACGACGTTGCAACATCTAAGGCTTACCAACAATTCCAGTATATAATACCATATTTGATAGTAGCGGAGATAATATGATGTGATTTTATATTAATGTAAGAAAAAAGTCAATAAATATTCACTTTTATAAAAGAAGAATATTTTGGATTTCGTTAAATTAAAAACATTTTTTGCCAAATTTCAAATGTAGTGTTGATACAACAAGATCGCATATGTCGTTAAGTTTTCAAATTATTTGGATGTATAATGATTAAAATTGGAATTCTAATAATACTTCGTGTATATTGTGCAACATAATTGATTTTTTTGTAATTACCCAATCAAAAGTTGATTAATTTTGATGAATAGTTAGCCAAATTTTGTTAAGCCAACATTTCCATATTACGAAAAAGCATTTTGGTATTGATAAAGAACAAATTAAATATATTATTTACACTTAAATTTATTTGCATCTGATAATTCGAAAGGTGGTAGAATAATAGTTAATTGTAGTCAATTCAAGTCAACTGTACTTACTGTTAATTTATTGTAAAAACGACCACTTGATTGTTCTTTATGCGACTGACTGAATTAACGGCCTTTTCTTGTTGTTGTACATTTTAAAATGAGGCACGATCAAATGAATTTGGATATAAAAATTAGTGAGCAGACTGGCTAGCAGTTTTGCATACTTAAATGTAACCACGTTACTACTTTTAATACAGAATCACTTACTGCGACAACAGGAGTTCGAATAGATTGCATTTTCACAATAAAGAACTATTACCACCAATTATTGCTTATTAGGTTAAAAAAAATTAAACGAAGGAAAAACAATAAGTTAATATCTAGTGTTTACAATTCACTCCGACAAAGAAACGAAGTATTCTGAAGATGGTCCCCTATACGTTGTACAGTTGTTTGAAACAACTAGTAGAGAAGGGTAATGGATTATGCAGCACTTCGTAACAGCTAATAAGTAGCGACGGATTCGTATTTATTTAAAAAACCAAGAAATCGTTAATGAAATAATTCTAAACGCAATATGATTAACTGGTTTAAGAATTCAAAAACAATTAAATATTTCAGTTGTAAAACAGTGAAATTAGTACTATTGCGGGTATTATTACTCAAGGTATTACTACCGTTGATTCTGAATCGCAAAGACGATCAAGTATTACAATTTTTACTGAATAATGATTTCAATAGAAAACTTACAGCCCAACGTTTGTTCATGATACTAATTAATATTTGTTACGATGGCTTTAGTTTACTACAAAGTTGACTCCTTTAAGAATCCGGATTCAAAAGAATTAATCTAGGTTTTCAATAACATTTCTATGAATCATTACGACAAAGTACTTTGCTTACAAAAGTTACTATAGAATTTTACTCGAGTATTGAATTAATTTCATCGGCCCTATGTTTGTTTCCACTTAAAATCTACCGGATTCAACGAAATATTTGACATTTTTACCAAATTTTGCGATTGGTTTGATAAATGGCTGTTGAATATAAGGGAAATAACAGATAAATAAGTTAAAAAGTAGATAATGATCTAGTTATATAACCTAGAGGTTTCCTTGCCTGCAAAGACAGTAAAAGAGAGTAATTTGTTAGATGTAGATTTAAAATTCGTTGATAACCAAGACCCTTGATTGATTTTTGACGATAAGTATAAAGCGAAAGACCTCGTTGGCGATAACATATATTAACCAACTTCTACGCATTTTAAAGGCTTTATCTAAACCCAGACAAGTTGTTTAGACCCCTTTATCTTAAACTCTTTACAGTTTAATTTCATTAACTTTGAAGAATCGACGAACTATCGTGCGGTAAGCCTTCAGGTTTATTAGTTAATAAAGTAAAAACATAAACGTACTCTTCAATATTAAAAGGATTAATATTAAGTATCCCACGAAAAGCCGTAGGTTTGTTTTTGTCAAACACTAACCTACAGCTCTAATAGGCAAATAAATGAATTGGTGGCTTCACGCGCGAATTTACTGTATGCATATTTACTGATTTTTTCGTTTTGGACTCGGGTAAAAGTAATTACCCTACCTACCAATACCAACATCTTTCTTAGAACTGGTTGATGGATTCATGGGATTTCATGAACCATTATATCATTTGTTCTTTGCGAAATTTACCTATGGTGGATACTGATTGCTATACAATCATTACGTTTGTCAAGATTTGGTAAGGAATCAAGAAGTTTTATGATAAACCAAATAATTTTTTCGACCTTAATTTTCGATCGAATTTTAAAATTTTCTGCCTGACTAGTGTCAAATTCCTTGGTTTTCATTTTTATTTCGCAATACTTATAGCGGTTGAATTGAGGTTTAGTAGTCTTAGCATTTCACGATTTATGTCTTTGACCGAAATATTTGTTGTGTTTTGAAAATCATTATCGATACAATATTCAATTGAGCAAAAGCTACATAAACTGAAAATTATCAAATAGTTTTATATACTAGATTACAAGAGAAATTAGATAGTAGAATCAACCTCATTAATTAGATGTTTAATGAGCAAATGTTTTACTAATCATTAATAGTGAATGGAGGTATTGGTAAAGTTATATTACGTTTATAATTGTGGCAAGTTATTACGGGCTATGAAAAGTTCGAATATATCTTATAGTGACCCAACTCCACATGTGAACGGTTTTTTTATCTATTTGAGTTCTTCATTTACGACTGAAACGACATAAGTACCACAATTGCTTAGTATATAGCTCTAAACATCAGAGTTTCGCGACGATAACAAAAATCATTTTTACGCGTATTATATCAGCTGTGAGTACAGTATACCCATTTAGTACGGTAAAAATGACACCTGTTCCTGTAGCTGTGAATAATATATTATATGTGCAAGAGTATCATAAAGACAGATCAAAAAGTCTTCCCGAAATATTAAAAAGTATTGGATTTATGGCAAATAGAGTCTTTTGTTAACGCTTTATATGGTTGCCGAGCACGAAGGACGCGGGTACCAGGTAGGTTAGAAGAGTAATCATAAAGATTGGTGTTTGTGTTGAAGTAGTAATATGGATTGAACGGAGAAGAGGCATCACGAGAGTGCACGCCGCAGGTGAGAGGTTATAACCTGTTACTCAGAAAGTGACATTCTACCATGCACTCAGCTAATCTCCCTTCTGGGAAGTAGAACTCTACCGTGCATTCTGCTTATGTCACTTCCAGGCAGTGGCACGCTATCATGAACTCTACAGGAATGCATCTTACCAAGTGACGCGTTACCGTACACTCGAAAAAGGTGCAATCTGGAGCGTAGCCGCTTATTAACAATAGATATATATGGTAATATCCACATTTACATTATAAAACTAATTATGAGCCTCACAGGTTGCCACATAATCTTCAATCCAATCAATTGATCAATGGATACTTCTCTTTTTCTTTTCCTCTCTGTCTAGTATTGTAGGGTATAATACATTTTTATAACATGATAGCCTATGGCTTCATTACTTGACGTATAATTTACTAATATTTGAATTAAGAACTTTTATAATAAGGGGTAAGGTTATGTTTCCAACATTATCAAGACTATAATTAACAACTATACTGGGACTTACGCGCAGCATACAATTACGTATATTGTTTTTTTTTCCAAGATATAATCACTTATCCATTTGATGATTATTTATCTCATCGATGATTATATATAGAATACTAAATGTAACAGGGACATTACAATAAATAATATACTAGTTGCATTGGAATCTATTAAAAAATGTTCTTGTTGACTTTATGATACTTTTAATTAGGTAACTAAGTCAAAGAAATACGATTTGACTTGTGTTTTTTTTGAAATGAAAATTTAAAAATATTGATTTGAACAACAGCTTTTTCTGGAAATTTATTCGAAATGAATACTACCGTTCTATAGAAACAAATAAAGTAAAATACTAGAAAATTTACATTTGTAGCTATACAAGCCACTCGCCGTTAAAGTTCCTAAACAAAACGAATATATTCTGTATGTATTTAAATATTACTCATAGTTGTAATAGTAGTAATTTTAGTGCAGTAAGTCAATTCTAATTATATTATAGCTAAGTATAGTGACCTCAGTTTCGTTTATTGTTTAGTAGATTAACTTTATTGATTGCAATTCAATTATAGTATGCGCTCACTTTAGCTTACAGTATTAGCCAAGAAATTGGCCGTACAAATGACTATGTAGACCGGCTATCAGTCTTATGAATCTAAAACAATACATCTACTACTTCACTATTAAAATACTACTGTTACTTATACCAATCGAATCGATAACATTGTAACGTCCAAGAGAGTATCAGTCAAGACCTACCAACACTAATAAGGTCTTGTTAAGTTGAGAACAGATTGGCTAATTAAAAGAAGAAGCTAATTTCCTGTTACTCCCAACGTAAACGGCGGCTAGAGTAGAGGAAAAAATCTTGCGAAGTTCCTGTATTAGTACTGCGTCAATCCATAACAATAGGAAGAAGAAAAGAAGTTTGGGTTATGTTAATCCACAACGGTAATATAGAAGTAAAAGACGGTATTAGAACCTGAAAAAAATAAGAAATCTTTACGAATACTTCTTAAAAAAAAAACGTTGAGATCAACCATAGGAAGTTTCAAAGATTTCCAAGTCGGTAAAAGGCTGAGTCAATATTACATTAGGAGTTACTTTATAAAAAAGACCAAGTTTTCCGTTATTTAAACACTAATAAGAAACTGTCTTTGATCTTATCCTTTACACCAAACCTTTACCCCAAACACCAAAATTTTCCCTTATTTTACTCTTCTTTCCCTACGCTGCTTTAATTGTTGAGATCGTAATTTAAAGCGAAAAACATCGAAAATCGCTAATCCGCGCTATGAAGGTTACGTTGCGCGACTTTATGTTAAAATCTCCAAGTTACTATGTTACTAAGCTGAGTTTACCTTACGTTAAACCATCGAATTCTACGCTATCAAAAACCTTAAGATAATATCAAGTAAGAAGTGAATGAAAGTGGTTAAGGCTCTCGGGCCTCTATTTTTCAAGCATTACGATAAAGAAATGGAGAGCATGAAAAAAGATAAATATTTAACGGAAATGTATTTGATAAACTTCTTTGATTACTATATTAACCATTAAGACCAAAATAATGATCTTAATCGTAACAATTGTACTTTTCATAAATGCTATTAACTTTTAACTATTAATGTATGTATATGTAGAGAACGATGCAAAAAGGCGTCAAATTCATTTAAAATCAAAATTTAAATGATAATAAGTTTATTTATTGGAAATGAACTTTGAAAAACCGGCAAAACTCCTTCTAGTTAGCCCAATTTGAGGAATGCTCTTATAACCTACCACCAAAGTAAAATGGTATCAAAAACCCTTAACATCCTGAAATATGTTTCAAGTGACTACTGCTATATCCTTAGATGAGTTAAACCTCTCTATGTGTTGACTATAATGAACTTATTGATTTATTCAGTAGCTTAATACCTTCACATAATAAAATAGAGTACCCCATTAGAAGCGGAACAATTCGTAAAGTAGCAGTCAATGACAAAAGAAGAATTATTGACGTTTACATTATTTTCCGGTTAATTAAGTTAAACTAGTAAGCTTTTAAAACCCCTCTTCATGGTTTAATCCCCTTTTTCCCTTAATACTTTGATCAAAATTGCTAAGTTCTTTATAATATAACGTTTCATAGCCAGTATGCCTATACATATAATCCTACTATAGGTATTATTACAAGATGTTACCCGTCGAGTTAGTCGACTAATAAATACCCATATTATCACGACTCGCATCATATAAGGAGTAAATTAGCGGAAGAAAATATAATGGACGATTGGGATAATTGTTGCAATCTTTCTCAAAAATCTGTTAAGATGGTTAATATTAATTTCAAACTCCTTACGTACGATATAAATATTGGGAATAATATAGGAAGGTAAAATTGGACGTTTTATAACCTCCTCGAAACGAAAAAAATACGTTTTTTAATTATTGGTAAGTGAATGGAGGTTCCACTTTCTGATTATCACTTACTATTTCTTGATAAAGGAATGTTTTATGAATAATTCATATGAAAGACATATAATTGCAATGATACACTTTGCGAGTGAATTTGAATAGTAATTTCGGGCGTAAACACATTTCAAAACGTATGACAACATCTTAATACTATTGGTAACAGCTTTTTTACTCAATTTTATTCTTTGTTTGCAAGTATAATAACCAATATACCAAATTCGTTTGATATGTACCCTTAAGTTAGATACTTTCGTAATGTGAATGAAGAAAACCGCGTAGTGTTATACTGTATCTATCGTAAATATAGGCGGCCTTACGGATTGAAAATGGGTCTAGTATCCTAATATTAGAAGCTATAACAATATTATCATTAGTAACGAAGGTAAAACTTAGATAAATATATTAACTATAAAAGCTCATGTCATAATAATAATAGGAAATATTTGATTTATAGTAAATATAATTGCTTTTTAACTTGCTACTCTCTGGACAAGGGTAATAATAGATGAGTGTTGTATAATGTTCACTGTCTTATTGATTTAACATTAAATTTGTTAGATTTTGTTGTAAACTTCCAAGGTAAAAAATCTATTAACGATGACGATGTTTCCAGAAAAAATTCTTTGCAGAAAAACATTACTCCTAACGCTACCTAGTAATGAGACGATCATATTTTTCTATGCTATTCAAGTGGCAAAAAACCACAATATTTCCTTAACCAATCACCTAACCCAACAAAAGCCTTCAACTTTCACGATCGTTACGAGGATCATACGTCTCAATATATTATAAAAGATACAAAGACAATAAAGTACCTAATAAAAGGCAATTCTCAATAAGTGGTATTAATTAATGAAAATATTTCTATGACGAAGATTGATTCGTGAAAATACCAGTAAAGTAAAAGTTAGCTTTGGATTAGGCAAATAACTATCTTTGCTAAAAATAACGGTTGTTTACCGTGTTTTTGGTTCGATTTCGTTTTAAAGCTTCAAACCCCCTACGTCCCCTCTCTTTTACTTGAATGATATAAAAACCTTCGGTATTAACTTCGACATGAACATTAATAAACTAGTTAAAATTTTTGAGAATTTCCTCTAGGTTTTAGGATGTATTATACGTAGTTCTATTTTAAGTTCTAAATGTAAAAGTATGAAACCTAACGGAGTTAAAAGAACGGAAATTATATTGACGTTGTAATTATCTAGCCGTTGATAGGCAATAAAAAGTTCTTAGGTTCATATGATACAAAAACATGGAATAGCTTACTGTATAGAATATTTCTTCCTTTTCTATTATTGTGAAACATATATCTGAGACTTAGAAAGATTCAAATTAATATTAAAAGACGATAAAAATTTTAAATGCGAAATCTTTGTTAGCGCGTTTTACTTGGACTATATTCCTATTTTCTACATTATAAACTCCGTAACATTCTTTTTCTGAATTAAGTTTCCCAAGGCTACGGAATTAAGTCATTCAAGGTCATGTCAGCAAAAGATACGTTGAAATTGTAAAGGATATTGTAACTTGATATATCCTATGGCTTAATTGACATCGTAATTTACTATGGCAGTATTAGTTGTATAGTGGAAAAGTTTTATGTAATCATTAAAAAAATAGGAATTCAATATCAATAGTTGTTTATTATAGTTTTTTTTTTTTTTTTTTGAGAATTGAAAGATAGAAAGGGTTCACACGGTACGATGCAAAACGTACGATATTTCAACATAGGATATTGAAAGTTTTACTGATGAAGAGTCACGTTTCTCAATAACGGTTATAGATTGAAATTAGTTTATGCTTCCTGACAGCTTGATAGTAAACATGTTGTATTTTAGTGCATACTCTCACGTAGTGTGTAAGACACCGCTATTGAAAATTATCCAGAGAAAACTTATAGCTTACAGTTAAGTATTGAAGAACCTACATAAGAAATCGGTACGTCGATAAGTCAATAATATTCTTGCCGCCAGAAACGAACTTATAACAATCAACGTACTTACTCTAACATTATAAAGTAAAGTTTTCGTGTGGCGGTAACCGGGAAATGAGATGGTTTATATATAACTGAAATAATCATCAAATCTAAAGTATTTGTTAAAATTATGAATATTTCCGCAACGTTTCGTATAACTCCTAGTAACCCTTATTTTAAAGCTACCAACGATAGCTATAAAAAACTTCAAGTTAAGCGAGTAACCCAATACCAATCTTCTTACTTTGAAGTAAACAACGATAACTATAAAAAACTTCAAGTTAGCGAGTAACCCAATACAAATCTTCTTTTCATGTAATTGATAAGCCAATAGAATTCCACTGATGCGGACAATAATCACAGAAGTGAATCATTTAAGATGAGTAATATACACGCTATTGAATCTAGAATATGACTGTAGTTTAAGAAATATAAAAACTATATAGATTTAGCCATAAGGCTTCGGTTATAAGGCGTTATTAAAATTTTAGGTTAACCTTTTGAGGAAAGTTATAGAGTCAAGATTAATGAACTTATAATTATAGGAGTTATTTAACTCGTATTCAAAGATGACTTTAACTTCTATACTACAAATGTTACAATTTTCAAGAGGAGGATTATATACTGGACTGAAAGTAAGATTATAAAGTAGCTAAAAGAAAGGTTACGTTTGATTGTTATATGATATAGTAATAGAAATAATACTTGGATTTTTGCGTAATTAATTTTTTTTTAGAAAGTTAACCAACATTTAGTGGTTATTTTACAAATAAGTTTACTAGCTAAAAACAAAAGGAATGTTATCCTTTTAATCCGTTATATAATGTAAATCTACATATAATTGATGGAGGATAATGTTAAGGGGTTACCTGGTAAGGTTAAGTTACGTATTGGCGGATAGGTATACCTTGTTATAGGCTGATTCCTAGGCCAATAGGTACCAGGGATCAAGCTCTGATGGTTTCCATATTTGTACAGTTCTCTAGAGCGTCTCGAAATCACTACTTCTCTTATTACATAACCGGATTACCTCCTTTTTCTATAACTTTGTAACAGATTTTAAACATAGTTTTCTTCTATATTTTCTATCAATGATTATACATAGTACAATATCTTCTTAGGCGATTGCTTTGGCTTAAATCATTCACATATAAATTTCGATTTTTTCCTGGATGGTGTTATACTTACTTATATTTGTTTGTGGTTTGTAGCTATATTTTGACAATTTTCCAAATTTAACCTCTGAACTTTAGAACTAATTCTTGACATACGCGAAAGGGATTATCATTGAAACTTTTTGAAGGCCTAAAAGATCTATTTCACCGTTTGATACAAACTTATTAACGAAACCTAACTTATAAAGCTCTTGAAAAAATGAAAATGTTCATAAACATAGTGTATATTGAACATAACGTAATATCGACGTATTAAGTACATTAACGAATACAATTCGATAGCTTCAAGTTACTGATACTATTATAGCATAAAAAAATACATTTCGAAGAATTCCGCCATGTGAACAGAAAAGAACGTCAATATCCAGTCATTCCTTACTGGTAATCGCTTCGACTTACTCAACGACTATAATAACTTAAATTCTCTAGATTTGTATTACAATATCGGCACTTCATTCAATGAGGTATAGTGTTAACTATATTAACCTAAAATATTTAATTATCTAGTTAAATCTTTAGATGTTAAGTTATAATTCTTGGTATAGAAAGTTACTATATTACTTAAATTGTGTAAAACCAAATTTTAATCGGTAGTATGGAACATTACTTTTATTAAATTCATTTATAATTAGGAAGAATTATAATAACCCTTATCCAAAGTTATCACGCTCGTAGTGACAATAACAGTTTTGATATCCCGAATTTTCTTTAACAATTTTATATACGTATTATTTCAACCTCATTGGGGGTGAAGCTGTTATTAAATGACTTATAGATATAGAATACAAGGCCAGTAAACGGTTTTAAGTTTTTCTCAGCGTTTTAAAAATCTGATTCGAGAATGTTAGCATCATAGTAAAGGAATTCGTTGCCAAATTTATGATTTTAAAAATGACTGTTAATAAAACATTAACTCATACAATATTTACCATTAATATACTAGCACATTATAACCAAAATATTCTCTAGGCTCAACCTATCGATAAATAACTTTATAACCTTCGTACTTGATATATTTACGTTAGTTCCGTTAACAATTACAATATCGAAAATATTATTCGTAAAGGGAGTGGTAGCAATGATGTATCCGTTCGTGATAGCTAGGGTGATAATATTATAATTGATACAGACGCTTTTCAAACCTTTTTCAAGCTTCTTAGTACCTAGGTTAATGAATCCGAACCATCTCATCGTAAAAAACTTGACAAATATCTACGATACAAGGTAAATGATTATAGTATCTGCATCAAATTATCGGATTCCGCATAACGTCCAAACGATTCTGATACCAAAGTTAACGTAGGTATCTACCTAACATTTACGGCGAATTCGTTTCACTTTTAATATGTAAAAATTAAACTTGTATACATACCTCAATATGAAAGTTTAAAAGACTTTGATTCGACCACGTAACTTGTCCCTAAGTTTGAAACAATTACTGGTTTATAAAAAAATACTTCATAGCTTCATTTTATCTTAATGTTGTACTTAATACTATGTGTAAATATTACAGTGTTACGAATGATAAAATCACATGCCGATTGAAATTACCCCATATTTTATATTATCCCGACAACTTAGTAAAGATATTCTTTATATATTGAATCCACCTTATCATTTTTTTATTTTATAACTCTTTTAAATTAGAATTTTCATAGATATTGATATTGAATCAAAACCTATATAACTCTCAATTTGTAATATAATATTTTTCTCCGAAAAAACCTTAAATCAAAAACGAATACGTTGATTTCACCGTTCCGATATATATCTTAATCTTTAAATATTGAGTAACGATTTCGAATGGTAGAAACGGTTTGCACCGATATACAAAAAACTAAAAAAGTTAGTAAAGACACAATCTATAATATACTCTGAAAGACCTGATGAAACCAAACCTCCAATACTCGGCTCGCCGCTGTCTTCTTTGAAAACATTAATAAAACGCTCGTCACGAAGTTAATTATCTCTATTAACGATAAACTTCCCGGTATATTTAAAAAGTTTACGACTTTATTAGATGAGGTTATAAGGTAGAACATACCTCGTAACCACTCCTAAATAGACTAGAAAATAATCCTTTAAAATTTCAATTAAAGCTCACCTTGAAAAATACAGTAAAAACCGTTATACGATATATTTCGGGAGGATATCTACATATTAAGAATTAAGTTTCCGATTATACTATAGCATTTAAATCCGTCAATCTTTTAAAGGCTATTTCTTCGTTTTCAGCTTTCTAAATTAGGGCCTTCAATTGTAATGGTAAACCTAAAATGCTAGTATTATGTAGGTTGTTCTTTTGACTAACGTTTTTGAAATACTATTTTTGGCCCATAAAAAACATAAAGTTTTCATAGCTTTATCTATAGCATCCTCCTTTTGTAATATAATTCATAAAGGTGTAGAGTTTATGGGGATCTGTGGATAACGATTAAAAATAAAGCATATAGAGATTAACTTACTCGGAAAGAAATTATTGTTAACGGCAGTAACTAATATATATAAGATAGATTGCTTACAACTAGTAACTTTTAAATTTTCAAATAACACAGTATACGTTTCTCAAAATGGTTTATAATACCATTGAAATTTTCCATTGTTTCATAGTACTTTGACCGGTATTTATTCGTACTAATTATTGGTGATCCTGAATTTGGTACGCCTTTTGGTAGAGTTAAAGTCTGTGTCGGAGTCGTAGGTAATGTAGTCGGAAGGCCTTTGGTAAACGTTTAACTAGTAGTTAGCTAAAGTATCCCAATATTTTGTACCGAGAGCATTTTAAGTAAACTTCGTAACCTAAAATAATATTGTTACGTTGACAGCGTATAGTACTAGCTGGCCGTCGAGGTTTATTGTATTTACAATTCCTTGGTACTTATAGTTCATTTCGTTTTGAAGACCAAAATGAAATCGCTGTAAGTTTTGTGAGTATAGCTGGTATTTATAACAGAAATTATTGATATTTTTAAACGGTTTATTTTCTATATCCATACAACTTAAGGAATAAAATAGCGGTAGAAGCTGTTTCGTAATTTGGTATTCTGAATACCAGTGTTATATTCGTGATTTCAATTACGTTAGGTAAACGGCTTTGGCTATATATATTTCTGGAAAAAACGATATGTAGTCGAAACTAAGCTAAAACGGTACGGATAAGTTATCCGAAACGCAGATAAGTTGATTACTTGTATTTCAGGCCTCGATTTTGATTTTCTCTTTATTAGTTATCAGTAGTCAAAATTAAGTTTTCAAGTTTATTATATAAAAGTTATGTCATTCAAATCACATATTTATCGCGATCTTCCCAAGCGAAGTTTCTTTGCCTTTGCCGAATAAACTCTTCCGATATTCTTTTATTCAGTAGAATTTAAATTTAAGAAATATTGTCGAGAGCGCATCGAATTGTTGTTTTCCGGCGTTGAGGATTCTGGCTGCGCCTGTATTAGGTATAATACCCTGATATCGGTTTTGGTTCCTATCCAAAAGCGTAAAATTCGAAGTTATGTGGACGTTGAACACGCTGTTATCGTAGTATAAGCCTGTACTATATAGCAAAAATATATCTTATAAGCCTGTAAAAATTTACTTGGCGGCTTTATTATTCTAGGATGTTATATAATTATTATTACCTTTTAAATCGTTTTCCCCAAATCTGTACTGGTAGGGATAGGTATTAAGCTCATCTTTTTCAGTTTCGTATTCGATTACATATACTGCAAAATTAGCTTTCGTTTCGTTCTTAGGTAGGTAATTAGCTTGAAACTATTGTTTGTTTGAATTCAATCGTGTATTTAGTATTTAGTACTTTAATAGCCGATTTTTCTATATATAATACAATATTTTTGTAGAATTCTGTATACTTTTTTGCGGGCATTTCTACAGGCGCGGTTAGTTTTTGTTTAGGCTATAAGGTCGTTCCCAGACTGTGTTACCTTCGGTTTTCGGTGCTCTTTTCATAATACATTTTTTGATATCGGTATTTAGGACATTGATTCTACTTTAAATACACTTTGAATCTTCTATTTGAAACTTATACATGGTTTTTACGAGGTTTATTTTGGTAATTGAACTTTTGCCTTTGGTTTTGTTGGTTACAAATGTTAATTCAAGTTTTTCCTATCGGCGTGAAACTTTTTCAAACGATATTTTGAAACTATAATCAAAACCTTTGAACTGTTTTTCTGGTTTAAATGATGGAAGGTTGAAATTTGGTTTTTCGATTCATACTTTTAACACTACTTAAATAAATAGTTAATTACTGTTATATTCTATGTCAAAAAACGTTTAACACTCTAAAAACTTCGCTTATAGGGTATTAAAAATTTTTATAGGCTTTTATTAGCGTTTTTACGCTAATCGTTACAGATTCATATGTGATGCCTATCTAGCTTTCATTGTAATGTTCGTGGTTAATTTCTGTATGAAAATAGGCTTTTAGGGATTATAATAATTTGTGAATGTTTTGGTTTACTTCAATTACTATATGTACCCCTTTTAGACTTTTTGAATAATTTTCTTGGTAAAATAACTTAGAATTCTTAAGGATTAATGTTGAGTTTTTCAAATATTTTCAATATTATTCGTATTTTATTATCAAATACTTCATATCGTTTTTGATTATAGCTTTCAGTTCCATTTTATAATTGAAGGAAGTTGGTAGTTTTTGTTAAGTCTCTATTTTCTGTTAGAATACGGTACGCTAAAAGGTTATGATAAGAGTCGTGATTAGCAGGCATCGATACATAAAGTATATATTAGTGTTTTATACCGCTTATATTGTCTCTGGACGGGCCGGTTTTTTTTCTTTTCGGATTGATCTTGTTATAATCTATTAAATTATCAACAATATCTGGCATATGGGTTTGGTTTAGTCTTTGCTCAAAACTACGTCCCGGGGAGGGTTTTCTTTCGACTCTTGTTGTAAATAATCTTCATAATACTTCGTTTTATTTCGTGGATATATACACTATCGTTTCCACTTTATGAAGTATATTTAACTCTATTAATAGCCTTATTCCTTATGTTTACTAGGTTTTTTTTTTTTTTTTTTTTTCGTTTTCCATCTGTTGTTTTAAACAGGCGATTATGTTACTTTTTTTAGCTGGTATGTTTTTACAAACTTCACCTTTATCACTTTATTATCGGTCTACTTTAGTATCTACGTAAGTCGGGCTGTTGTTAAAAAGATCTTTAAAATACAACTTTTATTTCCACCTGTTGTATTAATATCTTTATTTTGTATCCATTGTCTTGGTATTTCAGAGATTCTACCGTTAAACACACGTTATATATCTAGCGTTCAATTTGTGAAATCTTCCCTAAACTGGTTTGATTAATAGAGCCATTCAATATAGTCGTTATATTAATTGAAAATGTTGTTAATATCAAACTTATTTGCCGTGAAAAGGTTTAAATTATCTATTAGTACCTCGGTATTATTATGATACAAGTTAAAGTATAAATACTTTGAAATATTATTACAAAATGATGAATATGTCAATAGGTAATTTATGTATTCGTTATCTTTATCCAGATTTGTTATTAGTAGATCAATGGTTGTAAGATTAGTGATTGTATTAGAGTGGTAGAGAGGATAGTTTATACGCGTACCTGAAATATTTTCACGGTGAAAATATCGGTTTTACAAAGTAAAGAAAATTCGGGAACGTTTAAAACACAGTAATTGACATGATTTATTTGAACTTATCAAAAATGAAAACAGTACAAGTACGTAAATAAAAATCCAATAATGTTTAGTAACGTGGTTAAAGTAAGGTTTTTAACGCTTACCAGTCTAAATAAGATCCAAATAAGGTGTAAATGAGGCGTAACTAAAATCTGGCTAGGCGTTTTGAGTTAGATCATAAAATTTTTATAAGAAATATACTGATTAGGCGGCTGGTAAATACAAACATCATTAGTAGTTAATTTAAAAATATATGTTGTAAGACAAGTAGGGACTAGCGAGTGGAGTAATAGAAAGGGAGGTAAATGGTTTGAGATGATGTATGTATATACGATCTGAGGCGGTTTAAACGTTTTCAATGTTGTGTTATAGTAGTTTTTATTATTTACGAGCGGTGTGGTCGTTATGTTTTGGCAACATTTATATTTTTTAAGCGGTGTAAGTATTATATTTCAATCGTTTTTATATTTGTAAGTGATGTGAATGTTACGTTTTAGCCGCTTTTATATTACGTAAGTGGTGTTCATATTTCCTTTTAACCGCTTTCGAAGTGTATAAGAGGTTTGAGGGTTGTATTCGGATCGAATATGTTTTAATAAAGGGTTTTGTTACTTGGTAATTTCGTCTTACGTAGCTGATTACGTGATAAATGACTTTTAAAAAGTGCATGGGTATATTTAAAGCGTTAAATCTAGTGAACGGATAATGTAATGAGTTCTTTAGTCAACATGATAAGAACTGGTTAATAATATCGTATTAACAGAATTCAGTTACTTCAGCTTTTACAGTCTTGTTTTGCTTTGAGGTTTAAAGGCGTCCCGGCGTAATTTCATATTCTCTTATAGTTTTAATTATTTGTAATGTTAAAATAAAAATAATGAAAACCGTTTCAATATCCTATTATAAGTATTTTCATTCGGTTTATCTTTTTGGGTCGTTTATAATCGACTTCATAGGCTACTAATTAGTATCTATCAAGTGTTTATTCCTTCGACGTAAAATATAAGTAATGAAAGAGATTAGTATTCAAATATTAAAGATAGATTGCTAAAGCAAAAAAAGATATTCAGAGAGTACAGGTTACAGGTCAAGGTTTATAAAACTTTTACCCAGGCAGCGTCATTTTACTATGTACTTCGCTAACCTCACTTTTGGGCAGTGGCACTTTATCGTACACTCTGTAAATGCTACTTCTAGGAAGTGGCATGCTATTATGCACTTCTCAGTAATATACCTTGCAGAGTAGTATGTTACCATATACTCTGCAAAGGTGAATTCCACAGTTTAACCGCTTATTAACTTTAGTAATACATGGTAATACCCATACGAAAGTTATTTGAATGTAAAATGTAACTAAAGAGTTGAATCAAAGTTTTTTCAATGCCTTTACGCGATTATCTATAGGAATTACATTCTTATCCTTTTAAAGTCCATAAGATTTTCGGTTGAAAGAAGGTAAATTTTTATAGTAGCCATGATGTGAAAGCTGTTTGGACATTAGTTCAAGTTTGATTGGTATATACAGATACGATAAACGTTTACGTCGTATTATAAATGTAACTTAAGTTTTTTATAATTGACTAGAATAACGCTTCATTTAAAATCATTTCAGAAAACGTTTTTAATAGCTCTAACACAATTTTCTTGACTATTAAAATTAGATACGTTGTTGTAATTATTTTCGTTACGTAAACCAATTTTAATAATAGCATTGGTACTAACGTAATAAATACGAAAATTGTAAAGTCTCTTATTGATAACTTGAGTGCAAGCGACTTAGTCGATATAATTTGGGGGTTTATTAAGGAGAAGTAATTTATTTGTTAGCCTATTATCTATAATTCCCCTTAAAAAAGGGAGTTCAATGGCAAATTCCTAAGTTATTTCATTAAATTCACGAAATTAAAGACTTTAAGGTGTTAACAAAACGTAAACCCGTTTATGGTCTTTTTACTTTTTACCTATTAGCTAGACAATAACGGTTTTAACCCCCCAAAGTTGGAGGAATAAACGGGAAATATAATTATTAAGGTATCTTGGTTGTTAGTACTACTATCGCCGCCGTAAGCATAGTAATCGTTTTTAATGGTTTTTAAGCGGTCTTTACATTATTGGAAAATAGTGTAAAATTATTTTTTTAATATCGATCAACTTTCAAGTATTATATAATTTACATAATATTATAGCTTCTTATACCAAAAATCGTAACTTGACAAAAAATTCTGAACCGATTTATTCAAATGTTTGCGTTTAGGTAGTTAACATCCATCGAATAAGGCGTTTATATCATAGTGAAAGTTAAAAAAAACCGAGTTCTTATCGTTGGAAAAACTAATGCGGTTTCTAGTAATGAACGATGTAACAGTTACGTTATAAATTAGTAACTTAATAGAAACCTTTTAGGGGAGGTATCTCCTCGAAAACGTAGGCATATTGGTAATTTCGAATTATCGGATTATATTCGTGAATGTATTTAATACGTCGCTATTTCGTTATTTCAAATATAAAGCGTATTTCCAATTGATTTAACTCTGTTCAATAAGTTTTGTACATCAAGCATCAGTTAAACGTTTATGTAGAGTTATAAAATAATCGTATTTAGTCGTTGAGGCGCTTTGAACCTAATTTTCAACGCGTATAGTATGGAATTACTTTAAGGCTTAGGGATTGAAATTCGAAACGTGGAATAATAATAATATAACCTTATATTGTAACTTTTAACAAGCTGTTAAGACATCCTTAGGAAAGGACTCGAAATTTATATACAAAAAAACTAAGGCCGGAGCTGTCATTTAAGGTAATCGGATTTTATTTACAAACCTCGATAAACAAATAGGAGAAAACCTTACTAGAGAGCTGTTATAGAGTTGTGAAAAATGGTATAAACCTGTTACGTAACGTGTAAAGAACATATTTCCGTGTAGCTTCCGAGCAGCTTTAAATCGCTGTAAAGGCGTAACAGCTAACAATCCTGGATCACTGGTAAACACTAGCTAGGCACTAGCCTATGCCACATACGGTTAGATTAAGTAAAATCAGTAAGTAGTTTAATTAACGTTTGTTAAGATAACCAGTAGCACCAGTAACAATAGTATTAATAATGATTTAGTTAACCCACGTAAGTTAACTGAAATGGCAAGCGGCTTTACTTGCCTGAATTCAAATGGTCAATAGTGGTAGTGAGCTAGTATATACAAGTTTATAGTTAACGACTGGTATACAGAAGTTGATAAAGTTGAAACTCGCAGTTATAGGGTAAATAAAGGTAATTAGGGTCAATTTGGGTGTGAAACTTCACTAGAATTAATTGGGATCTAGCTAATTAATGAAAATGTAATTTAGTGGTAACTGGGAAAGTTTGGTTGACTACATTAGCGTACGCGCATAAAACAAAAAGCCGCCAGTGTTGGAATAGTAGTAATTATAATACAATAGGTCAACTTTACTTACAGTAAGGTTGACCATATTAACTGCAAGTTGAGTGTATTGTTTTGTGGGTTTATTGTATTGATTGTAAGTCAAATACAGTATGCGCCCACTTCAGACTAGGGTACGGGCTGAGCAATTGGCCATACAAATTACTCTGCAGACCTGCTAGCGGTCTGCCAAACCTAGAACAATACATCCATCACTTGACCATTGTAATATTACTGTTACTTCGACCAATCGAATCGACAACGTTGCAACGTCTAGAGGCCTATCAGGCAAGGCCTACCGACACCTTTGCTGACTACTAATGTTTTTTTTATTTAGCCACTAGAGGCTACGACACATGCACACTAGAAACCTTGACTTGGTCCATGGTACATTGACAAGGTTCTGTTCCCTCGTCTTTAGTTGCCATTTGACGTGTTTCAAAGAATTCCGTAAGCCAAAACTTCGAAACAATTATGAAGTACTTTGGATAGACACAATATTGAAACCCCCCAACTTGAAAACCAGCAATTGTCAAATGTTAACAAAATGAATAATGCTAGGCTACTATTTCAGCCCCCATTGTGAAAAACTTCCACTGAAAATAAAGGAAGAAAAGTGTAGACTCCCTCTGTTCGGACGGCTCCCTTGTATCTTCGTTATCAGATATCTACATAGCAAACACCATATGCCCACTGACAAACGAAGGACAATAAAAAGTTTCTGGTCTATATACTATAGTGGGTGTAATGGAACTAAGAAAAAAAGGGCACTTTGTACTTTTGCCACGCAGGTCTATTTCGCACTTTGCGTGGCACTGTTCTCCATCCTTTGGCCGTTTCGTTAGCTCTCTTCGGCGTTATTCCGTCCCAACTCGGACGCCGATTCTGCACCCGGCGCCGACGGTGTCGTCTTTGCGGTCTCCGGCTTCCAAAACGTCCAGCCCCCGCGCCAGCCCATCCAGCGCGTCTCGTGCGGCCCCTTGAGCAGGCAGACGACGACGGCGGCGGCCAGGCATGCGACGCCGTAGGCGCCGCTGTGGGGCCAGCCGCCGCGGGCATAGAGGCGGCTGCCGCCGGCAGTGCCGGCGAGCTGGCCGCCGAAGGCGAAGGCCATGAAGGCGGTGTTAACGCGGCTGCGGGCGCCTTGGGCGCCTTGGGCGCCGCGCCCCGCCGCCGCCGGCGGCGGCAGCACCAGCGCGTACGCGGCGGCGCGGTTCGCGACCTGGCTTGTCTGCAGGCCGAGGTCGCCAAGGAAGGCCTGCAGCACGGGCGCGGCGACGGTCGCGCGCCCGGCAGCGGTGCCGGCGCAGGCGCCGAACAGCGCGGCCGCGAGGCCGAGCAGCGCGCTGCTGTGCGGCGCCAGGCGGTCGAGAACGAGGCGGCCGGCGAGCGGCATGAGGCACATGGCGGCGATGCCGATGCTGGATGGGGGGTTAGCTGGGTGGCTTGGCTGATAGGGAAAATTCGGCTGTGCGGCTCGCATGCGAGGAATGTGGAGCAGTTGGGAGTGCTCTGGTCTTATTGAGACGTACAGTGCAAAGAGACCAATGATGAGGGGTGAATATTCATATGGAGGACTCGCGAGAAGGAAGGTCAGGGTGGTCCAGAAGTTTGTGAACGAGGCAGAGGAGAAGAAGCTGCACAAGCAGACTTGGACGAGGGTCGGGTGGGAAAAGAAGATTTCGACGATGGACCAAAGCATGCATAGATAGGCCCGAAGACTTCGCAAGGCCGGGTTGGTAGCCGGGTAATCTGGCATGAAGAGCCACAGGAGCGCGAAGATGAGGGATTGAAGTCCAAACGCGACCCAGTAACTGTCACGACATTAGAAACCTGTCTCCTCTGAGAAACGTATGATAGCGACTGGTAGGCTACTTGCACGTTGCGCCAGGACGTATAATTCGTCACAGTGCCCGAGAGTACTCGAGCGACAAGGATGCCGAACATATAACATGATACAACAATCGAGAGGGAAGAGGCACGTCTCTCCGGGGGGGCCAAGTCACCAACGAGCGGCAACATGATTTGTGGAGTGACGGTGGTGATGGCGGCGATGAAGCTGATGGCCGTAAAGACTTCGAAAGAGTCTGTCAAACATAAACCGAACCTGAAGTTGGGGTAAAAAATTTCAGTCTCCCGTAAAGAAGGCCATCACCCATGGATAGGCTGAAGGAGAACTCTAGAAAACTTACCACATAGCTGTGGTAAAGAACACGAGACCAAGTGTGAATGGCCTCCTAGGGAGGGAGTCTCCTAACGGGCACAGAAACAGGAGGCCCGCCGCATATCCGGCTTGCATCACGATTGGAATATGCGCAACCTTCTCATAAGGAACGTTGAATTCGTTGGCCAAGACGACCAGAATAGGCTGGTTGTAGTATAAATTGGCGACGGTGAAGGCTCCTGCGAAGCCAAAGAGGATGTTCATATACACAGAGAATTGGGGGGGGTTGTCCGGGTCCCAGCGGCATCGTGGAGGACACCAGGTCAGGGCCGGAGGGATGTTTCGAAGAAGACTATATATTGCTTTGGTGTTGTTCCGATCCGTAGGCTGGTCTGCTGCTTGCCTTGTTCCGGAAGCTGTGTCCACACGTGTTTCTTTGGCGTCGTCCATGACGTCCAAGCTTGAAACTCAACAATGTTTTTGGTGTCGTCATGACGAACGTTCACCACGTTCACCTGCTCTTTTGGACCGGTTCCCGGCACCGGATGCAATGCTTACAGGTGCTGCCACTTATTCCCGAGCGTGCAGCTGAACTGCTACTGCAAGTACTACGAAGAGATTGTGGGCAGCAGACCGTGCCGTTGTGTCCGAGCACAACCGTTTTTTTTTTTTGGTTTTTTATTCCTTTTTTTCCCCTCGGCTTTTCTAGGAGCATGCCCAGTTGACCAGCGGATTTCAAAGCTAGCCAGAGTGTCGAGGCTGAGGAGGCTTTCCGACCTGGAGACGGCTGGCCTGATTGGTGATGGTTCTGCTGGCAGCGCCAACAAGGCCGCCATTTGTCCACGTGGGAGGAAATGGACCTCATCTGATAAGGGGAGGAAGGATTGGTTGATCGATGGAAGGGGTCGTAGGCAGACGCACGCGGAGGTGCACCACTCTCTGAATGGAATACTTTGCCTGAACCGACGCCCCAAATCTCGTAACACTTGTGTAATCGAGTTTGCATGATAAAAAGGAATGTAAAGGCCAGGCGTCTACCAGGTGGTGTACCCACAGGACCATCTGTTGAGGCAGTCGATAATGTATGGTTACGATGCTGCGTGGGGCGAATCCTCGGACGGGACGACCAAGTACCAAAGTACCAAGTGGACGTCATTCCTCCCAGTCAACTTGTCCTGCTAAAGTCAACAACACAACCAACCATTGCTGTACCAAAGCTCCCATTCAACTGCACAACTGGCAACAGACAACCATTTCTCCTCCTGTCCATCTCATCTTTATTCTAGGCTGCTCCGAATAGCCTCGCTATCGCCGTCATGGCCACCGAGGACGAGCGTTACCGCACCTCCTCCCAGTACAAAATGTGGTCCTTCTCGCCCGCCCAACTGGCTGGCGCCCGTGACAGAGTCAACAGCCTCGCCAAGCGAACCATCTCCGACCGTCTCACCGCCCCCGTCAGCATCACCGCCTCCTCCTCCGCCAGCGTCTCCGCCAGCGCCTCGGGCGCAAACAGCCCCCTCCCCCCCGTGAGCGCCGCCACCGCCCCAGTTGACGCCCCCTCCGCTTCCGCCCCCTCTGCCGCGCCGCTGCCGGACTTCCTCACCCCGGACGAGGAGGAGCAACTGCTGCGCTACTACACGGTCGAGACGCTGCGCGCCGCCGAGTTCTGCGGCCTGCCGACCGAGATCCGCGCGACCGCCGCCATCTTCCTGCGCCGCTTCTACCTCACCCACAGCGTCATGACGTACCCGCCCACCAAGATGCTCAAGACGTGCGTCTTCTTCGGCGCCAAGGCTGAGAACTACTACCCGCGCGTCAATCTCATCGCCGACAAGTTTCCTAGGACGACCGGCGACGAGATCCTCGCCGGCGAGTTCCTGCTCTGCCAGGGCATCCGCTTCGCCTTTGACGTGCGCCACCCCTTCCGCGCGCTCGAGGGCGCCATCATGCAGCTGCGCGAACTGGGCGACTTCGAGGTAGGCTTTGCGCGTGCTTTTCTTGTCCCCGCCTCGCCTCTTTCTCCACCTGTCGGCGTCGAGGCCTACTACGCATCCACCAGTAGGCGCGTTGGCTGACGCTGCTGCTGGGCACCCCTGCACAGAAGGGCAAGATCCAAACGGCCCACATGCGCGCGCGCGAGATTCTTAAGTTCAGCCCCATCGTGACCGACGCCTACTTCCACTTCACCCCGAGCCAGATCATGCTCGCCGCCCTGTCCATTGCCGACCACGCCCTCTGCGAGCGCCTGCTCGAGGCCACGTTCCCGCCCCTGCCCGCGACAGACGCCGAGGTGCGCACGCCCGTCGGCGCGGCCGGGCCGGGGCAGAGGTTGGCGGCGTTCATCGGCGACTACTTCAAGGAAAAGACAGTCGTGACGGTGCAGGCGTGCAAGGAGATGCTGCTGCGGGAGCCCGTTGAGCGATTCAAGGACTTCTGGGGCACAGTGTGTCTCACCCCCCCCCTTTTTTTTTTATGTTTGCGCTCTCTCGCACGCCCTTGATACTCGTATTTTCCCTAAGGCGGACTCATACCAGCTGACTAACGCTCCTCCCCCACGCAGCCTGCAGCTAACGAGCTCATGAAACCCCTGGTCAAGAAGCTGAGAAAGTGCCGCGACCCGGACCGGTTCGACCTCATCGCGCTGCACAAGAAGCGGCTGCAGCACCGCGAGAAGGCGGGCGGCGCGGGCGCGCGGACGGTGGAGGACGACGACGTCTTCGGCGCCGCCAAACCCGACGCCGAGCGCGAGGCTAAGAGGCGCAAGGTCGCTGCGGCGAACCCATTCGGGCCGGCGCTGCAGTAGGGGCCAGACGCCGCCGCTGCTAGTGGGTATTTTTTTTAAAAAAAATAAAAAATTCGGCGATATCGAGGCATTGTAAAACAAGAAAAAACAGGCAGACGAGGAGACGTCCTCCGTTGAAACGTCACTTTACCGATACAGCATGTCAGGACTGTCGTATGGCATTTAGCGACGTTGGGGTGCCCTTCACAGGGCACGGATTCGGTGCGTTGCTGCCGCACACGACGGAGGTATTGCAACACTAACAGGCACGAGGAGGCGTCCTTCGTTGGAACATCACATTACCAGTACGGCATATCAGGACTGTCGTATGGTATCAAGCGACGTTGGGGTGCCCTTCACAGGGCACATATATGGTTTCTCGCTGCCACGTGAAACGGAGGAATAAGATACCCAAGAAGACGCAAAAGCATAGCAAGCGGTCTCTATCTGACATAACAGAGAATAAAAACAACACAAGCCCCTCCGGCCTATATTTCCAAAAACAGTATGCTCACAGCGGAGAGGTGGAAGGGGTGTGGGGCGCTCCGGGAACAGTGCGTGTGTATGCGCATGTATAACCTAACAGATGCGCCGCTACTGTACAAAGCACGATTCACAGCCAGCCAAGGCCGTAGTAACACGCAAGTGCGCGTGCGTACGTGCCTCCTTACGCTCCGACTGCCGTCGCTGCAGAGCAAAGAAAAAAAAAACGATACAGAAGCTCGCAACGCCCATGACTGGAGATGCCTCAACGCCGGTATTGCGATCCCATCGAGAATGCCGATAACGCCCGCGCCGTCTGAAAAAGAATCTTGCCGCAATGTTCCCCGTTTGCAACGCATTTCGACCACTCATGCCGTGTGTCCAAGAAAACCCCCGAGCTCTGTTGTTTGGGACGTGCATTTCCCCCGCTGCCCGTTGACAATTATTCGATTGCTTCTCATCGCTCCCTCCCCCCTACCCTCCCCCACCAGCTCAGCCTACACCTCCCGCTCCCGCCGGTTTGGCACAGGCGGCGCCGGCTTCTTGGCCCGCGACGGCGGTGGCGGCGGCGCCTTCTTGCCCGGGCCGGCGGGCCCGCTATGCAGATTCGTGCGGCTCGAGTTGCTGTAGCTCGTCGCGGGGCTAGCGCTGCCAGGCGGCGTGTCGCTGCGGTCGCTGTCGTCGTCGCGGAAGACGTCCACGCCCCGCGCCGCGCCGCCGCCCGTCGGCCGCAGCTGGCCGCGCAGCGACGCCACGTTCGCCGCAGCCGGCTGCTGCGGCAGCACGCTCAGCCCGACAACAGGGCCGTGCGACGACGTGCGCGAGAGCGAGAAGGCGCTCTCGCGCGCGCCGAGGCCCGCGCGCGCCAGCGGCGGGTTGGGGGAGCGGTCGCGCGCGCCGCCGCCGCCGCCGCCGCGCGGGGAGCGCGCGCCGCCCGAGGACCGCGAGTGCGAGCGGATCGGCACGCGCATGTGCTGGCTGGGCTCGGGCAGGTCGTCGGGCTCGTCGTAGGCCGCGGCGGCGGCGGCGTAGTGGTGGTCGCTGCGGCTGTTGGAGCGACCGATGGAGCCGCTCTGCGCCGTGTTGGACCGGCTGCGCGCCGCGGGGCGGCGCGAGCTGCCGTTGCCGCGGCCGCCGTACGAGTCGTCGGGCGAGGCGTCGCCGGCCCAGTTGGCACGGGCCTGGCGCAGGGTATCGACGCAGCGCTCGTGGAAGTCGAGCTCGGTGTCGAGGAAGCGGGTCAGGTCGCGGATGGAGTCGCTCTCGGCGTCCTTGATGTCCTGCATGCGGCGGAAGACGTCCTCGTTGGCTTCCTCGTATTTGGCCTTGGCGGTGCGCAGCTCCTCCTCGAGGCGGAAGTCGTCGCGCTTGGCCTTTTGCATCTTGGTCGTCGAGGCATCCAGGGCGAGGCGGCGGGATTCGAGCTTCTTGCGGGCGTTCTGTACGGGTCAGGCGATGGGGTCAACTGTGGCCGGTGGTGGCCGGTGTGGAGATTGAAAGCTCGCTCGCATGACTCACCTGGTACTCCTTCAACATGGCCACGGATCGCTCGAGCGAGTCAGCCCAGACCCTCGTAGCCTCGTTGGTGTACTGTTCCTGGATACTGGCAACCTGTTCGTTGGCGCGGCCCATATCTATCAGGCAGCCGCCAAACTGGGAGTTGTGGTCGAAATCCTCGCCATGCGCAATCATAATGCGGCCCATCATAGAAATTGGGAAGCCCTTGTCGCCGCAGAGGGTATCACGATGGGCAAGCCACTTGATGTAGGCGTTCATAGTGGTCTGGAGCTTGACCATGCCTGGCAGAGGGAGGCAGATGTTAGCTCTGAGTGAGCATGCGAGCAGCCGAGCACAGGGGAAGGCTCACCATCGAATCGAAGTGCCATCTCGGTCTCGAGCTGCTTGAACTCGTCCGAGGTGCCCGTGCGGGACTCATTGCCCATCTTCTCGCCGGCCCATTGGAAGGCACGGTCGAATTTCTTTGTGATTTTGGACATGGTGGTGGTGGTGACTGTGTCTGTGGTGCTTTACTTTGGTCGGTCAGGAGAAGGCCGGTAGGGCAGGTGGGCTCGTGCGTCCAGCAAGCCACTGGGTGCTTGCAAGGAGTAGCACGGGAGATGTTTTCTGCGGCGACTCGCGTGAAGTGACGAGGTGTGCCAAGAAACGGCGAAGCAGGTGGGCAGAGAAAGTGTTTACAGACACGCGCGCAAGTTATGCGTTATGTGTGGGGCGCCGTGCGGGACGTCAACGATGTGATAACGAAGGTGGACGTTGGGGCAGAAGGGAAAGAGAAGGAGAGCACTGCAACGAGAGTCACGGTATGAAATAGGGCAAATAGCCAGCGTGGCGAGAGCAAGCTCCAGGTTTCCGAAACTCAAAACTGACAAAGGACGCAACCAAGCAACGAGTAACGAGTAACGAACGAACCGGTCCCAAGTTGGCAGGGAGGCGGTGATGTGGTTGGCGGACCAAACCTTGTCGATGCCCAGTCAGTGGCAGGTGGAGGAGGAGAGACCGAGGTCGACGGCAGGGACCACTGTGCTGTGAGATTACAGGGCATCGCATAGCGGTACACACCCCGGCACCTCCTGCGGCACCCCCTGCGGCACCTACGCACGCCCCGCCAATGCTACTCAATGCCTACTAATAGTACATGCTATGACCAGTAACTACCCACGCAGGACTCGTCTCTGGCAGGTACTTACTATAGTACAACGTGCAACACCTGTCGGTCCACCCCGCATATGCATACTATTGACGGTGTCGTCAATTAGCCTTTGTGACTCTGTCACGCTGCGGACATCCTCCGGACAACATGCCATCGCACTTCGTTCGATCTGGCCTTTGGGCCTGCCTGCAGCCCCAAGACCCCCTTCGTTGGAAGCCAATACTTCTTAGTCCTAGCTAGTGCTTGGCTTGCTACAAGAACCCAAAACATGGGACATGCGCCGTATACACGGCAACCGCCGGCCGTCCCGCGAATCGCCAGACACTAGATGAACGTTTCAGACTCGACATGGCAATGCCAATCGCTCATCCAGCACCGGACTCCATACCAATATGCTGTGCTCATCATGCCATCATACGTTCTATCCTCGGGCGCTCCTCTGGCCTCCGGTGCTCACCAGCCATTCCGTCATGGAACTGCTTAGTCGTTGCGTGTACAGTTCCAGCTTTGTATCACAGCCTCAGCTTGGGTCAAGCGGCTTGGCTTGGCTGCCAGCAGAGCGCGAATACTGTTTCACAACAAACACGAGGCCAGAAAGCACCTCGACCGGCAAAGCCATGCCACCAGGTCGCACAAGCTACCCGCTGTCTCTCGCAGCCGGATGATGCAATCTCCAGAGTAATACTATACGAACCTCGAACGGCGGTGTGTATCCGTATGCAAGCCCACAGGTCGTACTGGCACATGGTTTGCATGCCGGAGGCGGGAGACCGGCGCCGGGAGCAGACCCCATCAGCGCCGGGCCGGGACCTTCTCGTCCGCGGTGTCGCCGGCTAGATCTGCCCTCCCGCCAGCGCTTGTACATACCACACAAATACAGTAAACAGACTCTCGGTGTTTCATTGAGTCCGTGACAACACTGCATGTTCACAGAGAGCTGGAAGCCAAGACCAACTCACATCATGGCCTATTCCCTTCACCCTACCGATAGAGTACGCATACTTGTTGAGTCGCTTCTATCTCTTGTTGACTTCCCTGCAACATGTGCCGCACAAAGGATCCACAACACTTCAGCTATGACTCACTTGACGCGTGTATTTTTTCGTTAATGCCTTTAATTTTAGGACGACTTTGCTAACTCATCGGCGGTACATGTAAATTTCTCGATAGAATTGCTTTCAAATCGGTTAATGTTACAATATAGTGCGGCCGTATCCCGGGAGAATGTAGGTCTATTTTGAATATCATGTTTGGAAAACCATGAAGGATCTGCAATAGCACGGAGGATCATATGATCGATCACCCGGAGCCCTTCAGGATTTCGAATTTTGGTTAGTCACAAATTCTTAAATTTGTTTTATTTGTCATGGGCTTTGCCATGTGTGGCTTCGGTCATGACACGAAGTCTATATATAGTAGAAACGGCCAAGTTAGCGAGATGTTTATTTTCTGCTCTTCAATCTTCTTTAACATATACAAAGACAGCATTGAACTTTCCAATAATGCATCCCGTTTGAGACAAGCCCTTCACATTTGTGTTTAATCCCTTGCCTTACTCTGGTTTATGTTGTCGAGTTGTACTAAACTGGAATAGTCTTGGTTTCGAAAAGCTCTCTAGTACCTCCAAAATACCTTTTTCCCTGTAGACGAGAACTTTTGATAAAACAAAAACTTCATCATAAACACAATACTCTCTCCTTCCTTTATCGTTACTTTCGATCTTTTTTATTGGTCTCAATCAGACTTTTTTCGTAGTTTTATTGTAACACTGTTGATGGGCTTTTATCGTTGCAACGTAGTCGATTCGAATCACTGTGGTCGAAGTAACTGGTGCTGCATTGAAATTGGTTGTGGTGAGTTGTAAGTTCTAAGTTTGGTAGACCGCTAGCCGGTCTGCACACTACTTGGTATGGGCAACTGCTTTGGCCCGTGCCCCAATTTGAAGTGGGTACCTACTGCACTAGACTTACAGTCAATCCCACAAACAGCATTCAATTTGCAATAAGTACAATCAACAAACTGGAAGTATAGTTGACTTAACTGTACTGCATCTGACTGCTATTCAAACACTGGCAGCTTTTTGTTTTTGCCTGCACGTTAACGTGGCCGGCCACCAATTGGTAACAACCTTTGAAATCCTTTTTCGATCTATAAGTCAAGCCCTTGTCAATTTCAGTCAATTTGCATTAAAACTGACATCAATTATAGTCCTTTACCCCACATTTCCGAGACCTTCGTTCCTTAACTCCCGTGTACAGGTCTTTCGCTATAGACATACACGCATCACACATTCCACCACATACGTACCTTTTGCCAGTAGTTTCACCTACAGCTACCGTTGCCACCGTTGCCATTAATAGCATTACCCTGGCAGTTTTCGAGTTTGCCAGAGTATCCCTGCTTCTTCACAATACGTGCCGGGCGATCCATGTAACCCTCGATTCGTACGATTGGCATATTTTATTCACAAATCGTTTCACGTAATATGGTTAAACCCACGATGGTAAACCAAGTAGATGCCAATTGGAGTTTATTATTGAGGTACAGGCGGGAGACTAGAAGAGGCTACAGTGGTCCTTCATGCAGGACTTATAGGCATGGTTCTTGCATAGCCCGTCACGTGCCCTCGCATATGCTGCATACGGACCGCGCCCGGGCCGCGCCCGAGCCGGGTATTGCATATCTCGTTACGTATGCAATTATGTAACCTATAGACTTAATAGCTAATAGCCCGAGTTTATAATATGCCTCCTTTTTTATTAAAAGCCGTAAAAATCGTCATATCCCACCGGTTAAATGTTAAGTAAAAGTTATGTCCACCTAATACGCGAGTCGGGCGCGATTTAGGCGCAGGCCTATAACGTGCCTTTTAACGTGCCATATAACGTATAGGTCGTTTAAACTCTAAGCTGCCGGCGCCGTATAACGTACCCCTTTAACATGTCATATAACGTATAGACCGTTTTATCCCTAAGTTACTGGTGCCATATAATGCACTCTTTAACGTATCGTATAATGTTTAGGCCGATCAACTCCGGGTCGCTTACGTTATATACCACGTCCCCCCTAACGTACTATATAATGTATAGGATTTGCTGGTTCTAAGCTATTTATACCGTATAACACGTTTTCCAACACACCGGATAACGTATAACTTTTCCTAGTTTCAGTTCGCTTACACTTATAAATAAGGCTCTTACCGTAACTTATAGAACATTTTCCCCCTTTTTTTCTTACTTTATTAACTTCCACTCATACTATTTGTCCCTATCGTGTTTTTTGTAATAACCTTAATTATAATTGCCTTTTGAAATTACTATTATAACTTTTATTTTATTTATTACCCTTTCGTTTCGTATAAGTTTCCTCTTTATTAATATTACCGATATTTATTATAGTTCGGGCTTAAGTGATAATATTATTACCTCCCCTAATGCCGATTATAAACCTTTTTGCAAAGTATATCGCCGTTTTATATCTTAATACCCTACCCTTAATTGTATTTTATAGCGTATTAATATTATAGGCATCTTTTACGTATGTGGTCATAATAAGGATAAAAGTAAACTCCTCTTATTACAGGTCAAAAATACCTGGATATTTTATATCAATCGCCTCCTTAATTTTATAGTGAATCTGTTCTATATTCTCGTTTACCGTATATAAAGGTATCACGCTTATCGGAAACTGTATAATAAAGCAAATTTAAAAATGTATTTCTTTAAAAACTACAACCGTATATTAATCCTACTATACAATATATTTACAATATAAACTTACTTATAATTTAACCTAGCTTAGGCGTACCATTACGATAATTCTCAGTAACATTTAAAATAGAAACTATATTTATTCTCTCGCTTGTAAGAGTTAAAGTAATATTTTCAAGCTATAAGTCTTTTTTTTCACTTGTTTTTCCCGAGTTATTTAATCAGTAAATTTAGTTTCGCGATATCATCTAGATTCAAAGCGGTTTTACTATTTAGACAATATAAATCACCACATCTTTAGCTATATGTTTTCGTTGTCTTCTTCTTTTGAACCCATTATCTCCGAAAACACTTCCGTTTTTTTTAATCGTTTCACCCCTTTATCGCTACTGGATGCCTTGCACTAATTTTACATTAATGAAAAATGTTTTTACTCCTATCCTTTCCAATAACCTTTGTATTCTTTTTCATAGGTTTAAAACGAATAATTAGAGTATTATAATTATATGAGTCATACCTTTAATAGTTAATATTGTAACTATTAATAAAAAGTTACTAGCGATATTTAAAGTTTAATCTTAAAAACCTTTTATACACATATAACACATTTACTAACCTGAATTAGAAACGGGTTAATTGAGTCGACCATAAATGGAATAATAACCGTACCCGTATTAATTGTGTTACCTAGATATAAACTAATATATTATAGTCTTTCATATCCTGTTTAAAATCCTGTTTTCCTTTCCATATCCCGAGTTATACTTAGTCATCTACCTTATTTAGTACCTGCCCCATTTAATGTTTCTTGCTGTTATTAGCTTTGTTTAGTACTCACCCCGCCCTTCTTTAACCGCTTTTATCGTTATTTTTTTAATAACTGTCCTACATCTTATCATCCACTTTTACTGACTTTTCCTAAAGTCCGAAGCTAATGGTAATAGGATTTTTAACGTCATCAGCGTTATTATTTGAAGGATTAAAATAATAATAATAATAACTTATGAATAAAATTTGTATTTTTTGATAAAAGACATTTCGCAATGAGAAACCTATTCGAAAAAACCAATTATTATGTGCATAGCTTTATATACCGTACTATAATATAATAGTAATGGATTTTTACCTTTCCTCATTAATAATGAGTTATTATCGAAATAGAGGTAACTCTCTCAATATAAGTTATTTAAGGCATACTCGATGCTAACGCCGTGATATTAGATTATTGTAAAAACGTGTCCCATTATTTCGCTTTAGATCTATCTAGGGTTACCGTATACTAGTAATTTTCTTATAATTCTTATTTCGGGTTATAATACCTCTTATACTCAATTAATACATAATAAATACCGATTCACCCCATTTTCGTAGCGAAAATATCTTAAATTTCGAATTCTTTGTATAAACATTTCCTCGTATCATTCTCAACGAGGATTGGTTTCGGATGAATATCGAATAAACTTTACGTGGTGAAGGGGTCCGTAAATTGACGCTTAACGAAATTTGTGTTAAATATAACGTATTTTTCGAAAAAATGTACAAAAATATTTAACGATTTCAAAACGTTAACGAATAGGTATTAATTATAAAGTTAGTTGGGTATTTCATTACGGTACTTGGTTTGAAAATTACGTAGATTAAACTAACTTCAATGGCTAAAATATATTTTTTCGCAGGGTGTCGCCAATAGTAATTTTTTCAATCATTATTGAGTATATATTGAAGCTATTGAAATTATATTCATACTTTCATTAAAATATATTAAAAACGTCAGAGCTCATTTCGCTGGACTGGTCAACGATTTAATATTCGGTCTATTAAAGAGATACAGCATATTTCGTACCTATAATTTAACTAATTTATATAAAACTCGATAACCAGTGACTTCTAGTTATTTAATATCCATTAACAACCGGAATGATATAACATAAAACTTAATTACGAAAAGATAACAACAATCGGCGTAAATGATGAGACCACTTAATTTATTCATTCTATATAACTATTTTTTCGCAGCTTGTATACTATTCAAAGAATTTAATTAACTTTTATTAGAAAATATAGGGTTGTTTATAATATATTCATGTAATTCAGGCCGCAATAATCAATAATTCAATCCAGGAATCAATACAACAGATATTATATATCTAAAAAGAGTTTCGTATACGTTTGTATGGTTATAAACTATTTAGTTTTAATGAGACAAATTGAAATAATCAGTTTATAAAAACTAACAAATACCGAGAATAGTTTTCAGTGAACCGGAACTTCACTATAAAATCGACAAAAATGTAAGATTAATACCGATCAAGCTAAAAAGGGGTTAAGTTAAACCTTATTAAAATATAACGAGGCTTCGTATCAATATATTATGTATATATTCGATATAGGTATCGAATATTTACGATTATTCAGTCCTAATGGTATTCCGTTAAAATATTGAGAAAAAAAACATTTTTGCACAAATATTTTAGCCTAAACAAGTTAAAAATTGATTATACAATTTTCGTCGTTAATGGTATACAATTAGGTAGTTATAAATAGTTACAATAAATTTACGTACCGTTCGGGTTGATATTATAATTCGCGATTAATGCTCAGTGTTTTTCCGTAGTTAGAAAACGTTCGGCGCACTAAATTTTGCCTATAAAATATTACTGTCGCTATCCCGATCTCTTGAATAGCGACGGCAATACCACTGAGGCCCCTATTGTAATTAACTCCGGACATTAAAAAGAGTCGGTTGGGATAGGCTATGTTAAGTAGATCAGTTACTGAATAACATCGACAAGAGCTGTAAAAGTAGGGCGGAGCCGGCGCTTGGCGAATTTAAAGGGAGTGGATAACGACAAATGGGGCGGGTATTGAAAAAGCCGACGAAAGCGAATAACGTGGAAAGAAATAGGAAAAGTTAGCTATTAAACCGCATATAATGTATTATAATATATTACTTTACACATAGGTCATACGGTCGGTACGAATACGTTTATCAACCCAATATTGATTACCTTTTTCGACTTGCTTTTATATATGGTTGATAAATAAGATGCAGGCGAATGAAATGCTTTTACAGTCGAGCTTTCAATATCGTTCTTTATGTTTTATAAAATATAGTCTATGTTAGATGAGAAGGATGACTTATGTAGTTATATGGTTTTGACTGTTTATGTTAAAATTACGAAATGACTCGTGATAAGTATCGGAGAAAATCGGACCAAAAAAATTTCGAATTAAAATATGATCAATAAACGGTATATGAAAGCGGTAAGCGTGAAAAACGACAAAGTTGAACGAAATGGTTTTTAAAAACAACGGAACGGAAGGGAAAAAACAAAGCAGGGACGTATAGCTTAAATTATGGTATGTTATATGACTGGAATGGTTATGATTCACTATGCGTGTGCAATATTACAAAGCCGATTCAATGAATTTATTGACTTGGAAGAATGAATGGCGAGGATAAGCTTATAACCTGAAATATTACTTTGGCGTTTACGGGTAGGTAATAAGATATAAGTGGAGTTTTGAAAAGTTACGTTCAGTTACTATGGTAACGTATATAAACTACGAGAAATTACAAATAAGTTTATTTTTTTCAATACACTATGAGAAACGTCAATATATAATTATATTATCGGAAAAATTAACTTTCAAATTTGCCTAACAATATTCTTAACAATAGATAGAGTATTTTTAAATGCGGGGAATACTGATATAACTGAATGGAATTTAGAAATTAAATAAACGTTGTATATAAAATATATGAATATTTTTGAAGATAAAAGGCGGAATTTAACCTCATTTTCATTATTACCGAATACAAACAAGTTTCTTCCAATGCAATGTGATTACGTAATACATTTCACAACAAACGTACTTATGTATAAAAAAACGATATACTTCACAGGGAAATGAGTCATCATTATTACGTATACGATTAACCGTATAATTTATATCCCAAATATTGATTACATCAATTTTTTTAAGAAAAAAAACCGTTGGTCAAAAACACGACGAAAGAAATAAAAAGACTAAAACGAGGCTAGGAGAAAAGTATTACAATTGAGGCTGATATAGAAAAACTTATCAAAAATAACTGTAGATATTACTATATACCTTTCCAGATAGTATATAAAGGCTAAAGAGCAGTACAGTATATTGCAGGGTGCACTCCTATAGGGTGTACGATAACGTGTTACGCTGTAAGCTACACTCTTACAAGACGAAAAGTGTACCATATATAGATCGTTCTAAAATACTATTCCAGGCCGACGGCAATGCGTGGAGCGGTTTAAAAGAATTATTCTAAAGTAATACGTTCTGCGCGACAGCTTATAAGCCCTTACCTATAACATTCACCTCTAAATAATTTTTGTAACGAAATATATCTTTACTTTATTACAAATACCAATTATCTTCAATTACTCTTTCATTTACCTTATTTTACGTCAATAGGTCTTTAAACACTATTGAAACTAATTAATAGCCTATTCGGTCGACTATAAATAGCTTAGGAAAAAGAGATAAGCATTCATTAAATACCTATAACGGGATATTATAGAAATACCCACTGCCTGTACTTTAATATTACGCCTTATAGAAACTAAACGGGAGTGTGAAATTACGCGGGAGCACCGAAAAATCTAGAGTGTTACAAAATTATAAAATCCAAAGTGACTTTACAAAGATTAGCCCCGTTCCGTTAACCGCCAACTTGTATTAGCGCTCTAAACGATCAACCTAGGTCCTTTTTAAAAAGCGTCTTATGACGTACTAGGCCATGTCAGCTAAATCATCAAGTTTTCCGAAACCCTTTACTAAAACCTACCAGATACTAGGCCACGTAAGCCAAAACACCAAGATTTGAAATCTTTTACTGGGACCTACCGGATACTAGGCTACGCAAGCTAAAAATACCAAGTTTCGGAACCCTTCGTTAAAACCTATCTGATTTTTACGAATCACTTGCTCCAACAAAGCCAAGATCGATAACACGTAAATAAACAACCCAATTACCCTACTAAAATCGGTTATACACCAAGTAAACAACCGACTCCTTCTACTAATTTCTACTACAGCACGCTAATACGGACAAAAAAACGTATACCGAAACGTATAACAATTATATATTTCAGTTGCCTTACATAATTTCCCATATTCGCCCTATTTGTTACAAGTTTTCCTACATTCTCCCTATACATTTTAGGTTTAGTTGCTATAACATTGTAAATTATTACTAACTACTTAACTAGTATAACATTAATAACATTAATAACATTGATAAACCTAATTTAAGAATCTTACTTAATCTGTAGTTACGCCTTATTCACATATTATTTAAAATGTATTTACACTAATAAGTGTTAATAAGATTTATTCCGACCGCTTTAATTACCTTATTTCATTTTGTATTTACCACGTTTATCCGAATTATAAATTACCTTAAACTATATACGAATTTCCCTTTACATATACATAAAATCACTACTAATAACAGATCTGGTTAAGGCTAACCACTATATAGACTGCATTTTTACATATACGTTGTTCCGAAGTATTATCTTTAAGTATTTGGACCTTAACCTTTGGAATAATACGATCGAGGCCTTAGTAAAAGATTTCGACCCTTATACCGCAAATATATTTGTTACAAACATCATTATAACTATTACAGTATCGATATCAAAGGGCCCGAATTATACAATAACTTCGCAGAAAACTTTACGGGCTAGATGTGAAATATATGGCAAATAGTGGATAAAACAGTTGTAAAAATCGTATGAAAATGATTACGAAGCAAAGATATTAATACACCCGGTAGAAGTAACAGCTGCATCGTAAAAGCCCTGTCCGCAACGACTCAGTTTACATATTTATCCAAAACAACGGACTAAAAAGTCATAAAAGAAGATTTTGTAAAAGGATACTACCTACAAAAACGAAATAACCACATGAAAAAGTAAAATTGAAAAAACTACCACAAATAAGGATACGGCATTCGTCAAAATTAGGCGCTGGACGAAAAACAAAAATAAAGAAATCAGTAAAAGAAAAGGAGGTACTACAACGATTGTCTACAATAAAGGTCAAAAACAAAACCTTTTTAAAACGCAACTTTAATCCGATATAAAGACAAAAATACATACCGAACGCTAAAAACAACACATTTAACCATAACAAAATCAGCCAAAATACAAATAATGACCCGCCTTAGGAAACAATTATCGGCCGAAATAAGGAAAACACTCCGATTCAGGATATAATAAACGGCGTAAAACTCTAATATATACCGTACGGACTAATAATTTTCAACTACGTCTCCTACCGCAACCTCCCACTACATCGCTTCCCTATGGATAAAAGCGACCTTATAAGGTTAACCAACGTTTCCAGGCGATAATGTAGGAATAATAACCATAGTAACGAACAATACAACGTATTGGATAACAAAATACTCGTTATACTCAATATAAAAAGATACTAAATATTAAAATATTACAATTCCACGTTATTTTATCCGGTATACTTTCCCGGTAAGTTAAAAAGTGGTATATATAGAACTTTATATAAGTGAATACCTTCGCCGAATAATATAACCACCTTAAGTCCTACTTCAATACCGAGATTAACCACGAGTTTTAAGATAGTGATTAAACTAATACGATGTGAGAATCTACAAAAAACTAATGAAAAAATGCCGATAAAAACCCCTATAAAATCCTTACCGCCTTATTAGTAAAGTTCCGAAAGTGTTAAACAACCCTAAAACCGGAATGCAAAAGCGACAAACTGTTTATTTAAGTGGTAATAAAAGCCAGTTGTAAAAACCCATATTTTAACCTTACACTTTTAAAACCGGGAAAGCACATAAACGCCTTTTATCTAAGCTTTGAAATATAGCACGAAACCTCTATACGCCAGCAAATAAGCCTCAGATTAGTATTCTTAGCTAATAAAACCAAAAATGAAGCCTAAATTATTAAAATGAACCTTATTAAAAAAATTCACTATATTTTAGACGAGAGATTTAATATCTATCGGAGGTAAAACGAAGGCCTAAAGTATAGGTACTAAAGAAAAAGCACCGGCAATAAAAAAAAAGACAATCGTTCTGAAATAGAAAAAACGTACCGAAATCATTACAATACTTACGAGAAAACAAATGGCGCCCTATAGGTTTGTAAAAGAGTTATATAATATATGGTAAAGTTAGCTACTGGTTTACAAACCACACCGCCTACAAGTAAATTCGAATTAAACGATAATTTTGGTCCGATTACGTACCCGAATATCGAATAAAGGCTAACTTTATAATATCCGTAGCCAAATACAAAAGTATAAATAACGGATTGAATACCTACCCATAAGATAACAAATTCGTAAAAAAAGATCCCGAGAATGATAATACCTATTTATTAACCTAGGAAGACGAAACCACTTACTGTATCTTTACCGGATTGCAAAATATCTCTTTTAGGTATATTACCGGATTGTATTACACGAAAAAAAAAGCTCTAATTTTATATAAAGTTATAATTTACGTTATTTAACGTGTACGGACATATTTCTTCATATATTATACCTAATTCTCAAGTAGCCGAAATTTTAACGGCTGGAAAACGTTGGTTTGATGCGTTTACGCTGAATTTTCCGAAATTTTAGTTAAATCGAATAGAAAAATACCGAAAAGTATTATTTGATAAAGACAACGTATCCTCTCTCAAAACAATCATTATAAATATATGTTTCGTGCTAGTTAAATTTTACGTAATGGATTTTGAAACATTATTTTTACTTTTACTGATTAATGTAAATAATTTCGAAATAGAAATCCTTAATATAATTTACCAAGTTATCCGCGTCTTAAATCCTATACCTGTACTGCTCAGGCCTAAATTCGACTACTTATAATTCTTTTTTAAAAAACGTATAATTGGGGACGTTTACTCAATATAACCGGAACTACGTATATTACATTAACAATTCGGACACCCGGTGATAAAACGCCTTTTACTCCTGCTTTATAACGTAGACCATATGGATATAGTGAAAGGTATATTTAAAGTTATTGAAAAGTTTCATTATAAATACCAATTATACTTATGAGTACCACTACAGTTTCAATCCCGTTTTTAAAGAGATATAGACTTCAATTACGAGATAATCATTAATATTATGTATTGAAACAACCAGTTAATCTTTTACACCAACAACGTAATAACATCGTTTTAAGTCGTTAAATTTATCCCAAGCGTTTTTGTTACAAACCATTAAAAATATTTGGTTAACTGTTAGTCTAACGTTTACCTAGGGCCTTCAAACTGGATTATAAACGACGTTGGTACGGTATCCGACTTACCGAGTGGCGTACTAAAGCCCGGATAGCTGGCAACAAGTATAAGCAAATCCTAGTAAAAACCCTATAAGTTACTGGAAAATACGGATGATATTACAGATTGTTACAGAAAACGTGAATAATATTATTGAAAAAGCTAAAAGGTAATAGCTTTAAAAAATTCTATCCTTTAAATAGCGGTTAGCGTTATTAATAATACTTTAGGCCTAAGTAAGCTTATCTCTACACTTTTTATCTTTAATACTCACCCGAAGATTTATATGAACTTTATATCAATACTATCTACTATATAAAGGGCTATTATCTTAACAAAAGCTATTATAACTTTACGATCATTATAAGTTAAAAACAACGTATCCAAAGCGTTAGCTATGAGAAATGACTTAAATGATACCGGCGTCCTAGATTTAATATTATAATTTAAAGTTTTGATTTTTTTTAAAAAAAAATAAAAAATTAACGGGTTTATATGTTATAATACACTAATTCATCTATCAAATGGTATAAGTTTATTTCGATGGATCATAATACATACGTATAAGAAGAATATGAAGAAAATCGACTGAAAACCTTAAAACAAATGAAACCGCCCATATACCACTTTCCAAAACGACGGAAACGACCAGAATCTCTTATATGCCACCCCCCAAAACGACGTATTTAACCCGACTTCGAATTTTATTTTGGCCCTAAAATAAGATTTTAACCCGACTACACTAAACAAAAACAGTATATTTACACCAACCACAACAAAACTTCGACGCTAAGGACGACTTTTCGGCTATAAAACGAAGAAACGCTTTCAAAACTTTACCACAGACTTCTTCATTACGTACGAAAAAAGGGTAAACCGCGAACTTAGCTTAAAACTTCATAATAAAGTTATTATTACTACTTTAAATGCCTTATTAGAATAGTTTACCTGAACTAAAATTTTCGCTTTAAATAATTCGACTTTACTATTTCCAATACCTACAGGATTTTTTCAACCCGCCTCGTCCACGAAGTAAAGGATAAAACTGAAATATCTTACGAAAAAACTCGCCTAATTGTCAGAGTTTACAACGACAAAAAATAAAAGAATATTATAACCCAGTTACCGACGTTACAACGTACCAGTTACCGTTTGATTTTATACTCCTAACCTCACATAACGAACCGTATAACCTATATATCGAGTTCCGGGATATAATATAAATTTACACATAATCTAAAAAACGATTGAAACGGTGGATTTACGCAAATATTCCAAAAACCTTAAATAATACCTCCCACCTAAAATGATTTTACGTATTTTGAAGCCTCTTTACGGCTTAATTGAAGCTGGCATATACTAGTATAAGATTCATTAAAAGTATTATAAAAACGATTCAAAATCACTAACTTTACCTTTAACCCGTGTTTATTGGTAATAATTACCCGTTTGAAGGGCTTTATACTTACAAGAATATAAATAAGCGACACTTTAACTTTATGTGACGTTTGGTTTTCCGCGTTTAAAGAAAGAAACTTTTAAAGGCCGGTTTAAATACCAAGCACAAAACATCATTATGAAGAAACAATATAATCAATTTTAATAGTATTACAATTACACTTCTAAACGGTATTTCGAGACTTACATAACAAAAATGATTCGATAAGTTGACTTTTATCGTCTTAAATTACACAAAACAGGCCTACAGATACAAATAATAACATGTACGCGAGGGTTAGGTTACGTTTATAATATAATTGTAGACGCTATTAGACCGCTCGATCGTCGCATAGTATTAAACAACCTAATGGAAGATATCTATAAGACGTTTAACAAACAAATTTTATAACAAATACATAATTTAAAGCGAAAGCTATAATATATACCGTTGGATATATGTATTTTAAAGCTATTGGTTTTTATAAACGTCTTTTTTTACCAATAATAACGACCACAGTTTATAAATCGGCTTCATCCTTATCCTTGGCAACGAATTACCGGTTTAAAAAGGCTTTACGTTTCTTAAAAATATTATTCATTAAAACCCTACTAAGTATAAAAGGGTTGCGGGAAAAGTCTTTATTTCCAAGATTCACGGCATAATTAAAGGTTTCAATTCGGGTATTACTATAGCGATAATAATCCGGATAATTATTTCCAACCTTAGTTTACGCTTTATCTCTTTGATTATTTATACTAATTCTTTTTCGTTATATAAATCGATGGTAAAATTAAGTATCACGAACGAAGAACGATTAATAATCGATATTATAACCTTAAGCGAGTTATACGAACGCCGAGAAATCGAGAAAACCAAATAAATCAATAACAAATTAAAACTAATAAACTCGAAGATAAAGGCGACATCGAACAGCCCCTTAAAACACTTATATCAACAAATACATTATTTATTAGGGTTGTTAAATAGGTTTTACGACTCCAATCAACTGTTATAAAGATTTTCGACAATTTAGATCGGGCTATTAATATTATTCGCCCCGATCCATATTTTATTTCTGCCTTCTACAACTGTTCGCACCGATTTTAGCATATAACCTCTTTATTTTAAATTTTATATACCGATATCAACATATTGCCTCTTTATTCCATATTTTATACACTTTTTTGTATATTACCACTTTGTTTTACATTCTATATTCCGATTGTCGTACGTTACTTTTTTTTTTGTCTTAAATTTTATTCATTACTTTCAATATTTAATGTATAAAAAATCATAAAATTACAGTATAATATACTATACCAAAGCTGGATATATCTACTTAGCTAAAGGGGCATTTATCCACTATCAAAAGGAGAAGGCGATGCTGCCGCATCCCCACTATCCTCTCCGTCGTTCTCTTACTTTATATTGGTGTTGATGCTATCACCGCTAATAATATCATTAGCGTTAACGAGGATATAGCTCTACATCTCATTAGTTATACCTTTAGACAAAGGTGTAGAGGAGGAATTACCCTCCTCGTAGCGATATACGATAATGTTGTTGAACTCGCTTACGTAATATATGCCTAGGCCCCGTTTTCAAGCGATGACAGCAGCTGCCGTCTCCATGATCCGCTGGTTAAAGCCTGCTACTAATTAGTATCGACTTTTTTTTAGTCATTTACAGCGATTTTTCTTTCGATTCGCACTAAACAATTGTTTTTATTAAAGGATGTTTTTAAAATTCGATTTAAACTTACCAAAAAAACCGGCGAAAGCGTATCACGGCTTCGACCCACGGCCCTAAAACTACCGGAACGGAGGCACACAAGTTACCAGTCTGTTCGTAACGGTAGCAACGCGCTAAACGACTCTCTCTTTCGTAGCAATCGCTAATAAACTTACCCGCAGTCGCGGATGCAATTTACGATATGTAAGGCGTGTTTATTAGTAGCCCAACATTATGGACCCGGGTACGTCGATTTAATGATTAATGCGTTAAAAAGGCTTTACAATCTACCATAACAATGTAAAACTTGAGGAGATGGAGGACGTCCGCCTTGTGCTCCTTATTTACGAAAAAATTAATTGAATGATTATAAAAAATGGAACTGTAATATACGTACCCTAGTGCAACTGCGCTAGGCTACGCTTACGGCGCAAAAGAGCTCTCATGGGTAATGGGGTTTTTACTCGTGGGGAGAAGGTAAGGTTTATAACCTTTAAAAACCCCCATTCCTCCCCCTAAAAGTGAGGGAAGGGGAAAGGAAAGGGGAGAGAGGGGGGCGTAGAGGCGGCGGAAGAGGCGGCGGCGAAAAAGATAGCGGCGGAGGGGCTTAGCGGTATAACGGCAAGCGGGGTAGCGGCGGCTGGTGGTGTAACGGCGATAAAAAAGATTTCGCCCGACGAGGGCGGACTTCTACTATTAGTATTAGTTGTGGTAAACGTAACAGTAGCTATAACGACGGCGGCGGCGGCAATGGCGCACTACCGCTCGCGCGCCAAATGGCGCCTTACAATACGGTTTTTACGCAGCATCTATTCGGAGAAATAGGTTAGTATTTATATAGGCTAATGAACCTACATATTAAAGCGGTTTGGTTTAATAAGATAAGCCAAAAGTTAGGTTGGGATAAGAACTTATATTAGTTAAAATTACACGTTTTTAAAGAAAAAAAAAAGTATTGCCTAAAGCGATAATGATACATCTTTCTATATTAACCTACCATATAATTACGCAATTATCCTATGCAATTATTCTTACGTAATCACCACTATGTAGCTACTCCCATCAGAAATAACAAAAGTCGCTATTACTAACTATGTCGCTTCCGTTTAGCTTCAGTAACCATGGCTGACTTATAATCACTACCGCGGCTAAACTTTACTAATTACAACCAAACTTACTAGTTTGAACCTTTTACGACTGATACGTTAACAACATTATTACTACTGCTAACTTGGATCTTTTACGACTAATATGTTAACAACACTGTCACTACTACCAATTTAAACCTTTGAGGACTAATACGTCAACAACAATACTGTTACTATTAGGCTATATATACGGATTATATAAGGAAAAAAAAAATTTACGAGCTACAAAAGAAGCGGTTTTAATAGGCGTGAATGGCCAGTGATCGGCATAATTTACATATTATTCAGAGCGTTAAAAGGCGCATTATATAGTGTAAATATTCCGGAATTAATAAACTATTTACGTCATACAACGCGTTGAAAGGTACGTCAACTTAAATGTTCCAGTATTCAAAAAACGTATACGTTATATAGCGCGTTAGGAGGCTCGTTATATTTCGTACTTATAACCTAACGATAAATTTATACGGCCTGCACCCAGTTCGTACCTGGACTGCACCCGATACAAATACAGTTCGTACTTATTATTAAGCCAGAAATAACGTGGTTTTAATTGGTTTTCAATAGAAAGAGAGGAATATTATGAATTTAGGCTATTGATTATTCATTCAATAGGTTACGTAACTATACACGTAATGGGATATACAGCACCCGGATTGGATGCGACTTGGGCACTATCCAAAAACGTCACGTACGAGGGTACGTAACAAACCATACACGGACCATACACATAAGTCTTGCACGAAGGACTTTTATAGCCTTCTCTATTCATCCTTAGTCCCTCAATTGTTAACTCTGTTTGGCACCTGCTTGGTATACCTTCATAGATCGGACGATAACACTTTTAATTTTTCCAAAATATCTTTGTTCACTGGTACTTGATTTGGCTTTACCTTGTAGCCTGTAAAAGTAGTCCTAAATACGTTGAATTAGCACATTACTATCTCGAAATCATTTGAATGCCTTGTTAAGAGACGTTTTCGTTATAGAATCAGCAGAATTATCTCTTCTGTTGATTCATTGGAATTTTCTAAACTCTTTGCTTCCTTAGGTTTTACAGATTGCTATTGTATCATTTATAAAGCGTTTTTATCAATGGTTACAAGCTTTAGGGGTCATTTTAATAGTTTTTCGATTCGGTATAAATTAAAATCGTCAATAATGAAATCTTGAGCTGTTTGATAACAATATTTAGTCTTTTTTACATTATTATACCTATATCAAAGCTGGAAATTATACCGTAAACTTTGGCATTTGACACCCTTCCCATGATTCTTTGGCATTTAACTGAGGTTTAATAGGTCATTCTTATGACGATATCAAATTTGTCTTTTTATCTATTTTTATTAGCGAATGTTATCAGAAATTCAATTTTCTTCAATTGGTCCATTGTATTAATAAAATAGTCATTCGTAAAAATTATCAACTTAGCTTTCCACAAGTTATTTGGAATCATATGAAACTTTTAGTTAAAGTTCTTCATTTTTGTTTCCAATCTTTCATTTAATAGTTTCAAGTCTTTTTTCTTTAGGTTTTATATTTATACTACGACGGATACATTGTAGAAAGCTTTTAATTGATATAAGATGGCAATGTAACTGCTTCTGGCGCGTTGTTCCAAGTATTTAGAAGTCTTACCTACGTTAATATCATCAATTTTAGTCAAGTTAACGCCTACGATATTTCATCGAAAAATATTGTATGTATTAATATCAAATATGCGAATTGATGATCTTTCAAGGTTGATTTAATTTCTTTTCGTTAAAGTTGCTACCATCTTATAATTCCAAAACTTTAATTATTTAATTTCTTACTATTCTAACAAATAAATCCATCACTTTCTAATGAAAGGGTATTATCAGTTTGTATACTTACTAAACCAAAATCTTTGTTTTACATCACCAACAAATATGTATCGAAAATTCATAGCTTAATATCTAGCTGTAACTCAAAGTTTGATCACCATGCCAGGAACTAATTAACGCTATCTTTGACTAGTTTATATAATGGCTTCATGAATAGTATTACTATAACCAAGAAGTCTTTATTACGTAGTTCCCGTAATAAATTTAACAAAAGAATTCAATGGAAATTGATCGCGTATTATGTACATATTCCCGTTATATGACAGCTATTAAGGAAAAATATTACTTTAATCCTCTTTAATAACCTTGTTGTGAAATCAATTACCAATTGTTAGCTAATTTTTGAGATCATTGGCGATTCATTAAGGATCTAGTCTTTAACTTTGTCATCGTATCTTTCAATAATTAGGCGTCAATCTTCGTATGGTTGTCACGTAGATTTTCCTTTAACCTTGTGAATGATCCTCTACCAGAAAATCGTGAAATCTGAATCGTAAAGATTCAATTCGGCCTTAGATATAAACGATACAACTCGTTAATCAGGAGTCAGTCAATCTTAACTTTATCTGTTTTAAAAAAAAACTCTTCCGAAAATTCAAATAATACTTTATTTCCGAAATTTTACAGCTAAATTTTGGTCGTCCTTTCTTTTTTACTTACTCAAGCAGTATTGAAAATACGGACTGGTATGTATTTCTCGTCTTTAACGTTTCATTTCTTCAATAGTTATTCGCGCAGGCAGCGTTTCATTATCTTATAGATAATAGGAAAAATAGGATCGTGTTAGCTTATTAGTTTAACTTAAACATCTTTATCACTGTGGCTAGTCACCCTAAAGTAGGGTTTGACTTTGGTGATATGAGACGTCGCGAATCCATTAACAGTTCTAAGAATTACTTTAGAGTTCACTATATTTAATATTTTATATAGGCTATCCTATTTTCCTAGCTCTCTCCATATGAAGACTTTTATCCATAACGGTAAAGAAAATACGTTAATAGTTATAGGGATATTTCTGACTTTCAGGGTACTATTAACTTAATATAGTGCCGATTTCTTTCTTAGTTCCTTTTGTTTCTTTTCCGTAGATCAGAGCCTTTTTTTGGTACTTGCTAATGGCAGAGATCTATTATGTAGGTATTGATACGCTTTGAAAACGAGTCACGTGAGTACCAGGTACTTAAGTCCAAAATATCTATGAAAATTTTTATCGATATCCAGAAACCTACCCTCTGGTCCATAAAGATTCTCATCTCTAGTGTAGGGATATCGTACGATTTACAGATTAACGCGTATACCTTTTCGACCTTATCAATACTTAAGTGAGTTTAATAGGCACCTACTTGTATTTAATTCCCATTATTTTAACATACGCTTATAATTATATCGCTGTAAAGTTGATATCTATATCATAAATAACGATGTTACGTGGTACTAAATATATATCAATTCACAGAATTATTAACGGTCTCACATATCCTTCACCAACAGGTACTTTAGAGACTTAACTCTAAAGAAAGAGGGTACGGAATCAATAACGTGAAAAACAGGTTTATTATCTGAGTATAATACGTTAATAAAGATCTTGTAGTGAAATTATGTGTTATCTTATGATGTGAATTAAAATATTCCTGTGGTTAGGAATACGTTTGGCGATAATAAGAAAGCTTTTCAGTAGCCTCCAAAGAAAAATATTCCATATATTCGTATCATATAAACTTAAGGATTTTGTACAGCCTGTTAACATATGGGTAATAAAAACACCGATATAATTAGTGTATTTTTAACTCCGTCATATTTAATATCATTGCCTTTGGCCCTTCAAGGTAAAACCACAAATACTCTTACTTAGTGGCAAAGGGAAACCTTTAATCGTTTTTAACTAGTTCATAAACATTAACACTATTGTTAACGCTGATGGTTTTTATATCATTCAAATGAAAGAGGAAAAGCGTAAGGGATTTGAGAATATAGAACATAATCGACACAATAACAGTTTAAATGACTATTGTCCCACATAACGATAGTTGTTCGCCTAGGCCAAAACTCATATTGGCTTTACCGTCATTTTCAACATTAATATCTATAATAATATTACTTTCCCACCGTAATAACACGTATTATGAATGGCTTTCTGTTAAGTACCTTGCTACTCCTTTATCTGATATAATACATTGAGACGAGTCATCCACGTAACAATAGCAAAGGTTAAATATATGTAATAGGTTATAAGTTTAATTAGGGTGAAGGTATGGGTATTTACCACTTAAACGGTATAAGCAATCGTATTCAGTTAATTATTAGGTCTTATGAGTAATATCGTTATATCATATGATTGAATTGGGAGTATCGTTACCATTAACATCTTCTTTACACTTGTAGTTTATGATATTGTTAAATTAATCTTTTTTGGGTGACAGTAAATCATTAAAAGTAATGAAGTACCTATTGTTTATAATATTTAACTGGTGAGTGGCAAGTTGATGAATTGCCGGACTAATTACAAATCCAACATCTATTATTATGGATAAAAAGATATTTTTAGCTACTCATAAAATAGTTTTATTTCTACCTACGTTAATATTCGTGTGGATATGTCTTCCGATTACAAAGTCTTGGACAAAATTAGGAGTATTAAGGTCTCCTGCCTTTACAATCGACGGAATATATCAATACGCGGTTTTCTTTGTTTTCATCAGAAAGATCATTACTTTAGGAGTATTTACTAAGCCAATTTAAGGTACGTGCCATTACGGTCGTGATCAAGGACTTCAACTGGTTGAAAATGCCTTTACAGGTGGTAATTGAACGTTATAAAGCGTATTTAAACTCGTGAACATTCGTAACTACTATTTGTTCCTACACACGAATTGTAGCTTCACTAACGTATACTTTTCATATTATTTATTAGCATAATAATAACCTTTTGAGTAATCAATTCAAAATATCCATCAGTATTTCTATCTTCATTTTTAAAACCATTATTGTTATCTGCTTCGTCGTAGTTTAAGTAGTATAATACTTTATAAAGTGGATGTCGTATTCGAAATTCCTTTTCACACTATTTTACATCTTGCCGAAAGTTTTTACCTGTGTTAGGAAGGTTAGTTAATTATCCCTGACATATTTTATAGGAACTTCTGGAAATAGAAAAAGAATGAGAGACAAAGACCTCTATTTTCGTACGAATGTTTCAAAGGGTATTATATTTACATTAAAGAATATGTAAAACTTCCAATTATACTTCGCTACATCGGTTCAAATTTTAATGAAATTTTTAAACAGTTTGTAGTTTATATTAACCGTTTCAACAAGTTTTAGGGAAAAGTTTTGGTAATCATCCTTATTATCGGTAATGTATTTTGGTAATTCAAAAATTGAAGCCTCTAAATTGCGATATTGAAGGTAATTACCAATTGTTTGACCAGAGGAGTAAATAACTATTATAAAACCTATAATAGGCTCCTGCATATAGGAGAACCTTCTACAGAAAGCTTCGCTTTAACAGACTTACCGAGTCTAAAGAAAGTATTAAGCGGCAAACGAGACTTAGCTATAGAGAAGGTTTTGAAAAACATGACGATTTTGTTTATTTAATCCTATAACGCTGACGTCAATACCTGTTTCCGTATTAGCAACTACTGCTTCACGTTCTTTCCTGCCGTTAAAGGCGAACTCCGCTCTATCAAGTAAAGTTATTGAATTACCAGCTTAAATTAACAAATTCCCTATCGTCAACGCGTAGAAATACTTAATTTAACTAAAGATTAAAATAATGTCCCCTAAAACTTTGGTGAAAGTAGTAAAGGTTTTAACGCCTTTTCAACTGAGAAGTAGACTTTAAAGTCATCTATTGAATTAACTCAAGTCGAAAAGAGTTTTTACCAGCTTTAAAGAACACTTTCCGGCACATGAATTCCGTATTGTTTAGGTTCCAATATTAACGTAAACTTAAACGATTTTAATATCTCCTTCTTAATATCAATAATCTAATTATCAAAAGATGCACGAAAATGGAACAAGGCGCGATCGCCGCGCATAAAGTCTTCACCACTCTTACAATTGAGAATATATCTATCGAAAAAGTGAATTAGGAATTTTCCCGTGAATTTATCGTCAACATTTGACCTTTAAAGTCTTTTATTATAATTTTTTGAAAGGAAAGTCTCAAGGGTTCTAATTGCGTTTTATCTCTTTTTACTAGGTGATATTTTGAAATTCTAGCTGGTATAAAGCTCGGCGATTTGACGTTGAGTAAATTTAGTTTAATATCTTAGGCAATAGGTGGTTTTGTATGAAGTCGCGCAATGTGACTCTTTTGGCGCAACCTGGTGATTTCGCTCAGTATAATTTTTTTGACGATTACAGTTGTATAAGGGGAGAAGAAAGAGTAAAGTAGGGAACAAACTTGGTGTTTATGGACAAAGATTGGTGTAAAGGGTAAAGTTGAAAGTTGTATGTTGATAAAGGTTGAAATTTGAAAGTTATAAGCTATACGACTTGGTTGTTTTTTTAGTAATAGCACCCGAAGTTATACTAACTTGGACATTTGCTAACTTGTTGGTTTAAGATTTTAACAGTCAATCTCAACCTTTTTCAAAAAGGATCCGTGAATATTTATTAGTGGTTTTAAGTAACGTTACTTCTCGATTACCATTATAGACTAACACAACTCAAAAGTCTTCTTTAATTCCTGCTGTTGTGGACTAATATAGTACTAACAGAGGCACTTCTATAGAATCTTTCCTCTACCTTAGCCGCCATTTGATGTAAATCATAACGGGAAAGTAGCTTTTTATTCTACTTAGCTTATCTAGGTTTGACCTAATAAGCACTGATAAGTGTTAGTAGAACTTCATTGTTCCAACGTAGTTGATTCGATTGGTTGAAGTAAATGATGCTGCATTTAAGTGGTTGATTTCTGAATCTAGGTTTAACAGATGGCTAGACAGTCTTCACAGTAATTTGGATAGTAAATCAATTGGCCTGTGCTCTAGTTTAAAGTGGATATATACTGTACTTAACTTGCAGTTAATACAGAATACCCACAAAACAATACAATTAAACTTGAAGTAAGTATAGTCAACATTACTGTAACTAAGATTGACTTTATGCAATTAATATAATACTATTCCAACAAAGATATTTTATAAGTGTAGATATAATGATAAAAATATTCGTCGATAATTCATTCTTAGTATCAAATCATTCGACACTCAAATGAATAGAATATTGAAAAGAACAAATTTGTTAATATATTATATAATGAAACCAGGTTTCGAAATACGGCTAGACATACGATAACACTACGAAATAAAATGTGGATAAACACTCGCACTCTTCATTATATGAGGCAGAACATTTATTAGTATTTTGATTGTTATTATAAAATTAATGATTGAAAAACCATATTTATTTCCTTAGTTTCATTATATATCAAATTATTTTTAAAAAAACAATTACATATACATTTTAATGTCCATAAGGTCAAGCCATCCAATAGTAAAATATCACGAGGCATTTTGACGTCTAATTTATGGTTAATGAGAATTATTAGTACCTTTGATAATTTCACGAAGTAGAATACGAGTTTAGAACGGATTGTACAATCTACATTATGAAAAAAAACTTGAGTACCAAAACAGAATTATTATTGAAATTATTATAACATTGATCAATAGGTAAATTGATTATTTATAATAACTTTTGTTGGTAGGCTTTAGATCATTGCAACGTTGTTGATTCGATTGGTCTTCGAAGTAACAGTAGTATTGCATTGGTCAAGTGATTGATGTATTGTTTTAGGTTTCGCAGACGGCTAGCAGGTTTGTACCGTAATTTGTATAGCCAATCGCTTGTTTGTTCTCTAAAGTGCAGTGCCCGGTACTACACTCAATTTACACCCAATAAAGTAAGTCTATAAAAAGCAATAAATTCAAATTTCAATTTAGTATAGTTAACTTTAATATAAGTAAAGTTAACCTACTGTATTGCATATGATACTATTTCAATACTGGCGGCTTTTTAGTTTGTATGCGCACGCTAGTGTAGCTAACCAATCTTTTTTGATTACCACTAAATGGCCTCCTCGTTAACTGGCCAGACCCTTGTCAATTCCAGTTGACTTCCATACTTCATTGTATATAATTAAATGAAATTTAACCCCAATTAACCTTAATTTCTCCGTTGCCCCGAGGTTCGAGTTCATCAACTCCTACAAAACTTTCTTTCGCTATAAGCTGTAGTAAGCTTCCACTTTAACCATGCCACTTAAATAAATCACGATTATTACACCCCCAGTAGTCTTCCAGTATAATAGAATATCTTTATTCGCTGTTACGTAATTTGGGCTTTCTGGGCGGCCTATTAACGTAGCCCTTGATACATATGGTAAGCCTGTTACTATTAACATATCTTTCCTAGGCCTTATTTGACGATACCTTCGTTATAGCGTTAACAGGATTGTCTTTATCATCGATTTATCGAAACTCCTCAATATCTCTTCCTTCATAAGTTTTTCGGAGTGTTATCACGTCGATGATTAGACGTTTTTCGCAGATGTTTCTGAGCTTTAAAATGTATTCGAAAAGACTTTTTAAGTTGATACAAATTACCACCGGAATAAGTGGAATTTTCAGTTGCCTGGTAATAAGATTAAGGTTTTCCCACCATGGCATAATTATGTCAAAGATTGTTATTATGCCGCAGACCTTAGATGTCAGTACGTTTCGTATTATTTTCTTATACTTAACGAAGGTCCAGTAGATTAGGCTGCCGATGATATTAAACTAGTTTTCCCGTTTATCTTGGTTAACTAGGGTTATTAGGAAGCCAATTTGTAAAAAACAAGTCGATGGTTTTTACAAAAGACCTGTCTCTAAATACTATCAACTCAGTCTTTAATAGGTCGAGTGGGACCATATTAATCCCGCGGTCCAACCTTCACATTTGCTACTCGGTCCACTTTTTTAGCCGATCACAATCCTTATCCGTTGTCCTTTGTGTTTTTACGGCGATGGATAGGTCGTAAAAGGCTTCTGGTTGGTATAAAGTAGCAATATAACTATCTCGAACACGCTTTTTCAAATACCGTTAAGCCTTAGCCTCATTGGTCTTGTCAATTATAATTAAAATAACGCATTAACCTTTTTAACGAAAGCTAAGGCCGGCATTAACATCAAGTTTACGAATTGACGATTTATTAAAATCAAGTTGACTATCTTCCGTCAGCGTTGTCTCCTTCTTTTAATTTATGAATTTTGAGTTTTTAATCGACTACTATTTTAGTGTTATAAAATTAGTCGTTCCAATATTGAGGATGTCGTTAATTTATATGCTTATGGCACCGAAGGTATTCTTTTACGTTACCAACAATTTCGGGTTGTATATTAAAGAATTTATCGCAAGCTGTTACTCAAAATACGATCAACAGGTTAGAAACTAGTAAAAGCATATTTTAGCTAATTCGTAAAATGATATAATATAAAGTATTACCGTGTTTGAAAGGTAAATGGTACGGTGATTTTGTGGCAGTTTTAGCAGTACAATCTGTAATAAATCCGCAGCTAATTAGGTATAGGTTTACGTTATATTACGACTATTCAATATAAACTTTCCTTTAGTTTTGACTAATAAACCTGATGCCAAAACTACTACTAAGCGTTAGTTGATCTTTCAAATTGGTGGAGACTGTATAAGGATCCAGTCTTTACCTTTTCACCGTATCCTTAAACAATTAGACGTGATTTTTCATACGGCCGCCCTGTAGTTTTGCTTTTAACGTCGTAGATAATCCTCTACTTAAATATCGTAACGTTTGGGTTTTAAAGGTTAAAATCGATTTTCAACACGAATTTTACAAACTTTTGAGTTAGTAGGATATTAATCTAAACTTTGTTACTTTTCTCAACGGGTTTACCAGAGGTTTTAATGATCCCTTAAGCTCAGAATTTCAGTGCCAAATATTTGTTATTCTTGTCTTTCCTGCTTACCCAAGCAATATTATAAATACAGCCTGGTAAATATTCCTTTTTTTTAACTTTTGTTTTCTTCGGAGGTAGTTTGCGCCGATATCATTTTATAAGCTTATTGATAACGGGTCGAGGAGGTTTGTATTAGCTTGATGGCTTGAATTAAGTGTTTTTATTTTTAGTAGCCTTGATGTAAGGCTTGACCTAAATGGTTTGAAAAGGTATAGAGCTGTTAGTAGTCTCTACAACTACTTCATAATTCGCGATACTTGATATCTTCTACGGGCCCTCCTATTTTCCCGGTTCCTATTGTATAAAAACTGTACTTTGTAACGGTAAAGAAAACACGTTGATTTTTAACTCCTATTTTCCCGGTTCCTATTATATGAAAACTGTACTTTGTAACGGTAAATCAAAAACGTTGATTGTTAACAAGAAGTTTCTGATGTTAATGGCTTTACTAATTTGAAGGCATGTCTATTCTCTTCGTAGTTTCCTTAAAGCTTTGTTATAGGCTATAATACGTTTTTAAGTCTTTGCTAAGGTTGACGATTCACTTGTCAAGAATAGGTACGCTTTAAAAACCAGGAGTTTTAACATTAAGCCGCCAGGAATTAAAATATCGTTTAAGCTTTTTACTTATATTTATAGGCGTGCCTCTGGATTCGTAAAACTTTTAATTTCCAACGTAAGGATATTATACGCTTTTCGAAGTAAGGCGTATGCCTTTTTAACCTTCCCAATACTTAAGTAGACTTTTACAGGTATCTATTTACATTAGATATCTATTACCTTCGAATTTTTTTGAAAATCCATCGAGTAAAAATTGGTACCGGTATCATAAACGACTACATTAGGTAGGTCTAGGTACGTATTAATCAACAATATCTTTAATGTTTCCCAGGTAACTTTCACCGAAAAGAGCTTTAAAAACATAGCCATGTAAAAAAAGTTTACGGAATGAACGACGTAAAGGATAGGTTTGTTATTCAAGTAAAACATATCGACGAAGATCTCGTAATTGTAATCCTCATCGTTTTTGGCATAAATTTAAATCTCTGGGGGGCTTGGGCATATGTTTAACAGTGGTAGCAAAATCTTTTAATAGTTTTTAGGGAAAATTATTTAACATCATTATATCCTGCATATTTTTGAATTTAATATATCTTATTAACATTTGGATGGTTGAAAATTTGGTATGGTGAACGAATTTCCGGCTTGATTAGGTTTAATATTACTAATTTTGAATTTTGAAGATAAAATTATAGGTATCTCCATTTAAGGATAAATGAAAACCTCTAACCGTTTTTAACCAGTTGATTTACGTTAACGTCGACGTTAACGTTTAAAGTCTTTGTATCCTCTAAGAAAAAAAGGAAAAGAGTAGAGAACTTGAAAATATAAGACGTAATAACTACCATAAAGTTTTAAATTATCGTTATCTCTAATAAAAATGGTTACTCACTCGAGCCAAAGTTAACTTTAGCCTCACCAACATAGTTATGATTAATCTTAGTGATTATAGAAATTTACTCCCGCAACACCATATACTTCGAATATCCTCATGTTAAGTACCTTGCTACCTCTGAATCTGGAATAGTACCTTAAAATGTATGGTCCGCGTAACAATCGTGAAGGTTAAAGGTAATTAAGGGGTTATGGGCTCGAGTAAGGTAAAGGTAGGGGTTTTTACCACCTAAACGGTACAAAACGTCGTAATCGGCTAATTACTCAACTGTACTAGGAATAGTATCTTCGTATTACTTAATCTGCTTAAGGATATTAGCGGCGGTAATTAATTCGTCGCTTTTAAAGTCTGCGATTTAATCCGAGTAGTCATATTTAAAGGTAATAGGGTATTAGAAGTAATATATTACCTTTCTATCGTTACGATAGGTAGAGGCATGTCGAATGAAATAGTAGTCGGATTTACTACAAATACAATATCTTTTACTTCTATTATAACAATAGTATTGACAGTTAATAGGTCCGTCTCATACTTAGCCTTATTAGCGCTAACTTGGTTACTACCTCCAGTTTAAGGCCGGTGAGTCAAATCTTAGGCGTTATGGACGCCCGTATTTGCGGTCGACGTAATTAATCACTGCAAGGTCTTCTTTATCCACGCTAAAGAAGTTGCCGGCTTAGGAGTATATATTAAACGAGTTTGGTATACGCGCTATTACGGTGGAAAGCGAAGAACGTAATTAGCTAAAGAAGCCTTCGTAGATAGTATTTGGGCGCTATAAGGCGTATTCAAATTCGCTCACACCTGTAACTACTTCCCATACCTGTTCGCGAATTGTGTCTTCACCAGCGTGGGTTTTACCCATTACTTTCTGACATAATACCAACTTGTTAATCATCTGATCAAGCACATCTATCGGGTTTTCCTCCTCTTTCTTCTTAGTTATTATTATTATTCACCTCGTAATAACCTAATTGGTATAGTATTTCGTAAGATAAACATCTTATTCGAAGTGGCCTTTTATATTATCGTAAATTTTAAGAAAGGTTATTGTTTAGGTTAGGGAGGTTAGGTAGTAGTTTTGGGCTAACCCCGTAAATATTCTAGGAAATAATAAATGAAAACCAAAAAGTGAACCCTTTATCCACTTACAAATGATTAAAAAAGGTAATATCTTAGTATCGAGTAGGTTATAAGGCTTTCTATTATACGTATCCATATCGTTTCAAATCTTGACGAATTCCGTAAAATATTTGTAGTTGATATTTACTATCTAGACAGGTCTTGGAGAAAAGTCGTAATAGTGATTTCAATTTTGCATGGGTTTTCTATTTGTTGGGTCTTCAACGTTTTCGAGGCATGGTATTAAAGGTAATTTCCAGTTTTCTGGCCCGATGTATTCAATCTTGTGGTAGGACTTATAGTGGGTTTTCGTACATGGGCAAATTTAAAGGCGAAAGGATCTTAAAAGGCCTGTCAAATGAATTACTAAGGAGCCATAGATATTCAAAGGTTTTAAGAAGCCTAACGAATTTACGCAATTGACTGGTGTAAAGCGCCATAGTTAATACCTCTGTTTGCGTTGGTGGCTTTTTCTTTACATACCTTACCGCCGTTAAGGGCGTATTCTATGCTATTACGTAAAGGTACTAAACTGCCGAGCAAGTCAATAGGTGCCTTATCGCCAACGCGTAAAAAGGCTTAAATTAGTTAAGGGTATGTTAAAAGTCTTAGAAAACGCGGGCGCCGCGGCCAAAATATTTACCAGCGTCAGATTCAAAGATGTACTAACCAACGTAATTAATCAGGTAAGTTTCGGTAAAGGTTTTATTAACATTCGGAATCTAGAGTTATTTGTCGTAGTTATTAATGAAAACTGTTCCGAGGTTTTAAATTGTTTTTTTCCCTTTTGAGATGGGTAATAGCTTTAAAGTGAGTACTTACAGCAATCATCTTGACTTTATGGCTTATTTAGGACGTATAAGGTGGGGAATTTAGTGATTCTGAGCGTAGGAACTTAGTGTTTTGGTGTAAAGTTGCGTAGGAACTTGGCGAATTGGCGTTGGTGGCTTAGTGTAAGGTCACGCAACGTAGCTTTTTTTGTGCGACTTGGTGATTTTTGTTGTTTTCTCTCAGAATAGCGAAATTGGCGATTGAATTAACGTAGGGGGAGTAAAAAGAGTGAAGTAGGGAAAAAGTTTGGTGTAGAGGGTAAGTTCAGAGCTGGTTTGTTGTTAATACAAGGAGAAGATTGAAAAATTGTTTAGCGTAGAAACTTAGTGTTTTTTTTTGCTATAGTAGCACCCATAGTAGTACTTACTTAGTTGCTTACCAACTTGACGAACTTTGAAACTTCGAACAGTCAATTTTAACGTTTTTAAGGAAGGTTAATAAGGATTTCTTGGTGTTTTCAGTAGCGATACCGTCGTTATATTTTAACTTCCGTGAGAAACCGGCGTAGCTTAAAAGTTTTATTTGCTTATTGCCGTTAAAACTGCCGAAGTAATAGAGGTATTTCGCAGGAATCGTTCTTCTACCCAAATAGTTGTTTAACTTAGAGCGTAATAGGAAAGTAACTTCTTCTTCTACTTAGTTAATCTGTTCACAAGCCAATAAGCACTAATTAATGTTGATTGGACTTAAATCGTTACAACTTTGTCGATTCTATTAGTCTTTGAAGTAAAAATAGTATTGCATTAGTTAAGTAGTATATTTATTATTCTGGATTTAGCAGACCTCTAGCTGGTCTACACTGTAATTTGTATAGCCAATTTCTTAGTCTGTGCCCTAGAGTAAAGTGTCTTATACTGCACTCAAATTACACCCAATGCTGTAAGTCTCCACAAAGTAATGCACTCAACTTGAAGTTTAGTATATTCAACTTTACTCAAAATAAAGTTGACTTACTACACTGCATGTAATACTATTCTAATAACTAGAATATTTGAAATTGAGGGATTATATTTTTTATCTTGGAGGCTCAATGAATCTGGAAGTTTATCTATCGGTTAACTTATACAAATCAATCAATGTTCTTTTAAAACCAGGTTTGTAGAAAGCGTTCAAATGAATATTATAGGAAATTCCTAAAATTATTTGACTCACTAAATGTGTTAGATAATGAACAGTTAATCTTCACTCATAAATAGGGATTTTTATAACAATAATTGACCGTTGAATTTTCATTCTTTAAGGATTAGTAAAGGTATTACATGTTGTATATTCATTAGTCAGATGCCTAATACGAGTTGGTTATTCTGCCCGAATATTTTTTTTAATATAGCAGTAACCCAAAGAATAGGGTATTTGATCATAATTCATATTTAATATATATAATTTCATGTTAAATACCGAAAACAAAAACAGAGAGAGGGGTAGAATGCAGTTATGGATATTACCATATATTTTTGTAATTGGTAAGAAACTATGCTGCTTAGTGCACCTTTTCTAAATGCATAGTAACGTACAACTATGCAAGGTTCATTCCTGAAAAGTTGATAATAACGTGCCACTACCTAGAAGTAGCTTTCGCAAAGTACCCGGTAAGGTTGTACGGCTTAGAAGAGAGATTGGAAAATGTATATTAAAGTATCACTGCTTCGATAAAAGGTTATAACCTTATACCTATCGCGTATACTCTCTAGATACCGCTTTTCTTCTGTAACTTGTCGAAACTGCTATAATCACAATTTTTAATACTTGTTTATTATGTTAATATATTAAGACGTTATTGATATTAATTAGAATCTAAGTCAGCCAATAAAAAATAGCTTAGGGGAAAAAGACAAACTAAAGTTAAATTCTTAAAATTGGATTCTATAAAGGTCCCTATTATTTATAATTCTATAGTACGACGTACAGAAATTATACGAAAGTGTGAAATTACACCTAAACGCCTTTAAAACCCAAAACTTAATAAGACTAAAAGATTGGAAGTAACTTTGAAAAAAAGTTGGTACTGTTGGTAGGCCTTAGACGTTGCAACGTTGTCGATTCGATTGGTCGAAGTAACAGTAGTATTGCGTGGTCAGATGGTGGATGTATTGTTCTAGGTTTGGTAGACTGCTAGCCGGTCTGCACTGTAATTTGTATCGCCAAGTGCTTGGCCTATGCCCTAGAGTGAAGTGCAATGTACTGTACTCAGCTTACACTCAATGCGGTAAGTCCGTATAAAGCAATACACTTGCAGTACGGTCAACTTTACTTACAGTAAAGTTGACCTACTACACTGCATGTAATACTATTCCAACACTGGCGGCTTTTTAATTTGTGCACGTGTACGTCAGTATAGCTGACTAATCTTTTCTGGTTACCACTAAATTGCCCCCTCGTCAACTGGCCAGACTCCTGTTAATTCCAGTTGGCTTCCACATTAAAATGCACCCAGTTATATATAAACTAGCACCATTTGACTTTAATTACTTCGCCGTTTCGTGGTCCAAGTTTATCAACTCCCTCAAAAAGTTCTTTCGCTACAGTTTTTTATATATCTTTACTTCAACTATGTCACTTAAATAAATCACTATTATCAATCCCCTGGCCGTTTTCCAATTTGCTAGCATACTCTTGTCCATCGTCACGTAACTTGTGTTTTCCGGGAATCTTGTACACATAGCCCTCGATTCGTATAGTCAGCCTTTTACTATCCACAAACCTTTTCAGGGCCTTATTTAGCGATGTTTTCATTATAGTATTAGTAGGGTTATCTTTTCCATCGATTTATTGGAACTTCTCGATTTTCCTCCCTTCGTAGGCTTCGCGGAGTACTATTACGTCGATTATCAAACGCTCTTTATTATTGGTTCTAAGCTTTGAAAGGTATCCGAAAGGTTTTTTTTCAATCGGCATAGATTATTACCGGGATGGGAGGAATTCGTAGCTACCTGGTAATATGGTCAAGGGTTTCCTATAGTACTATGTATTCATTAAAGCCCTCTATTATGACATAGACCTTCGAAGCTAACATATTTCATATAATCCTCTTATACTTGACAGAGGTTTAGTAAATTAAATTGCCGGTAATATTAAACTGGTTTTCCTATCTATCTTTATTAATAAGCGTTATCAGGAAGCCTATCTATAAAGATTAGTCGGTATCATTTGTCAATAACCTGTCTGTAAAGATTATGAGCTTGGCCTTTAAGAGGTCGATTAGTACCAAATTAATTTTGTCGTCTAGGTTTCGCATCTATTATTTTAACCTCTTTTTTAGTCGATTAAAGTTTTTATCCGTTGGTTTTTGTGCTTATACCGTAATAGATAAATCGTATAAGGCGTCCGGTTAGTATAGGATGGCAATATAGCTACCTCATATACGCTATTCCAAGTACCGTTAAGCTCCGGCTTTATTAGTTTTGTCTATTATAGCAAAAACAGCGCCTTAGCCTTTTTGACGGAAGCTTAAACCGGAATTAACATTAAGCATACGGATTAAGTATTCATTAAAGTTAAGTTAGTTGTTTTCCGTTAATGTTGTTATCGGCTTATAATTTTAGAACTTGGAGTCTTCGATTACTTGCTAATTTAGTGCCACAAAGCTAGCTGTTCCGAGGAAAAGAGTGTCGTTAGTTTATATGTCCATGAAGTATAAGTTCTTCTCCCAAATTACTAACAAGTACGGATCGTATATTAAAGATTTTATCACCTGCCGGCATTTGAAGTGCGACTGGTAGGTTAGGAGCCAGTGGAAGTCTGCTTTAGCTCATTTATATAATGTTTTGACACACCGTATTACCGTTTCTAGTAAGTAGATGGTGCGTGGTTCCTATAATAGCTTTAATAATATAATTTGTTGAAAATCCGTCGCCAATTTTTCGTAGGCTTGAGTAATATTGCGAATATTAAGTATAAACATGCCTTTAGTTTTGGTTAGTAAACTTGTTGCCAGGGCAATTACTAAGCGTTAGCTGATTTTCTGAATCGTTGGCGACTACATGAGGATTTAGTTATTGCCTTCATTGCCGTATTTTTAAGAGATTAGTCGTGATTTTTTTCACAAGGCCACCCCGTAGTCTTTTCTTTGACTTCGTAGATAATACTCTACTTAATAATCGTAAATTTTAGGTTTTAGAGGTTAAAGTTAGTTCTCGACACAAATTGTACTACACCTCGAGTTAGTAGACCATCGATCTCAACCCTATCGCTTTTTTAAAAAGGTTTGCCGAAAGTTTTAATAATTCTTTATACCCTAAGCTTTACTATCATGTTTTATTATCCTTTTTTTCTCCTTTTTACCTAAGTATTATTATAGATGTTGCCCGGTGTATATTTCTCCTTTTTAACATTTTACTCTTTTTCTTTCAGGGGTCGCCCGCGCTGGTGGCGTTTTATTGGTTTATTAATAATGAGTAGAGGGCGATAGTGTCAGTTCAGTTGTTAAATGTAGGAGGCTTAAGGGTTTTTATCTTTAGTACGTTTAATGTAGGTCTTAACCTGGGTGGTTCGGCAGGATATGGAGCTATTAGTAGTTTTGACAATTACTTAAAAGCTTGTAATACTTAATATTTTGTATAGGCTTTCCTATTTTCCTGGCTTCAGCTACATGCGTACTTTACTTCATAACGGTAAAACCAGTATGTCGATCGTTAAGGGACCGTTTCTAGTGTTAAGAGCGTTATTGATCTGGCGGCATACCGATTCCCTTTACAGTTCCCTTAAAGTTTTGTTATGGGCCGTAATATATTAATTAGTATTTACCGAGGGCAGAAATTCATTCGTTAGGCGTAAGTACGCCCAAAAGACTGAATGCGTTATTGTTCTACCGTTTAGGCCCATGGTGTTATTAAGGACTTTTACTGCTGTTTGTAGGCGTGCTTCCGGATTTATGAAGCTCCTAATCTTCATTGTAAGGATATTATACGCTTGGCGGCGTAGATTGTATGCCTTCTTAACCTTTTCAATACTTCAGTAGTCTTTTACAAGTACCTATTTGCATTATATACCCATTATCTTAACATCTTTTGGGAATTTCGCCATCGTAAAGTTGATACTAGTATTGTGGACGACGATGTTAGGTGGACCCAAGTATATAGTAATCCACCGTAATTTTAACGTTTCTTACATATCTTTTACTAAAAGATATTTTAGAAATCTAGCTCCGTAAAAAAAGGTTGCGAAGTTAAAGATATAAAGAATAGGCTTATTATCTAAATAAAAAAACATTAATAAAAATCTTACAGTTAAAGTTTTTGTCGTCTTTTAGTGTAAACTTAAATCTCTGGGATGCTTAGGTATGTGTTTGGTAGTGGTGGTAAAGCCTTTAAATGGTTTTTAGAGCAAAGTATTTTACATCGTTATGCCTTGCAGACTTTGGGACTTTGTAAAGCCTATTAAATACTACTTAATTAAAGAGTCAGTAAAATTGACGTATCTTCGGTTTCGTCAGGTTTAACACTATTGCTTCCAGACATTAAAGATAAAATTATAAGTACCCTTATTTAAAGGCAAGTAGAAACCTTTGGCTTTTTTGAACTAGCTTATTTAAGTTGACGTCCACGTTAACGTCGAGTGTTTCGATGTTCTTTAAGTAAAGTAGGAAAATATTAGTGGACTTAAGTATATAAAACATAATTACTCCTGCAACCGTTTGGATTACTATTGTCCCTAGTAACGATAATTATTCGCCTAAGCTAATGCTAACTTTAGATTTTCCAGTATAGTAACTATTAATCTTAGTAATTATAGTGCTTTCTCTCCTTAATGTTACGTATTACGAATAGCTTTTTATTAAGTACCTTATTACCCTTATATCTGATATAATACCCTGAAACGTGTGATTCGCGTAGCAATTACAGAGGTTAAAAGTTTGTAAGAGATTAGGAGTATAGTTAGGTTAAATATAAGAGTCTTTTCCACTTGAATGATATAAAAAGGTATAGTTAGCTAGTTACTAAGCTACCGTAGTAGGAGTAGTGTTTTTATGTTATTTGTTTTGTTTAGGGGCATTTTAATTAATAGGCATATCCCCTCCAAAGTTTTTGACCTAGTCTAAGTATTTTTATTTAAAAATAGTGGGGTACTGGATATAATATATTACCTTTTAGGTATTTCGTTCGGTAGAAGGGTACCGAATTAATTACCATTCAGTTTTACTATAGATTTAATATCTCTTACTACTATGATAACGATAGTTCTGGAGGTTAGTAGGTCTGCCTGTATCTTATCGGTGTTATCGTGAGTGCTACTTCTAATCCGGGACTAAGATCGATGTGCCAAACTTTAGGCGTTGTGGGCGTCTGTACTTGCTATCGATGTAATTAACTACCATAAGGTTTTTTTTATCCACGTTAGGGAAATTTCCGGATTAGGGGTATATACCTAGCTAGTTTGGTGTACGCGTTACTACGGTGGTAGGAGAGGAACGTAACTGGTTAAAAAAGCCTTCATAGGTAGCATCTGGACGGTCTAAAACGTATTCGAACTTACTAACGCCTGTAACTACTGCCCATACCTGCTCGCAAAGTGTGGCTTCACCAGCGTAGGCTTTCCCCGTAGCCTTTTCATACATTATTAGTTTGTTGAGTATCTGATCAAAAATATCCATTGGTAATTACTTCTTCTTCTCTTTTATTATTATTGTAGTTTACAGTGTGATAACCTAGTCTATATAGTATTACATGAGGTGGACGTCGTATTCGAAGTAACACTTTATATTTTCGTAGATTTCGTGAAATACGGTAGCGCTTGTTAGAAAGGTTAAGTAGTAGTCTTTGGAATAACCTAAAAGATTTCGGAAAATAGTAAGTAAAAACTAGAAAGTGAGACCTTTATCTACTTGTTAATATTTTTAAAATAGCATTATCTTAGTGTTAAAAAGGTTGTAAGGCTTTCCGTTATACTTTTTTTTGTTATTTAAGATTTTAGAGAAATTTGTTATTATCTTGTAATTAATATTCATTATCCTGATTGGTCTTAGAGAGGGGTTATGATAGTTATCCTAGAATTAGTTGGTGTTTACTGGCTGTTTAAATTTTAAAGGTTTCGAAACACAGTATTGAGGGTAATTGCTAATCGCTTGGCCCGCTGGATAAAGTCTTGTAGTAGGGTCTGTAGTTGGCTTACGTATGTAGGTAAGTCTGAAGGTGGAGGGTTCTTAAGGTGCTTGGCGATTGTAGTGTTAAGGATCGATGGGTTTTTGTAGGTTTTGAAAGGCCTGACGATGTTATTTAATTAACTGGTGTAAAACACCGACGTTAATACCTCTGACCGCGTTGGAAGCCTTTGCTTCGCATGTTCTTCCGCCGCTAAAAGCATACTCCGCGCTATCACGTAGTGGTACTAAAACAGGTTCCTTATCGTTAGTAAATAAAGAGGTTTGACTTAGCTAAGAGTAAATGGGAGATTCTCTCGATTTTGTGTAAAGGTGTTAATGTTTTTTAATAGCTTTGCCCTCTTTTTAAGGGTTCTGTAGGCATTCTTCAAGCTGAGCTAGCTTAAATAAAGGTTATTCTATTCCCTTTAAAGCCCTATCTGGTATGTAAATTTCACGCCACTTGACTTCTTTCCTTAAATTAACCTTAATATAACGTTAAATCATATTTTAAATGTCTAGTATCTAATAGTTCAAGAACTCGAGAATGTCTTGGAAAATATTTGCGCGGTGACTAAACTCTTTACCGACGTTAAACTCGAGGATGTATTGGCCAACGTAGTTAATCAGGTAAGGTTTGTTAAAGGACTCTTTAACATCCGTAGTTTAGGGTTATTCTCGTAAAACTTGGTAAAAATAGTTTTAAGCGTTTCGATTACTTCTTTCCTGTTGAGGTTAGTGATAGCTTTAAACTTAGCGCTAGGGGAAAACATCTTGATAGGAGTGCAAGGCGAAAACTTGGTGATTTTGGGCGTAGAGACTTGGTGTTTTGGCGTAAAGACTTGGTGATTTAGTGTGGAGTCGCATTACATGACTTTCTCGGCATAACTTGATGTTTTCGCTTAGAGCAGCGAACTTAACGATTAAAGTGATATAGGGAGTGAAAAAGAGTAGATTAGGGTAAATATTTGGTGTTTAGAGCAAGATCGAAGGTCGTTAGTGTAGGTTAAGGGCGAAAGATAGTGGTAGAGAGCGAAGGTTATTTGTTATAGACCGTGTGACTTAGTTGTTTTTCTGTAGTAGTAGCACGTATAATAATACTGACTTAGCCGTTTGCTAACTTGCCGAACGTTAAAACTTCTGACAATCAATCTCAACGTCTTGAAGAAAGATCACTAAAGATTTCTTAATGTTTTCGAATAACAATACTGTCACTTACTTTCGAATTGTTGTTGGAATACTAGCGCAACACAAAGGTTATTTCTGTCCTCCTGCTGTCAAAAGACTTCTGCAGTAATAATAATGACCCTATACAAGAATATTTACTCTATCCTAGTGATAAACGCAGAGCGTAACCGGAAAGTAGCTTCTTCTTTTACTTAGCTTATCTGTACTTAACCTAGCAGGCAAGCACTGATTAGTGTTGGTAGGCCTTAGATTTTGCAACGCTGTCGATTCTATTGGTCGAAATAACAGTAGTATTATGTAGTCAGATGGTGGATGTATTGTTCTTGGTTTGGCAGACCACTAGCCGGTCTGCACTGTAATTTGTATGGCAAAGTGATTGGCCCATGCCTTAGAGTGAAGTGTGGCATACTGCATACGACTTACACCTAATGCGATAAGTTCGCATAAAGCAATACACTTGCAGTACAGTTAACTTTACTTACGGTAAAGTTGGCCTACTGCACTGCATGCAATACTATTCCAACAAGTACGATATTATCAATCTAATTAATAACCGATTTACCAAAATCTTTGTCGAGTTGTTTTTGATTCGCATTGCCACGTTAAACGTAACTAGGTACTTTATAAAAAAGTATTTTATTACGTATTCAACCACATAAACAAAAATTAATAAGTTTATATACCCTTAGCTAACATTTATCAGATCTAAATATAGCATCCAAATTGTTTTTATATTTCGAAAGCAGTAGGAACGTAACACTTACATTGTTTCTAGAACCCAAAAGCGGTTCAGACATAATACTTAAACCGCTTTTCAACAATAAAAATGGCTATATTACAACGTTCGAGACGCCCTTAATATAGCTTCCAGGATCAAGGATTTGGACTAGTGATTTGTAACATGAACCTTCCGTTGTTCCGGTTAATATAATACGTAGTGGAAAGATTTTAATTGTCGTAATTATGGAAATAATTAGCTTAGGGGTATATACTAACTAAGTTTAGTATACTCGCTATCGAAGTTTCAATCAAGACTGAAACTGATTAAAAAAGTCATTATAAGTGGTATCTATTCGTGTTGAGGCGTATTCAAATTTATTAACGCCGGTAATAACTACCAGAACTTACGGTGAAAGTATAGTCTTAGTATCTTATACATTTCTCATTTATTACTTACAAAGTATTTACTTGTGATATATCTAATTAAAAACATCGATTAATATTTCCTCTTATTACTTCCTAATCATTATTTCTGTTCACTACGTCGAAGTCCAATTCGTATAGTATTACGCAAGTTAGATGTTGTATTTGAAGTCAATATTTATTCCATTATGAATTTCACGGAAAATACATTCCTGAGGGGAAAAGGTTCAAATATAGTCTTTAGCATAATTTGCAAGCATTTCTGTAAATATTAACTGGAAACTTCAAAGTGAAAACTCCATTTATTTCACGATGTAGAAAAATGGTTCGATCTTAGGATCAAGTAAATCATTAGGTCTCACATCATACATCACTATTCCATTTCGAATTTTGATCAAATTCTTGAGAAGTACGTAATTTATATTAACCATTTTATCTGGTATCAAAGGTAGGTTACTAATATCGTTTGAGGTGTCAATACTATTTCTTACAGTTAACCTGAATCTGAGACCTTCCAAGCCGAATAGTAAAGATGATTAGTACTTGTTTAGCCTAATGGGTAAAGGTTTATGTCAAAACCTATGATATACTCATAAATATAGTTGTACCATCTTAAGTTTTACGTAATCGCATTACTTAAGTATTATTAGACAAAAAAACCTCACTATTGTGTTAGGTCTTTATCGTTATAACGTAGTCAATTAGAATCACTGTGTTAATAGTAACTGGTGCTGCATTGATGTTGGTTGATTGATGGATGTTGTAGATTTTAAGTTTGGCAGACTGCTAGCCAGTCTGCATAATAATTTGTATGGCCAAACGCTTTGGCCTATGCCCCACTATAAAGTGGATACGTACTGCACTACCTTTACAATACAGTGTATTCAAATCGCATAAACTGTAGTAAATTTTCAGTACATATAATCAACTTTACTACAAGTAAAGATAGCCTGGCTGTATTTCATTTGACTGCTATTTCAATACTGACAGCTTTTTACCTTATACCTACACGTTAGCATGGCTTGCCATTAATTGGTAGTAACCTTTAAAATTCCTCCCCAATCCACAAGCTAATAACAAGCTAGACCACTGTTGATTCCAATGAATATATATTAAAATTGATTTCAATTATGGCTCTTCTTTGCATTTTTGTTTCATCTATGATAGACCTCCGCTTCCTCAATCCCGTGTACAGGTATTGCCCTATATACTTATGCAAATTTGGTACATAACCCATTACTTACTTTTTGCCAATAATTTAGACTACTACTATCACCGCTTTTTCCACCGTTGCTATTAACGTTACTATTATAGTAGTCTTCAAGTTAGTTAGGGAACCCCTTTTTCTTTTCGTCGCATGATAGGTGGTTTAATTAGCCCTCGATTCGTACGGCCAACGTATTGTTATTTACAAACCTTTTTAGGGCGTTATTAGGTATTAATTTAATTATAGCGTTAACAAGATTATCTTTACCGTTAATTCAACAGATTATGTTTAATTACTAGGCTTATTAAGGCTCCTGAAAGCTAGCATGTTTAATTTAAACGTTATTCATTAGTTGTACTCAGCTTTCATAGGTAATCTTAAAGTTTCCAGAAATTGGTAAATATTGGTATAAGTAAACGGCGGTGGTCATAGATATTTAGTAACAATCATTACAATCTCTTTAGTAATTATATTAATTTTTATACTCATCATTATACCGCCAACATCAAAATCTAATACGTTGAAGGTTTGAAGCTTATATTAAACGGATATCCAATATAAAAGGTTACCGGAAATTTTAATTTGACCTTTGAACCTTTTCATGTCACCGAGTATTATTAGAGAGTTAATTTATAGTATAAGGTAAATATTATTAGTAAATAACCTGTCTGCAAAGATTATAAATTTCGCTTTCATTGAATTCGTAAAATCTATGTTCATTTTTTTTGTATTATTCAATTGCTATCAAATCCTTTTATTCAAATTTTTAAGTGCTCATTTTATGGATCTTATACCTATACCAGACTATAAAGGACGTACGATGCCTCCAGTTAATATAACGTAGCGATATAGGCCGTATTTACCGTTTGTTTTAGGTATTATCTGTAATTTTACCCTTCCAAGTTTATCAAAAATCTTTAGGCTTATGGCTTACACTTTTCAACGTAAATTAACATAAATTCTGTTTCTATCATTCATACTATTAAGAAGTATTTACGATTCTCTTAAGCCACGTTACATGTCTGCAACCAACGTTTCAATTAGTTAACAATTTTTTAGTCCTGTTTTTCGATAATATATCATGTCGCTGCGATAGTCCCAGTATCTCTTAGGGAAAAGGTATCGTTAATTTCTATTTCGACGATGCCAGAGTTTTTCCCCTTTATATTTAATAGACATGGGTTAAATATTGAAGTATTTATATCTAGTTTATTTTGAAAGCACGCCTGATATATTAATAACTAATATACGCCTATCGCAGCTAATTCGTATAAGGGTTTGATATAGAGTATCACCGTATTTATATTAAATTTATTCCTTTAGGATTTTTGGCAACAGCAATAGTAAAATTTGTTGTAAATACGTAATGAATTATGTGTACAGTTAGGTAATTTATTGAATATTTAGTGTAAATTAACCTTTTACGTTAAAATATGAATTAGTAATAGTTACGATGATGAATCGTTGATTGTATTTTTGAATTATAAGTAATTCAGTAAGGATTCAATTTTTACCTTTATTACCCTATCCTTAGGTAATTAGCTGTAATTCGTTTTGCAGCCGCTCCGCATTTTTATTACGAAACTTGTAAATTATAAGCGAGCTAAAGAAAAAATGTTTTAGTTCTCAAAATGTAATAGTACCATAAATGATATAACCCTTTATAATAAAGGCCGTTAATCTCTACTTGATCGCTTTTTTGAACATAACTTGCCCAAGGTATTAATAATGCCTTTAACACGTAATTTTAGGGTGAGGTTTCTGATTAAACGTTTCCTTGTAAAATACTCACGTCATTGTAAATACCCTAACTGATATATAATTCTTATCGCCGTCCTTCTTTTTATAATATATTCGCTTTTCAGTAGTTTTTTATGTCATAGACGTTTCATTAGCGTATTTATCATCGGCTGGGAAGGTTTATATTAGTTTATCCATTTGATTGGGACGTTATCGACCTTAAGATGTTTGTCAAATCGAAAGGGTTATTTATACATCTTAACGTATATAGTTCGGAAAGTCATAAAACTATGACCTACTTCAATTATTAATTTTCAATTGGTAATAACTAAAGTTCTGTAAGTTCTATTATATTTAACTAATTCTCGTTATATGAGGAATCTACTTTAAGTGGGGGGGAGGGAATAGCACGTTTATTGTTAATAGTTTATTTCCGGTATTCAAAGTACTGTTAATCTGGCGATGGGCTGATTCCTTTCTTCATTACGTTGAAACTCTACTATATACTATAACGCGTTTTTAAGTGCTTAATAATTGTAACGACTTGGTTGTTATATATAAATAGAGTCTAAATATTAGTAAATTTGGTACAAGACTGTTAATATTAATAACATTTTTAAAGTTCTTTACCGTTATTTAAAGCTGTACTATTTAATTCATTAAGCTTTCGGTTTCCTCTATAATGATATCTTAGGCCTTTAGCATGGAGGTATATGCTTTGTCGACTTTGCTAATATCTTTAACATTCTTAACGGGGATTCACTTATATTCAATTCCTATGAATTTAACGCCAACTTCAAACTTCATCGTAGTAAAATTAATTACAACATCGTGAATGGACATATTTGGTAATATAAGGTACGTATCAATCTATGAAACACGTAGTACCTTTCACTTTTCCTTCGCTGTAATAGTTTTCAGGACCTTAACGTCGTAAAAAGCTGTGGCGGATTTCACAACATATAGTATTAACATGCCTTTTAGGTAAAATAAGTTTACGCATACTTTAGAGTTATAGTTTCAATTTTTATTGAACGTGAATTTAAACCTTCACGGGGTTTAGAAATGAGTTAAGCAGTAGTGGCAAATTCTTCCAATTACCTTTCTCGTTAAAAAATTATTTATTTTAGAAATCAATATATTTAATACCTCATAAAGCCTTTTAGTTGCCGGATGGGAAAAATTAAGATTCAATTAAAGAAGGTTGGACTCCGCTAGGTATCACGAAACTATTTTCCGCCTTTAACGTTAAATGGAAATATTTGAATAGACTTAACTAATATTAGCACGTTTGTTTAAACATTAAAGTTAACATCGAGGTTTTCTATATATATAAGGTAAAAAAAAAGAAGTTGGAAGATTTCAAGATAACAAAATAATAAGGTTAATAATAATTTTGATCAGTTTTAATTTAATTAAAGATAGGTTTTTTCCCAAGCTGCAAATTACTTTAACTTTGTTTATATCCACGTAATCTCTTTTCAAAATAGTATTCATATTCCTTTGTAACGTGACATATTACAAATAACTTTCTATTAACTGTGGTGCCGCTTCCGTATCAAACATAATCCCTTAAAAAAACTACTTCTCATTAAGATTTTAAATGGTTAAAAGGTTTAGAGAACCAGGTTATTTATCATTATATTGGTGGTATGGGTTTTTACCTACAGGGTAGTGTAAAAGGCGTAGTCGGCGAGTTATTATGTTATTTCTGAGATATTACTAGTATTAGTATCGTCATACTAGCCGATAACTTTAGGTTTATTCTCCAACTATTTAAATTTTTCCCCTCCAAAGTTTACAAGTTATTTGAAGTAATCAAATATTGAATTAAAAAATAAACTAATATATATGATATTGACTGATTGAATTCACATTCGACGACAGTGTAACGAGTTAACCAGTAGCCTTATTTACCATGAATGTAGTAATTTTGAACGTTTAAAGTAAATTTGTTTGGACGACTTCATGACTTTAAGTAAAAGGAAAACACTTTTTCGTTGGTAACTAAGTTTCGTCCTCAAGTTTAGGCCAGCGTTTAATCGTATTGACCGGTCATTTAGTTCATTTCATCGACATAATATTTGTGAAAAGGTTTTTTTCCATCGTTACTCAATTGAAGAGCTTAAGGATATATACTAGTTTAACCGAAACTAGAGTTATTAAGGTCAAGAACGACCAACAAAACTGGCAAAAAAAAAAAAAAAAAAAAAAACCTTTCGAAAGTGATATTAGGGTATTACCAGGCGTATTATAACTTTTTATAGCTTGTAATGGCTTGCCAAACCTATTGACGTAAGGTTCATTAGCTAGATTTTATGTTCCCCATGACTTATCGGCAAAGTTTTGGTTTGTGAAATATCTAATGAAGGAGTTCTATCTTGCTTTTCTATTTTTTTTGTAATATTACATATCAAATTACTTCATAATATTCCAATCGATTTAATATTAGGACAGCTTAATATCGTATTAGAAAAAACCCATTAAGCTATTGTGAATCTCGCTAAGAGATAAGTAATTTGTCATTTACTAGTAATAATAATTCTCGACTTAACCGGTAAGGAAATTGTGAAATAATGAGTAAAAACATAGTAATTCAATTCTTATTTGGTGGAAAGAGTTAAAAACTAGCGTAACTAAACGTTGAAAAGTTAGTACGGCTTATTGTTATAATTCTTCATTCCTTACCAAATCTTAACTAAAATAATAATCGTTACGTAATTCGTATTTACTATAAAAATACGTTAAGGAAAAGGAGATTTATTGGTCGTAGCGACCATTTAGATCCCTTAACTGGGTAAGGTGCTAATATTAGTAGTGCTAGTAGGTAGGATAATTATCTTTAATAGAGTTTAAAAGGAAAAAGATTAAAGTGGTATCTATAATAGGCTCGCGTGTAAAGCTAGTTTTTCCTTAATTTGGCTGTAAAAATTGGACGTATTGCGGAGCTTACGGTAAAGGGACTTGGCGGTTTTCACCATAAATAACTTGGTAATAATCCTTTCAATATTAAGGGGCTTATTGAGATGTTTATTAAATTAACTAGTAAACTTAAAGGCTTACTATGTATGGGTTAATGAATATTTTACTACTAATGGTATTTGAGTGTAAATTTCACGTAAAGGGGTCTAAAAACTTATCTAAGCTCGGATTAGATATTACGAACGCATATAGGGGCGTTAAGGGATGTTATCGCCAGCAATACCTTTACCCGTAACTTTAAAAAACTATTAAGGATTTTCATCGTTGGCATATTCGTATAGTAAGTTAGCCAGATAACCCCTTTTACTTTTCTTTAGCGGGAGTTGAACAACTCGGACGGTAAGCTTGGTTTTTAGCCCAATTTCGACATATTTCTTTGCTGTTTTTTATATATCAAGGTTTCATTTTTTAAAGTATTTTTAAAATCATGAAAACTCTTGTCATGACTTAAACATTATCTGTAAGGTCTAAATCGAAAATATAAAACCTAATAGAATTGGTAAGGTACTCGATTCAATAGGTTTTGGTACAGTTTATCAAGTAGATGTTTTCGTCGTAGGGTCTGACGAACATTTCTCCTAGTTTTTTAATTGCTTTTGTGCGTTCAGTGTCGTAAACGTTTTAATGCCGGCTTATGTTAAAGTGTAGGATGAGAAAAAGTGATGTAAAATGCTAAATCGTAGATTAGCCGTCACAGTTGGTATAAATCTAAGGTAGTATGACTTAATCGTTTTTATTATCTGAAATTTACAATAATAGTACCCGTAGTAATAGCAATGATAAGAGAACTAAATTAGCCTTTTGCTAACTTACTAACTTCTTGATCTTTAAAAATTTTAGGCGGTTCATCTCAATGATTTTCAAAAAGGATCTTTGGTAAAAATTTCTTAATATTTTGAGCAACGATACCGTTGCCTGCTTTCAAAATTACCTCGATAGCTAACATAATTCTAAAAACTTTCCGATGTACTGCAGCAACATCAGACACAATACTATAAGGAAGCTTTGCAAAAACCTTTCCTCTACCATTCACCATTGTTCAATGTAGCGTGTAACCAGAAAGTAGCTTCTTTTTCTACTTGGCCAATATGTAAGTCAACTAATAATTACTAATCAGTTTTGGTCAGCCTTTATATTTGCAACATAGTCGATTCAAATCACTGTGGTCGTAGTAACTAGTACTACATTAATATTGGTTGATTGATAGATGTTTTAGGTTCTAAGTTCGGCAGATCGCTTACCAGTCTACACACTAATTTTTATGGCCAAACGTCTTGGATTGTACCCCAATCTGAAGTGGGTACGTACTACACTGCGCTTCCAGTGCAGTGTATAGATATCTCACAAACTGTAGTCAATTTACTTTTAACTGCTTATAGGTCTGTTTACTTCTCAAAAGGCTAGTCCGTGAATTATTCGTACAAGTGATAAAATGATCATGTATTTCGATTAACATTTTTCGGGTCTGAATTTAGAATCAAACAATTCATAACGTTGTTTTGATACTTTTCTGTTCAATCGATGTTGATGTGTTTGAAACCAATATCATTGTCGTAATATTTGGTGAAAAGGGATTCAAACGCCTTGATACGCTCTTTCCTAAAGTTTTCCAATTCTATTTTCACGTTTGATCTGGCTTGTTAACGTTAATTAAATTTAGGTGAGGTGAGGACTTGGGACTTGGCAATTTGAATGCAATGTAACGAGGTAGTTTAGCAAAGTAGGGACTTGCAATGCCATTTAAAGCGAGTTGACAGTTTTCTGTATTTTCGCTTAATGTAGCGATTTTAACGTGTTTGGTAATATATATGATTAACTATTTTGTTTTATCTAAAGAAAAAATATGAGTATAAACGGTAAGATTTCATACTATAAGTTAACGGTTATTTATCGCTAGAGTCGTTAAATAACGTAGGTCATTTTAAACTTCCCAATATAAAGTTGCGATAAGACTATTGATTTGGCTGTTTAATAACTATAAGGGTTTTGGTTACCTGGTATTTTCATTCCCACTATTTTTTTTCCTTTTGACAGTTGATATCAACGTTTTCTTTCAAAAATAATTTAATCAATCTTTCTTTATGTTATTGATAACAGTAGCGGCTCTACCTTTGAATATCCATAGAGAACATAGCTGTCCAATGGTTCATTCTATATATTATTGAAGAAACGAACATAATTTATTATAACTTTTCGCAAACCCTTTTTCTCCACCTCCAAATATAATTTAAAACGTAACTGGATACTAACATCTTCTACCTTACTCATCTTTAATTGACTTCATAGGTACTGATCGATATTAATAGACTTTTAGACGTTGAAACATTATTGATTCGCATCGTGTTTGAGGTAACAGTAGTAGTATGTGGTTAAGTGGTAGATGGTTACTTCTTAGTTTAGACAACCGCTAGCAGGTTTCTACACTAATTTGGATGTGCAATTGCTTGGCCCATACGACACATGAAATTGGATACTATATTCCAAATGACTTATAGTACTACAGTTAGCATAAATTGTCCTTCACTTGAATATCATTCCAACAAAATCTAAATCAATATTGAAATAATGATTGAAAATTCAATCACAATATTATATTTAATGTTTTCTTGAAAATGTTGAATGGTAATAAAAATAAATATAAATTTCGAGTGTCGTGAAAATTACTATTAAATGATATTTTAGCACTTATTACGCAAATCAATCAAAAAGTTAACAGAATAAAAAAAACAAGTAAATTCATTACAAACAAAATCATGTTTATGAGCATTGAATAAATTATAGCATTGATTGAACTCATATTCAGTCTTTGACGCAACTAAATTCCAAAAGTACTCTTTTTCCATTGAAATATGTAAAAAAAATTCTATAGAATGGAAATGAACGCGCATATAGACTTTGATACAAAATTATTCAATCGCTAGGCAGAATCTGGTGGGAAAATTTGGATGAAGAAACTATTTCCACTATATAGTAAATATAAACCTTATTTTTTACAACGTAAATTTCGGCTTAATGAATATAAATAACTTGTCTATAGATACCGAATCACAAACCATTTACCTACTTTATTACAATATGGGTCTAACTATTGGTCTCAAATATAAAATCGAAATTCGTTTCATTGAAAACGCTAAAAACGTCGTGAACCCAGCCTTCATTACTATTAACTCCGTTATAACCTTTTTTACTGCACCCGCCATTATATTAGGTACTGAAATTGTAAAATTATCCATATATACCCTAAATAGAAAAAAAAAAAAACTCACTTACTATATTTCTCATACATATCGATGGAAAAAACAGGTAAACTATAACATTGTTGATAACACCCGTTGAAATAACGAGTTTCATAATGAATTGCTAAAATATATCGCTGATCTCAGTTAAAAAAAAGTTCTAAATATTAGAAAGAAACGTATAAACATTAATATTAATTTAATTTTATGTTGATATATCGAGCGATCATAACTTCTACCGCATTTCAATTGTGGTAATTAAAGTGAACAATCGTTATATGAAATTTAAAGTCTTTATTACCGTTATCTTTGCTGCAATCGTCACAGCTTTCCATATAATTATTAGGTATAACCATTAAATATTAAATAATGACGTAAAATAGTATCTTTATACTTATGAACTTTTATCCCCATGTGATTTAGATTTTTTCGTAACCATTTATAGCTGACATTTCAATTTGATCCTTAAAATCTTTACCTGTAAATAGAAACGATGAAATTGTATTTTCTCAAGGCTTACTCTATCAATATAATTGTTAGATTCTCAATCGGAATCGGAGAATTCTGAAATATCATTGTTGTAGATTAATCACACTAAACTTTTAATAAGAAACAATGTAGAAACAATATTTTTTTTCGTAATGTTAAGATATTACGTAAGCCATACGTTAGAAACTCTTTTTTATGTGAAAGGTCACTCACTCAACGTTGCATCCATTATAACTAATAATAACATAAGCGTGTCAATAACTACTTTTAACTACTGGATTATAATTATTAAAATAATTGAAATATCAAACTTGTGTTATTTTAAACCCATAAATGAATCACAAATAACGTAATCTTATTCGACAAACTTCAATTGTAAAGTGTTAGTAACCCATTTTTCTTAGGTTTTGAATTCTTCTTTTTAGGTAATTGGCACTCTATTGTCACAGGTTGGTGCTTGGGATAGTATCCACTAGGGATCTAGCCCTAACGGTTGTCATGCTCCCACGAAGCTTCAAAATATGCTCCTATACCAATCATGTAATCGGACCACCCCATTCCACCAGCTTTATAAAACTTTTTCAGAAGAGGTATTTTTTTCTAGTATTGTTAGTAATATACCAACTCTCTAACAATAAATTTAAAGTAATGTTTTAACATATAATTCTTAATACGTTTCCCCCGATAGTGTCTTAGATGTTTATAAATAACTATAACCTCAAGTTATATCTCCTGATATTCTAAGCCAGGACCCTTCAACTTTCAAGAAGTTTATTGAAGTACGCGTAAGAAACGAATTTCAAACTTCTTTGGTAACATAACACGACCATTGAACTACCTAATACTAATAATTTACCAAAAACCTGCATACAGAACTCGTTAAACGGAATTTAATCGTTCGCAAGTACACATTTCGTATAAAATACCATAAGACCGACAAACTAACTACGTTCATAAATAAAATCTAACAGTTTGAAGATTTTGCCGATAAGCTTATGTCTTCAGAACAATCCACTAATTTAAGGGGTACTGCTTTCACATTACCTATAAATAATGGAATTATTGCGTCGTTACTTATTACATGCCTCGTTGGTTTATTCGATGATAAAAACAACAACCAGGACTTCTACGATTTCGACAAAAATATTAACATCGTAACTAATAACATTAATCATTGGGGGGGGGATATGAACCTTTAACTAACCGGTAGACTTTTCCGGTAATAAATTATATTTTCTTGGATAAAAAACTACGTTATTCCTTGAATTTCGAAAGTATTCGAAATTTACCGGTATAGTGAAAAATATTTTCATATTAACTTTGAATAGTTTTCAGACCCGTCGACGACCGATATAGAAAGCTATTCAGCTTGTCGCGACGAAGATTGTTTTAACGACTCCACCGCTTTTATAACGATGTTTCACGTTTACTATTACGACTTGAATAGGGCTAAAGCTGAAATCTTTAAGGTCATAAGCTTAAAATAAATAGTTTATAAATAGTTGAACATTTTTTATAACTTTCAAACGTTACTATAACTAAAGCTAGCGGAATATCCCAGGAATCTACCGTTAAATTCGTTACATTTGCCAAATGCATTAATAATACATTAACTAATAGGTTACTCTTCCTCAATATATTCGTAAATAATATGAAATATGTCTCACGTAAACAAATTATTAATGAATGACTTCATAATCTTCATATGCGGCACAGTAACTTTGATTAAATTGATAATAATGATAAAGGCTATATTTTTCGTAACTAAGTTTGTAATAATGATTCACCTGTTTATAATATTCTAGTAGATATCATTATAATAATATACATAAACACTTTTTAAGACTTTTTCAAACGGCGCATTATTCAAATTAACTATACAGAATTCTTCCGCCGATGGGAATCTATCTACTATCTAAGATACGACGCAAACTGTTATCAAATTTTAATTTGTTCATTGAATCTTGTACAACGCCCGAAAAGCTCTAATATTAAGGCCAATACGGGTATTTAACTCACCTCATCCGATGATCTTATCGAATTTTAGGAGAAAAAAGCGTAACTTTTATATATAGTTGCGTATAAAAGTTGAAAAGACTTTGATTCACTTTAATAACTACTCTAAGTCTTAAACAGCATTATTCTTATAATAAACCAACTTCATAATTCTGTTTAATTTATTGACACATAAGTAAATATAAGTTGTAAATGTTTCAAATTTTTATGTAAACAATTACCCTACTAATTGCAGCTACCAAGCATTTTTATTCAATCCTAAAAATGAAACAAAGCCACTCATTAAGTACTTCAAACGAGCTTACGACTTATTTTTATAACTTATTTAAACATCAATTTTGATAGATACCTATAACTAACTGATAATCATAGTATTCCTTATCAAGAATACGGTAGTATTTTTGGTCAACACTAAGTAAAGAGATAACTAGTAACTTTCGTGTCTCTGAAGGGTAGATTATTTTTTGGATAAGCGGGTAATCACTACGTAGAGGAAAAATGATCCGCTTGAGAGTAAAAACTACGTAGACGTATTTATTTCGCTTTTTTATATATCGTTCCTCACAAAGCGCGGACATACTAAACATTTACAACGCAATTCGACGTGATTCAACCCGAAAATATTAATAATTCGATAACTCTGAAATCGCAAACAATTTTCAATAATAACTTTCCTGATACTTTTAAGATATTTATACTTCTATTAGAAAACACCTTGAATGACAAGCTATTCCCTGACTTTTTTGACGCTAATTGCGAAATTATCCTTCAAAACGATAATTAGAGAAAGCCGTTGGAAGTCATTTATAGATAATTTTATTTCATGTCACAGTAGAACCTTTTAATGTTAAGGAAAATGTTGGCTATATTGTTATACCAAAATTATATTTTCGAAAATAGCTTCTTAACGAATATCCCTGTTTTTTCGGTTAAAGAATATATAAGCAACTTATGCTTTTATATCGAGTATTATAAACTTAATACTATTATAAAAAGCGACTGTTATCATTTTCCTAGAATTGAAAAGTCTTTCAGGAATTATTTACGAGCCACTTAACTTACCAAATATAAGTTAAAATTGCTTTTTACAAACTAAGTAGTAAAGAAGTCAACGAATTGAAAATTGAGGTCAATATACATTCTCTATTTCTTGAACACTTATCGAGTTTCTTCGGTCTTTCCAATATAAAGGTTACCTTCTCCTAATATATTAAAGATTCGTTACGCCTGTTCATGCACATTTTTCGTTTTGATTACTCTAACAATATCCTAGTAAACTTAAAAAATATGATCAACAATTACAAAGTCTAAATTGAATAGATATTAATCGCTTCAAATCGAGGAATGAAATCTCAATATATATAAATACTGATTGAACGTTCAAAACCTCAAAAATTTAGGTTTCGTTATTGACACAGAAATCGAAATAAATATAAACCCGAAAAATTTATGGATCATCTAGGAGTGTGCGGCTTTTACTTCGAATAAGAACTACGGGTTTTTTACCTGCACCCACTTAATTTATTTTGTATATAAAAAAATGTATTAAATGGTAGTAAAATAGATAATTTTCATTGTTTTCTGTGTTCCTTAATACCGCGTAAGGTCTGATCGTAACACTTTCAAATCAACGGATCCTTTCAGATATCCGTGGTTATAAGATTTTCATAAATACTGATTTTCCACTTTTCAGGTAAAGAGTTTGGAATGCAGGTATATTCTTCAACCAACATGAATATTTATTGAATAAGGTCGTAATTGATACGATATTCGGTGTTTATATTAATGTTTACGTCAATTATTAAAGCACAGTCATCAGTTAATCATACACATTTACGATTTTTATAGTCTTGCATTACGCGAATTTTGTTACATAAATTATTAATAATATCGATTGAATCTTAAATGTTCGTCATTACTTTATTATTTCAACAGTTGTTTATTCTTCAATATTATTTACGGCCAGTTGTCTTTTATTATCTTTCAATAGTCATTAGTAGACATAATCTTGATATTAATATATCAAAATACCTGTTTTTATGTAAAAATGTTATTGAATTACCACAACCATAGTTATTGCTTGAAATTTCTATCTTTCATTGTCAGATACTAACTATTGTCGAGAAATTTGTTGACGTGCGACTTTTTGAGTAATGCGGTTATCATAACTTTTCTATCTATTTCAGTAAATATCTGATGCGAGCGACCAAAGTTTTTTGAATTGAAAGAGTTTTTTTTTTCAGTCAGTGTTTCATTTTATGATGTATTAGAAAAAATTCCCAAGATTTCTTCTTCTATTCTCTGTATTTTTAAAACGTAGGTAGTATCTCGATCGATAATCATAATGTGAGTTCTTTAATTCTATTTAAGTTAACTGGCCAATTCTTCAGAGTCCGTTCCAGGTAGTTTAGAATAATTTCTTCAGTATTTTATTTCAAAAAGAGAGGAAATGTTAGGTGTTGAAATTGTAGAGGAGTGGGTCATCAATGGTAAAATGAAGAGGAAAGGTGCTAATGAGTAAAATTGAGTGAAGCGAAAAACGTAGATTTTTTTTTAACAAATAAGGCCAAATTAAATGTTGGGTATCAAAGGTGGTAGGTACGATATTTTTGACCTTTGTTGACTTTATTTCTAGAAAGGTATATTTCCTTCTAATCGCGAGAAATAACTATCATTATTTCACACTTAATTGAGATTAATTTCGTCACGTTATTCCGATATATGTTAATCTATATTATCTCCTTTTGCTTCCTTATATGTATTAAGTTTAACAAAATTTTTGATTGATTCACTAATTTATATCAGCACGTTTTATACATTGGGCGTCCAGTTCATAGCAATTTATATATACCTTTGCGCGTTTTTTTAAAATTTAATTTCGTATCGAAAGAGATACGGGCGACGATACCAGGTTCACTTTTTATGGTTTCTTCTAATGATGCTTCCAGACCGACGTTCGAATATATATATATATATATTAGATTATCGATAACAAATATTTTTTGACTTGATATAATGCCAATTTAATTCAATTTTCCCAGCCTAATTACTGATTTCAAAATTATTGGATTTATTAGGTGAAATATATATTTATCAATGAATTTATTGATTTTCAAATTGATTTCTTATCCATTCGAATATCCATATATTTAACCTTTTCTTCAACGATGTTTCATGTTCATTAACTACAATCTTACCGAAGTAATGAAATACGAAGACGAATTTATTATCTTGATATATCCTTGAGTTGCAAACTTCAATATAGTCAATTTTTTTAATTCTTAAGCGTTTTATAAATAATATTCGTCAATGTATTTGAACATGATTGTAATAGGTGTTCATATGTCTCTACTTTCCTTCTTCATTAAGCCCTTTGTTGAACGTTCGAATAGAGATCTAGAAAATGATTTATTATAAAATACAGGTTGATATAGTTATCCAATCCCTTTTAATTGTTTTTTTTATCGAACTCCACTTCGATCATAATCTATGATGGAAAACCACTACTGTAATACAACTTGTATTAACTTGTTGGATTGTATTGTTCAATACGTATAATATGTAAATTCTAATTTACTTCTCGATATTAACGTATCTGAATGGCTACTACATTCATTATTTTCATTCGTATAATGTTGATATTACAACAAATTTTCTCTAATAGTCGTAAGTCTATTTTCATATTAGAGGCACCTCGATTTACCTTACGTATATAGCGTATTTCCACTATGTCAATGTTTGAATAGGATTACTTCATCAATTCAGAAATGTACAGTGTTAAGTTTTATCTTGTTTTTATTTGTAGTAAAAGGTCTTCAAATATTCTATGCCTATCGACTAGGTATTGAACCATCTACCCATACCAGCTTATATCGTTGATGTATATGGTGTAAATTGTTACTCCCGGATGTAATACTCGGTTTTGATTAAATGGTATCATTTTCGAATGAGTCGTCATCCTTAAGATTTTCAATATAAATGAACTATTAAAAGACTTCTTTGACTATTTCCAGTCGTTAAACTTTTACATCCGATTGGGATAACTATAACATTGGTTTCAATGATTTTTAAGTGCTTTCTGTGATCTTAATCAGTTAAGTTAGATTCGGATGAAAAGTTATTCGAATGTCGAATATTTCTAAAATATTCACATTGTGTGAAATTGTTAATAGGTATAGAAGAACTCGTTAGTAAGAAGATAAAATTCGTTTAATCTACATATATTATTTTTGACAAAGTTGACTTCATTACCTATAGACTTACCTCCATCAGATATTACTGAATGGCTCAAGCTATTTGCTCATATATTAGTATTTGTTATCTATATTATTAGGTTTTTAAAGCCAAGGACGCTATAGGTGTTATATGTAGCATTAATTTATCGGTTATTTTTATTACTATAGGCAATCCGTAAAGTTGCAAAGAGGTGTTACCAAGTCCCTTACCATATATTTTTATAGATATATAGTATTGTAAAGAGCGGTTAGTTGTTATTGAAACGTTATGTTTAATTTCAAATGATATCTTTACGAGCGTTTCGATATGTTTCTCTTTCCATTCAAATTCTTTTGCTACCTATTGTGTTTTTGCCAATTCTTTTCATAAATGTGGTTCTCGGGATTTTGGCATTGTCGACGATTTCAATACCACGGTTTCCAATGTTTGGATACGTATAAAATTTTTAAAGTAAAGGTTGATTTTTTTTTCATGATTTACTATCACTAGATCATGCCCACTATATAGCCTGTATAGTGTGACCCTCACTAATGTGTAAATATATACATATACCGGTAGGAAGGCTTTCAACCTGAAATTCTTACCTTATACCCACAACTACCACCCTGTTCAGTTCCCCGTTTCCAGATTGTACCCTATGACTTTATTAAAATCGACCACTATATTCTCTATGCCATACGTATATAAACTAAAAGATGTATCCTTGACACATGTGGCTAATTTCCGAACCGTTGTTATATATACTATTGAATTCTTGTCAAAAGAGCCTTATATCAACTATATAGGTCCCCGCTTCCCGAAGAAACCTTCTCTGCCAACGAATGTAGATCGCATTCGTAAAGGTTTTATTTAGGTAATTACGCTGAAAGAGTACATCCACTGCAAGGTGTATTGAATATTATTTTTCAAACTTATACCCATAATATGGGAAAAACAGCCTTTTCCTATAAAAGGAAATGCCAAGTGCATACTTGAACGGAAAACCGGACCTTAAGCCACCCTTCCAATTAAGGCCACAAGGAACCCTACAATTTAGAGACCCGTAAGGATGTAAAAACTATAGCTTCGGCCAGGCTGTGTTGTACGGCCATCCCAGTCCCTACGCAACGTCTACTCGTATTGAGGATCTAACAGCGGTCCTAAAAGAGTAAAGAACCTATAAAACACGTATATCTTGGTTGAAATTCCGTGACGGTGGGGAATTTACACTTTATAATCCGGTAAATAATATATTTCACAGTAGGAAAAATCACGACCCAAACTACTTTTTTTTTACGGCTTGCAAGCTCAAGAAGTGTAAAAGAATCGTAAAAATAACAAATTACTAAGCGGGTGATGTGCTGGAACAAGCTTTTTGTGGCCAGCCAAAGAAAGGCATCTAAGGTATATTCAAAGGCTCTGCAAAGCAAGTAGTGCTCTGGTATTAATAGTGACGGCTTGAAAATAAAAAAATAAAAAATAAAATAAAGTCGTTAAATGCGAACGTTGATAATAAAGGTCTTTCTTCAAGACCATTAAACGCACAATTAATAAAACTTGTATCGCAATTGCAATTGCAGTGTAAGTTGAAGTCTGAAGGCCCCGATAATTGGAAGAAGCGTTGATATGGGCAGCGACGGTTCAAAGATAAATGAATAAATAAATGAAGAAATAAATAGAGATGTTAAGTTCGAGCCCTTATAAGGTCTTGGTTTAAACATTAAAACGAAGAAGAACTCGAACTTATATTGTAATTGCAGTCAGAGTTCAAATTCAAAATACTTTGTTCGCACAGGTAGCGAGGGACGGAATCGCTGGTTATGAGTGCTATACCCTGGATTCACCACTGCGCCGGCGGTGCGCCGAGCGTATGACGATCTTCATAGCCAAAAAGTGGTCGCCAGAAAAGATTCAAGTGGTGGTAAAGCCGATTAAAGATGATGTGGTGGAATAGGATACATATGAAGTGATGATGTTGAGAGCGACTGGACCTGAAAACTTTTCTCGAAAGTGGGCACTATTATAGTTTATAGTGCAGGCCCTCTAACTTCCTTAACAAAGTGCTGCGTGCACTCATTCCAAGAAAGTTGATGGAAGGTCGAAGATGTAAAGGTTGATATATAAAGGTTTATCGAGAATTTAGGCTATTATAAGGTGATTTTTCAGTGTCGCCTATATTAGACCCGTTTTCAATGTTTTCGTAATAATCGGAACCGTTGTTATAACGTTTCAAAATTTTAGTAATTAATTCATTTTACGAATAATATTGGTTTTTAAGATGTTAAGCTGATTCATTTTCAATCAATTCGTGGAAGATATTGCAAATGTAAGAAGTTGAATATTACACCAAATCTATACGATAATCCATTTTAATAGTTAGTATAAATATCAAGTACCGTATTTTATAATTGATTGAGTCTTATTTATAAAAATAGTCACAATTAATAATTCCCCATATCCGGTGATTTATAATTGTCGAATAATAGCTATTTAATAAAAGTAATGTCATTGAGAGTGTGATAGATATATCTAATCTTATTTATTCTCCATAGAATCTGTAATATCAATCATTATATCTCTAGGGTAATGAACTTCATCTTTATTTCTATATTGGGGTAATTATTAAAATTAAATCCATGTTAACAATATTTTATTTCAAAAGAATATTATAATTCTCTCGCCAAGGGTATCGAGGACTTTTCTTTTTTATGTCTGTTGGAATAGCAGTCAAGTGTAGTACAGTCAAGTCAACTTTACTTGCAATTAGATTGATTGTGCATACTTCAAATTGACTGCAGTTTGTGGAATTGGAATACACTGTGCTGCAAGTGCAGTGCAGTAGATGTCCACTTCAAAGTAAGGCACAGGCCAAAGCGTTTGGCCATAAAAATTAGTATGCAGACCGGCTAACGGTCTTCCAAACTTAGAACGGAAACATATCAATCAATAATATCAGCGCAACACTAGTTACTTCGACCTCAGTGATTCGAATTGAATACGTTGCAACTATAAAGTTCTATCAACACTGATTAATGTTTATTAGGTTAAACACAGATTAATTAAGAGTAGAGAAAAAACATAGTTTACGGTTACGTTTTGCGTTTAGGGTTAGGGGAAAGAAAATTCTTTTGTAAATTACCTTTATAAGTCTTGAGTTAGATTCCAAACGGCAGTAAAACAAAGAAATTATTTGGGGTACGTCAGTCTTTAAACGGAAATTAAGAAGTAAATGACGGTATCGTTATCGAAAATACTAAGAGCTCTTTACTAGATCTTTCTGAAAGACGTTTAAATTGACTATCAAAAGTCTTAACGTTCGCGAGTTGGTAAAAGGCTAAGTTAATACTACTACGGGTACTATTTCCGTAAAAAAAACGGGTAAGTCCTAACGTCAAAACAATAACCTTCGACCTCCACTAAAAACGACCTCCAACCTTAACATTTCCACTAAACTCTTGCCTATACTTCACTCTTTTTCACTTCCTACATTATATCGATCGTTAATCTTATTATTTCAAGCGAAAATATCAAGCCGCGTAAAAAAAAACCACGTTGTGCCACCTTTCAACCTTGCTGAACCCTTTAACACCAAGAGGATTATCGCCAAGTCTCCCGCGATAAAAACACACAAGTCCACTTCCCCTAAGTTACTAAACACGTTCAACTCCAGCAATCAAATCAAAAAAGGACTAGTTTTATACGCGAGCCTACTTGCGGCACGACCCCTAGCTTTTTCCCTCCAAATTAGGCTAAAGGTACCTATCCTGCCCACTAACACCAGTAGCAACCTTAATCATTCTCCTAACTAAGATATATGGAAATTCTATACGAACAGTACATTGATTTTTCCCCACGACGCGTTTTAATGGTGGATACAGACCATACGGCATTTATTACATTCGTTAAAATTTTGGGAGGAAAAGAAAAGTATAACGGTAAGCCGTATAACCTCTTCGACATCAAGTTGCATTTATTCTTTAACATTTTCCGGCAAATGAAAGTTCAATTGCTAGGATCTTACTTGCTATTTTCCAATATCCTTACCGGCTAAGCTAAGGAATACTACCTTAGATACCTAACGAATGATACCTTTTCCAGTGGAATCTACGATAGATTAAAGGGTTATTTCGATTAAAATATTAACTTTATGTAGTATTATATGGATTGGAACATTGTAAAATGAATTTTTATATTAGATTACAAAAAACATGGAAAAACAAGACAGAAATTTTAAATAAAATATTTAACAAGTTGATATTTTTTAATGGAGAACGTGAAAGCTAGCGAAGGCACCTTACGCCAACAAGTCCAATAAGTAGTTACGGGTTATAAAAATTTCGAATACGCCTTATAATTTCTTAATGCCACCTTCCAAGGATTCATTAGCCAATTAAGTTCCTCGTTAACGACCGTAATTATTCGAATCTTCAACCCAACTGGTATGTACCTATGAGCTTTCAAATTTAACGACGAAGAAAACCCTTTCAATTCGTATTACATTAATCGACGGTACAGACAACCTAACCAGTATGGCTGACAGATGTTCAAAATCATCACTTAGGGAGAAAGGTATTCCTGTTCCTTAAGGTCTTTGAAAATGTTGGGAAAATTTATATTAGGCATTAAGAAGTATTGGATGTACAGAAAACAAGGCTGTTAGTTAACACGTTTTATTGCTGCGAAACGTAAAGTAAAACTAGTGATATATTATATTTAGTTTCCTTTTACCCTTAATTTGGATTATAATAAATAGGTATTACATTTTAAAGGTAATAAAGATAAAAAAAAAAAAGATAAAAGCTATCGAATAACACATTGATACTGGTACTAGTATTAGCTCGAAAGTTACGTAATAATTAACCGACCATACCTTTTTATACCACCTTACAGGTAAAGACTCCTATTACTGTTATAACGATAAAAAATCTAGCCCCATACACCACTTTAACACTTAAAACCAGTACGCGAAGTCAATGTTTTAGGAGATTATACTGGATACAGAGGTAACACGGTATTGACCCAGAGGTTATTCGTAATACATCGCGTTACGAAAGGATACAAATAATATTAAGGAACTTGATTACGCGGATACTAGTAAGGTTAAGGTTGGCTTTAACCCTGGAAAAGAGTTATTTTTATTGGGGTCATCGATAGTAAAGATTGTTGTTAACCCTATTGTTTTCTATATTTTAGAATCTCTTACCCCCTTTTTCGTTTACTTTAAAGATATGAAAAACCTCAGAGTTAACATTAATATTTATATTAATAAGTTAAGACATATTAAGGCCGGTAAAAAACTTTCTTTTAGCATTCAATAGGGGTATTTCTAGTTTTTTTAAGGATTAAAATCAGTGTTGTTAAAACTAATGGAGGCAAAACTTCGTTAACTACATTATAGGTTGAACTATCCGACAATTAATAGGCATTACATTTTTTTAAAGGCAACTGGTTGCGAAAAAATGGATATGTTAATACTAAAGACAGTTAAACACCTTTACAATTATTATTAAATACACTTTCAAACTACTTTAGGGCTTAAGTTTACGTTAAAGAAAAATTAAAACTTTAATTCAGAAATTTTCATAAACGTGTTTTACTTAGACGTAAGCTAATACTCTAAGTTATAAACTTCTCTATAGCTTTTTACGACGTTGAGTTCCTTAAGATCATTACGACGAAAAAAACATGGGAGGTATTATATACTTTATTAATTAACAAGTTCTTTGACCTATTAAACGTGTTGGTTTACGAAACCGGCACCATCTTTGTTACGATTAAATGTAAAGTTAATGTAAAGTTAACAGGGATTTAGTGTAAATTAGTTTCCATTAAGACTTACTAGGGTGATGGTAAGGTCGAAATGGTATACGCCCTCCTACGAAGGGTTTATAATATCCTTATACTGGAAATCGGAAGTTTTACAAGCTAAGAGGCACGGTTTTAAATAGCGGTAAAAGGTTTTAATAATATTGTTACCTTCAACGGACTTGTACCGACTTTATTGGTATTTGGAGCTTATTTACATATAATAGTTGAGTTGCCACCTTCTTTAAGTACTTCAAAGCGTGTTTTAATATATATTAAGGAACTGAGAAAGAAATTGACACATTGTTAGGTTAATGATTCCTTCAATATTAGAACTAGACCTTTAACAATAAACGTGTTTTTACTTCCCCTTTAAAGTAAAGTCTTGATGTAATGTAAACGAGGCGAATGAGATAGGCTATATAAGATTTTAAGTATTACTAATTTAAATGTAGTAGTTAAAACTGCTAATGACACCATGACTTTCCGAGTTATATAAGTTAAGCCCTATCGAAGACCCCTTAAGTTTAATAAAGATCTTGACGTCGATAACATTCAATCCGCACAAATTAAATAAACATAACCCTTTCGAGTCGATTGTTTATAATCTAATAAAACGTCTATGGTGTAGAAATTATCTAAAAGGAAAATACATATTAAAGAGAAGGAAAATGGAGATTACAAGACTGATAGGATATATATAATGTCGTATATAGTTTAAAAGGAAAAGTTTAATGGAAAACTTGACCCCAAACTACGTGTAGAAGAATCATTTATATACCAGTTAAGCTCTTTAAGGAAAGTAACTAATAAGAAATTAACGGCCTTTTATTACGAGAGGTTGTATAATTTGTACCGTTGATTTAATTTAAGGGTTAAGATATTACTATCTTTAAGTCGAGGATAATTTACGATATTAAAGGTAAGACTACGGATTGGTTGTATAAATGGTTACGGCTAATCACCTAAGGATACAGTGATAAAGGTAAGGATTCAATCGTTACTTAACTCCCTACAATGTAAAAGATTAGTTACTGTTTAATTATCTTTATTACCGTTAATTGAACTACTAGTGTAAAGGGTTAGTTTACCCTAAATGGTCAGGATATTACGTAAGAGTATATATAATCCGCTCCGAAACTTAAAAGTATTAGACTATTAAAGTTACGAAAAAAATTAAGGGAAAATTTCCGGCTAACACGATAATGTATTGTATTAAGCCTTTATACAGATTTGTTGAGGCTAGCGTTTACTGGTTTTCAACGGAGGTATACTTGAAAAATAAACTTGGTATAAAAGCTTTAACATTTAAACTTGAAAAATAAACTTGGTATAAAAGCTTTAACATTTAACCAGTGTGTATTAATTATGAAAAGTGCAGATTTTCGTATCATAAATATACAAATTAACGATACTGTTTTTCTCGTCGATATTAGGTTTATAGCGGCAAAATAACGTATTTTCAAGAAGTGGGTTCTTTTAAAGTGTAAGTTACTTAAAGTCTTAGTTCAGGGTACGTAATTTAACTTTAACGAGTTATTACTCCATATTTATAATATTATGGTTAAAAGTTGTACTTATATTGGCCTATGTTGAAAAGGGAAAACTATAGACTTCATAACTATCGATGAGGCTAACGAAGTAAGGGTACAGAGATACCTGATGAAGAGTGACCGTGCGGCCAATATCATCATATTATGTTAATCGAAGGTATCGTACGACGTTTTTATTATGGTATAGGTATAAGACCCGTAAGTAAAAAATATTGACAAGTTGAACAAACGAATTTAGTGGAAAATGGTTAACGTAAAAAAATAAATTAATATGGTTCGGTAAATTTGACTAAAGCGAAGTTAATAATCTTTACGGACAGTTTATTTACCAATAATACTCACTATATATCGTAAATCGTCTTTTTAATAATATTGGTCAATCAAAATAAGTTGAAAAGATAATTTACGATTACTGGAAACCTTATATACTGATTTTTCATTAAGTATTAACGCGTAAGTCAAAATATACTAGTTTTGGAAGTTGAGGATATAATAATAGACTTTGATATTGGTATGGTAACCAACAGAATATTAAGGATTGTTACTAATTAGCCGGGTTTGTAACCGATACTTATAGTGGTTTATATCGACTTCCAAAGCCTATACGAATACTTATTAAAAATAGGTACGACGAAAAAGGAGCGTTTGATAATATACATAATAACGTTAAGGGAGGTATATGAAACTCGGGAAATCGATAAGTTCTGCTGAATTAACGGCAAAGATCCCCTACCAATGCTATAACTAAGGTCACACCTAATAGCGCCCTAGAAAGGTTTATGGATAGCAATACGCCAATTATACGAATCGAGAGGTACGTAGACTTCCCGGCACGTAACGTAGAGAAACGAGGTTGCCCTGGTAAATTTAAAGACCGATAGGGGAAAGGTGCCGATAGCAGTAGTTTAAATTACTGGCAAAAGGTACGTAAGTAGTGTCGTACCGGATTCAACTTATGCTAGTTTGTCGCAAAAAATCTATACACGGGATTTAAGAAATGGAGGTCTCGGAGGGGTGGAGTAAAAAGGGTATAAAGGGCCGTAATTAAGGTTTATTTCAGTACAAATTGATTGAATTGAAAAGGGTCCAGCTTGTAGATTGAAGAAGGATTTTAGAGGTTGCCACCAATTGATAACAGGCCACGCTAGCGTGCAGGTACAAAATAAAAAGCCGCCAGTGTTGAAATAGTAGTCAAGTGTAGTACAATCAAGTCAACTTTACTTACAGTAAGGTTGATTGTACGTACTACAAATTGACTACGGAATGTGGGATTGGAATACACTGCACTACAAGTATAGTGCAATAGGAGCCCATTTCAAATTGAGTCACACGCCAAAGCGTTTGTCCATACTAATTAGTATACAAACCGGCTAGCGGTCTGCCAAACTTAAAACAGAAACACATCAATCAATAATATTAGTGCAAAACCAGTTACTTCGACCACAGTGATTCGAATCGACTACGTTGCAACGATAAAGACCTACCGACAATGTTGGTTATTACCGTTTGATCATATGTTTGTTAATGGAAATTTGTCTCAAACGAACCAATGTATCGTGTTTTTTTAAAGGTTATCGTAAGTAAAACCCTATTTACAGTGTTTAGGTATGGCAAATCTTATTGATATTGGTAGGGCTTCAGACTTTGCCATATTATCGATTCGATTGATTGAAGTCACGGTAGTATCGCAATAGTCAAGTAGTGGATGAATTGCCATTAGTTTGGCTAAAAAGATGTTAAATGTTTCTCAAAATATTATACTTACATCTAAAACGGCTTTTATTCCGAAAAGCTCTAAAACTAGTACTCTTCGTATATTCCTTTTACATTTGACAAAAGTGTAATAAATCATTTCTCTCACGATACTATACTGGTTCTCTAGTTTATATTCGTTAATAAGAGTTATTAAAAGGCTGATTTATGACGACAGGTTTGTATTATTCGCAAAGGAGCTATTTGTAAATATTATCAACTTTATTCTCGACTAGTCGATCGAAACTATATTGATTCCAATACTTGAGTTTCACATTAACCACTTCAACTTCTTATTTTTACTCATTGAATTATTCGTTCATTGGGTTTCTTATTTATATTGTGATTGATAAGTCGTAAAATACCTTTGTATTATAATTGGTGGTAAAGTAAATACCATGAAATCTTGATTCTCATTATTGTTAAGCTCTAAACATACAGATCATATTAATTACAATCGAGTTAACGCTTTAACTCTTTTAAAAAAATTAAAAAAATTATGAACACTAAATATTATGATTGAATATTCACTGAGTTTAAATTAATTACCCTTAGATAGAGTTTAAATATTTTAATTTTTCCAGAACATGAAATCCTTCATCGTTTACCATTTCATTATTATTAAACCAATGATTTCCAACAAAAGAATATCGTCAATTTACATTCCCAAAAAGATGAAAGTTTTCTTTTCTGTTTCTCATAAATATATTTCGTATATTAAAAATTTGATACCCCAACTTAGCTTAAATTACAATAAATTGGTTGAAAATCAACGAAGTACTACTTTACACAATCCTTACAGTAGCGTAATTTACCGCATATCTGTACTCGAAAAGTATTTACCACGTAATTTTTATAGTAATTCCAGCAAAACAATCTGTTATAAATCAATTATTAATTACTTATACACTTATATGATATCATGGCCATTGAAGGCGAGCTGCGAATCAATTGTAACTAACAAACTTATTACCATAACAATAACAAAACTGGAAATAATCTTTTTCGTCGTTAATGAAAAATAAGGATTGAATCTTTACTCCTATCACCATGTCTTGACACAATGAAATATAAATTTTCGTAAGACTACCCTTTAACATCGTCATTAACCTGGTTAATAATACTTGACTTCAAAATCGTGAAAATGTAGGTATATAAATTCCAAATCGTCTTACACAAACCATCATATAACTCATGATATTAAAAGTCTGTTACTTTCAACCCTATCAATTTCGTTTCGAGGTTTTCCAAAGGGCTTCATAACACATTATACACGAATCTTTGCAGCCAATTCTGAATTATATATTTCATATTTTGAAACCCCAAAAATAATATAAATCCCTCCTGATTCATATTTTCAATATGCATTATTCCTCCTTTATAATATTTAGCTACGTTGTTGACGTTAAACTAGGTCATTGATTCCAAAATGAAACGGTTTATATTAACTTATTGGTTCATATTTAAGGTCTTCATGCTGAATTTTTTCTTCAGAATATAATGTTTGAGGTGAACTTTACGAAACGTCACGAAATTGTTAACAGTTTTAATAAATGATTTATTTTTAACTTCACTTGAAATCTCAAGTGAATCATTGCAGTTGACTAATTTCAGTCATGGGAAAACTTTACTTTATAATAGAAATAGTAGTACGTTAAATATATTGAAGCCGTTTCTAATGAAGAAATCATTATTAACTTAAAGTCGTACCAATTCCTTCCTCAATTTTTTTAATAATGTACCGTAGGCTATAGATCTCTTTTAGGTTCTTGCTAATTACGGAAATTTAATCTTCCAGCTTGAATATACTCTAAGGACCATTAATATTGAAACTAGGCCATCAAGGACCACAATATCATTCAAACCCTTCACCTTCATTTGAAAACGTGCCTCCTGATCCGTAAATTTCTAATCTCCAACGAAAAGATATCATACACTTGACGAAGTAACATAAATATCTTTTCAAACTTTTCAATCCTCCAATAAACCTTAACAAACACCTATTTACACTAAATTCACATTATTTCAATATCAGCTAAAAACTTCACCACCATGAAGTAAATACTGGTATTATAAACACTAACATCAGGTAAGCCCAAATAAGGATTAATACATAACATCTTTAACGTTTCCCATATATTTCTTCGCCGATAATGACTTGATAGTCTTAGCATGGTGAAAAAAAAGTAGCTCAACTAATAACGTAAAAAATACTCTTATTATATAGTTAAAACACTTTAAATTCATCTTGTAATTAAAATATTTCTAGTCTATTAATATATATATAAATATTCAGTGGTCAAAGGTATAAATTTTTCAATAGTGATCAAGTTCCTTCATAATCTTCAAAACAAATTATTTCATATTGTCATATCTCACGAATCGAAATACTTTATATAACCTGTGGACTGTTATTTAATTAAAACGCAGGTATTGATAACGAATTTCTGGCTCATTCATATTCAACTCCATTACCTTGAAGTCTTAACGATAAATTCATAGGTATCCATAATTAAAGGCCAAGGCAATCTCTGGTCATTTTTAACCAGCTCATTAACATTAAACTTGATGTTGAGATTAAATATGGTTATATCCTCAAAATTAGGAAAGGTTTTAGAGGCACTTGAAAATATCAAACATAATGTATTGAATAACATTTTAGGTAACCGTTATTTCTAGATATAACAAATATTCGTCTAGGTTCAAGTCAACTTGAATATTACCAATTTCTTAACAATTTATCTTCGTAATAACGGTACTTTCCCTTTGTAATACCACATCTTGAAAATAGTCACAGATCAAGGACCTTATTGTTAATATATATAACATAATACCTTGAAAAGTATGATATTTGTAATGATTACAAGGGTGAAAATTATATCAAGGGTTTAAGGTATAATTAATACGAAGGTAGGTATCTTCGTTACTTAAACAATATAGGAACATATAGTTGGTTAATTACTCAGCCCCAATGAAAAAAACTTACCTGAACGCATCATCATAGTAAACAGCCTCTTTCACCTCTTAATCTACAATATAATTCAAATGATTGTACCGGAAAACAATAGGGTAATAGGGATATTACATTGTCAATTATTTATTACTTTCAATCCAATAGTATTTTATTAATTAATAACCGGACTATCTATGAACCCAACATGTTTTACCACTATTTAAATAATAGTGTTTACGGTCAACAGATCAGCTTCAGTTTTACCCTTTTTACTAATTTCAGGAAAATTAATACTTTAAATCCGAAAGTTTTAGACTAGTTTTAAAAGTTGACGTCGTTTGTTTATACTAATGATGGACGTATTGTCTCATTACGCAGTCTTTTCGATTTATATCGAAGAAATCATCATCTTAGGAATATATACCCAATGAGTTTAGCGTACGTGCTATTACGTTCGTAAATGAGAACCGAATTTAATTTAAAAAGCTATCAAAGATAACGTTTATGCGTTTCAAAACGAATTCGAACTTACTTACACTGGTAACTAATACCAACACCTGCTCGCAAAACGTGGCCTCAATTTCAAAAGCTTCCTATATAACTTATGAGTATAAAGTTAACATGTCGAGAATTTATTTGAAAACATCCATTAGTATTTCATTCTCTTTCTTTTTAACTATTATTGTCATTCACATTATTGTAGCCTCATCCCTAAAATATTACGTAAGGTGAACATTATGCTCGAAAAATATTTTCATAGTATCATAAATCTCATGAAAGGTTTTTACTTCAGCAAAAAGTTCAGGTAATAATCTCCAACTTAACATATCAGGGTTTCTGGAAATAATAGGTAAAACCTAGAAGGAAGGACCTCTATACATTTTCAGAATTCAAAAAAGCCCATTATCTATATATCCAATGGGTTATAAGGCTTCCCATTAAATTTCCATCCGTTTTTCCTCATTTTCTTTAAATTCGTAAAAAGATTATTGTTAATATTAAATATTTTAACAAGTTTAGGAGAAAGGTTGCTATAGTTGTCCGAATTTTCGATAGTATCTCCTGTTATCAACTTAAGGATTAAAGCCTATAATTTATAATAATTAGTGTAATTGCTAATTACCTAACCTAAGGGTACTTTATTGAAATATAACTTGTAGTAGATTTGCACGTAAAAGCATACATATAGTAGAAATCTTTTCTCTAAGGAATATGACGATTTAAAGGAATTAATAAAAGGGTAAGGGGAACTTAGTCTTAAGAAAGGTTCGCAAGAGCTTAACGATGTTAATTTATTGACCAGTGGATAACGCCGACGTTATTACCTCATGCTGCGTTGGCAGCCGTTATTGTAAGTATTCTACCGCCATTAAAAACTTATTCCACGCTATTACGTAAAGGTGCTAAACCTTAGATTAGATTATCAACTTTTTGATCAATGGAACATGAAGAAGTTCCACTCAACTGGAGAGTAAAGTAAATTACCCTAAAACGTATATAAAAACATCCTTCTCGACACATTCAAAGGCTGCCTCCACAATTATTAGTGGTGCCACCAAACATATATATGATACCTTAGAATCGCCAACGACATTTCTTTAATGACCCCCTTTATAGGTATCGCCACAAGGGCTAGACCGAAAACCTGTGCCCTTAGTGTACTTGCAAAAGCCTCACGATATTTGTAAGATACTTAAGAGTCTCAACAGAATAACTATGAAATTGGATTCCCACTAGCGTAAAAGTAATTTATTACGTATGATCCTTAACATTTTAACGTCAAATCTTCGTATAGGGTTTTCAATGCGTAAAATCATGACTTCAAAGTTTGCGAGTTCATATACAAGGCTTATAAATAGGTTGTTAATAGTTACATTATACTTTTTAATGGACTCTAATTTAATAAGTATCGTATATTTATACTATATATTGGGGCGTATATTACTAATGACTTCGTTAATGCGAGTAAGGAGATATCAATAGGAGAACGGACGTTGGTACGTAATCTTTCGTCTTTTCTTTCCCTTTTTATATAAAGTCAATAAGTACTATTCACCCTCCGAAAGACTTTTTGAACGATTTTCCATATCTTTTGCACGATAGCTCCGAAATTACCGTTCGTGATGATAAAAATGGACACAAAACCCTTTACATCGTTTACATAAGTTATGGTAACAGGCAGCGACAAGACGTTGGTTTTACTTACGTTTTAAGGAACCTTTTCGAAAACCAAAGGTTGTTAAGAATTTATACGAAACTACCTGAAATATCACATCTCGTAACCTATTATGCTATAAAGAGCGGCAAATGGGAAAAAGTTACAAATTTTTGTTGAAGTTTTCGAGGGTTTAAAGTAAAGCATTCAAAGGTTCTCTCTTCGATAGGTTTTCTTTCAATAAGTTTAATTGAATCTATTATTTATTTAATAGGTGAATAAATTCTTCACTCAATATGTTATTTGTTATAAAAATATGAGATTTTAGATGAAGGTTTTTCTTTTAAAAAAAAGATAATATCGGCTTTACTCCATCTATTTGAAAGGTCATCCGCTACGTTTTGTTAGTTCTCGTATACGTTTGTAATGGAAGGTATTCCATGCATTATTTACTCCTTCTTTTACAAAACCGGAAAAGAAGTCACGAATGTATTAAAGCGGTAAATTTCGTTTTCAGCCGAAATTACGCTAATCGACATTTATTTATCCGCATATAGTTAAAACGTTAATATATGTTCAAGGATTGCAATAGTTGCTTTTTTAAACGTATTCAATCATTTCTCTCATTTGGTATCAACGAGCGCTCAAAAGCGATAAATTAACGTTATCAGTAATAATCTTACTATAGAGTTTGTCTTCAAAAATATTTATATACGGTATAACCAATCGGTTCAATACTCCAACTATGTGGTATCGGCACGGGCATACGTTTCTAGGTATTATACGGCTACTCTTCAATATTAAAATTATTACAGACCCTTTTTTCCGGCTTAAGAACATTGTCTGGCAGCTTCTAAGTGATAGGGTAGGAAATAGATCCGTATTTCGAAGTAATAGTTAAAAATATTATATTTCTCGTTAAAATTCGTTACAATAGGAAATTGAGGGTGATAGAAATAGCTAAGGACGCGGTTCGAACGCAATCTCTACGCATATTACCGGACCCAGATGTTACGTGGAATTATAGGTAAAAGCAGCCTTATAGCTTGAGCTTGTTTTTCTGGAACCTATCTTATACAGAATAGACGAAACTATCGTCATATAAAAGCAGGAGATTACAAGGGATTTCACTGGATAACGTTCTGAAGTTTGTATTATTAAGCCTATATTTAACATGATATATGTGGGTTTTAACACTTTAGGATCATCCGGTCCCGTGTCAATTGATAGGCCGACCGCTGAGGTTAAGTTGAGTACGACGGGGCTAAAATGCTTGAAAGTTATGAAAGCTAACTTTAAATTATTGAAGATACAAATAACTAAGTTTCATTTTTTTTACAATTTAGAATGAAATCATTTGTAATAAAGGTTCTCCGATTATAAATCTGGCTACATGTATATTTCAATACATGTTTTTCATACCTCTTAATTCTCTTCCCGATTAAAAAACTTCAGTCAATTTTACGAATTGGAATAACGAAATTGATTGAAATTCTACCACCTCCCCGGTTAAACCAACATTAACGTTATATGATATTAGGTATACATATTACGAAAGCTTATAAGGCAACAAAGAATTTCCGAAAATATAAAAAAAATAAGGTTTACGATTACTTAAGTAAACAAAGGTAAAATGGTAAAATATTACCAAGCTATCTTTATGAGCTATAGCTTTCTTTATAGATTTTACGGGAAGAAACGTTAATATTTTAAACGAATAGAACCCTTGGTATAGCAGGAAACATAATGTCCAAAATTACACGTAATTCATTCCGGTTTATCATCTCTTTTTACTAATTCATTACTGGGTAGGTCCACTTCTATATGGTAAGGGCGTCGCCAATTACTTTTAATTACCCGGTATTATGTTTTTTTTTACATTCGAATAAGGGTTTCCCAATTCGTCAGGAAAATACGCACAAATATCGGGAAAGGCTCCACATTGTTCTAAGTTAACGATATAGATATAATCAACGCATATGGAAAATAATGTACGAACCACTTATTAATGAATATCTATTTTTAATCTCCCAGGTTTCAAATTATCTTCGGTAAAATCCTTGACTTTATATATAGCTAGGCGAAATCGGCTGTAAATAATACTTGGGAGGTAATGAAGGTTTTCGCGATCGGTTAATATTTTAAGGGCGAAATCAAAGTCTGTATATACCTTTTGGATTATATTCCTAACCTCAATTTTACGAAAGGTTTTTACTTCATCCTAGTTGGAGGTTTCTATTTTTAAGTATACATTATAAAGTCGAGCAAAGTGTTTGAATCTTTGATATATTTCCAGTGTTCTTTATTTATACTCGGTTTATTGTACTTGTTAATGTTTTCATGGTTGAATATCAACCCCAAACTATCATTTTTATCTGAATTCAACTTTTTAGACGATAGTTGTTGGTTGGGCTTTAGAAGTTACAATGTTGTTGATTCGAGTCTCTGGTCGATGTAACACTAGTATTTCAATAGTCAGGTGTTGATTATATTATTATAGGTTTGGCAGATCGCCAGCCGGTTGACATAGTAATTTGTATAGTCAATTGCTTGACACTTTCCCAAGTGTGAAGTGGGCGCATATTATAATTTAAAAGTAATTGATACAATATGCCAACAAACAATACACTTGATTTGCAATTAGTATAGTCAACATTACTATAAGTAAAGTTGACTCATTACACCATAAGTACTATGATTCCAATACTAGAACTTTTTATTTTATACCCGTACGATAGTATGGTTAACATCATTTTTCCGGTTACCTTCTAATTGCGTAGTCATTAATTAGCCAAATGCCTATCATTTCAAGTTACTTTTCCCACCTAAAATTACCTCAATTACTTTTAATTGCTCTATGGTTTCGAATCTAGGCTCTACCTATTCCCGTACACATGTCTTCCACCGCATATTTATGCGAATTAAGCCACGGCTTCCATTAGCCCTTTTCAACTCACGTGGGTTAAGCCATTTATCACTTCATTTTACTCACGTGGATTGAATAGGCTACTACTACTACTATTGAATTTCTATCATTGCCACTATTACCCCTCCATTATTACCCCTACTTCGCCTGCCACTAATAGCGATTTTAGTCAACTTGCATTAAACTAACTTTGAATTTTACTTTACTTATATAGGTTAATCGATCTATTGCCGCCTCTAATTAAACCGTGCTACTTAAAAACGTCGTCGTTCGCCTGGCATTCTTCTAGTTTACTAGTATATTCCTGTTCGCTAGCACGTAATTTAGCCTTGCTAGGTAGCCTGTTCATGTTGTTTTCAATACGTTCACTCAGACTATTACCATCCACACAAGTTTCAAAGGCCTTATACAGCGTTATTTTTATTATAACGCTAGCAGGATTAACCTTTTCATCGATCCATCGGAACTCCTCAATTTCTCTGCCTTCGTAAGCTTTACACAGTGCTATTATGTCGATTATTCAACGCTTTTTACTGGTGGTTTCAAGTGTTGAAAGGCTTTCGAACAGCTTATTCAAGTGGGTATAAATTACCATTCAAATAATAAGAATCTCTAATTACATGATAAAGATCTGAAGCGTTTACTCCGGTTCTATACCCACATTAAAGCTATCCATTCTACTGTAAACCTCTAAAAAAGACATACTACGTATAGTCCCCATTAATTTGACGGACTTCAAGTAAATCAAGTTACTAATAATGCTAAATTGGTCTTCCTATTTGTCTTTATTCACAAAAGTGATTTGAAAGCCGAATTATAAGAATAATTCGATGTTATTTGTGAAGAAACCATGCGTGAAAATCATCAACCTGGCTCTTAATAAATTAATACTTACCATAATAGTCCTTTGATCTTAGTTCTGTATTTGTTATTCAAGCTTCCTATTAAACTAATTGCCGATTTTATCCGTTGTGTTTTATGTTAAAACATAATTAATAGGTCGTAAAAGACTTCTAGTTAATATATGGTGGCAATATAATTGCCACGAAAGCATTATTTTAAATACCGTTAAGCCTTAAATACGTTAGTTTTCTACATAATGGCTCAGTTAATACCCTGGTTATTTTGGCGAAGTATAAGGTTAGTATCAATATTGAGTATACAGATTCACGATTCATTGAAGTTAAATTGACTACCCTTTGCCAAAATTATAATTCGCTTTCAATTCCAAAACTTAAAATCCCTAATCACCTTTTACTTCAATACTACAATACCTGGAGTTTTAATAACACTCATAGAGTTAATTTACATTCCTATCCAATCAAAATCCTTTTCCTACGTTACACCAAAATATGTGTGGTATATTAAGGACTTCGTACCTAACTGTAACTGAAATGATAACTAGTTGATGAAGAACCAATGAAGGCAAGATTTTACCAATATGGACAATAGCTTAATAAATTATATTAACTTCACTGGAGAGTTGGTAGTATGTAGTTCCTATAATAAGTTTAACAATACCATCTTTCATCAATCCGTCCCAATCTACGTAGATATCTACTTTGTATTAGGACTATCGAATGTAGGCTTTCATTGAACTTTAACCAGTAAACTTGTTATAAAAGTAATCACTACGCGCTATCTAATCTTTCAAATCGTTAGAAACTTCATCAAGATTCATTCTTTATCTTTATTAATGTATTCTTAAACGATTAGGCATAAATTTTTTTATAGCCGCCCCATGATTTTAACTTTAACCTTGTATGAAATCCTCGACTTGAAAATGATAGAATTTGTGTTATAAAGGTTAAAGTTAGATTTAGGTACGAATTTTCTAACTCCTCAAATCAAAAGCCTATTAATTTCGATTTTTTAAACTTTTTGAAAATGTTTGCTGAATGTCTTAATAGAACTTTATTCCTGAAGCTTCATCACTAAGTCCTTATAATCATTTTTTTTCTTACTCAAATAATATTATTAATACGACCTAGTACTTATTTATTGTTCTTGATTTTACTTCTATTTCATAAACTTTCTCACTGGCAATGTTCTAATGGTTTGTAGATAACAGGAAAAAAAAGGTCTTATTAACTTATCCGTTTAATTTGGAGGTAATTATTGTCAATCTATCTAATACAAAGCTGAAGCCAGGTAATACAAAACGTTTCGAAGCTATTAACAGTTATAATAACTATTTCAAAGTTAGTGATACTATAGGTCTTGTACAATTTATTCTTTGTATCTGGCTTCCGATATACAAAATCTTTATATCTTAACGAAAAAACAAACACATCAATTATTGTACGTTCTTTCGAGATTCTCAAGTCATTATTAACTTAACGCTGAGCTGATTAATTCTGTCGCTTCTTTCATACTTTGTCGTAAGCTATAACTATCTTTTATGCATTCGTTCATGGCGTATATATAATCATTAAGCGTGGGTAGGATTTGAAAATCAGCAACGTAGGTATTAAATTGTTAAGGCCCACAACATTATTCAGGCCCTTGACCGGCATTTATAGAAGTGTTACTTAATTCGTACAGTTACTCATATCCAACGTAAGGATATTATACGCTCAGCCAAATAGTACGTATACCCTTTCCACTTTTCCAATACTCCAATAGACCTCCACTGGTACTTTTTTATACTAAATCCTCATTATTTTATCATCTACCCAATACTCTACCGCTGTAAATTCGATACTAGTATTGTAAACGACGATGTCAAGTAGAATTAAATGATTGTTATTTTAAAGCATCCTTAATTTTTCCCATATATCGACTACCGATAAGCACTCCAAAAACATGACTCGGTGAAAAAAGGTTGCGAAATCAATAACGTCAAAACCAGGCTAATTATCCAAATAAACCACGTTAACAAAAATATCACAGTTAAGATTCTCATTATCTTTGAATACAAACTTCAAGTTTCGAAGGTCTTAGGCATACGTTTGGCAATGATGGCAAAGTTTTTCATGTTCTTTAAAAAAAAAGTATTCTATATCGTTATACCTTGTAAACTTGAGGACTTTATACAGCCTATTGACAGTGGGGTAGCTAAAGCGCCATTATAATGAACGTATTTCGAACTCCGTCAGGTTGAACATCGTTACTTCTAAAATTTAAAAGTAAAGCCACAAATACCACTGTTTAAAGGCGAGAAAAAACATTTAGCCGTTTTAAACCAGCTTATCTGAGTTAATATCAACGTTCACGCGAAATATTTTCTTATCATACAAATGGAAAATAACATAGGGAGTAAATTAAGGAATATAAAACGTACTTAATATCATAATAGCTTAAACTATCGTTTTCCCTAGTAATGATAGATATTTGTACTTGCAGAAGCTAATTTTAGAATAACCAATATCATAAAGATTAATTTCGTTAATAATAGTGTTTTTCCTCTGTAATTTTATTTATTGATAATAGCCCCCTGTCAAATACCTTGCTGCTATGATATTTAATATAATACCTTGAAACGTATAATCCGCGCAGCTATCACGAAAGTTCAAAGTATATAAGTGGTTAAGGTTTGGTTAGGGTAAAGGTGAGGGTCTTCGCCACTTAAACGGTATAAAAAGGCGTGATTGGCTGGTTATAAGACCGCGTTAAAATGATATTTTCTTACTATTGAATATGCTTAATGACCTCCTCGCCGTAAACAGTTCTTTTACCATTGAAACTTACGATATGGTCTAAATATTTTTGCGTGTATATCATAAGGTATTAGAAAAAGTAAATCACTTCTTTATTATTAAGTTCGGCTTAAGGGTAACGACTTGACAAACGACCCGATTCATTACAGATCCAATATCTCTTACCCCTATTATGACGATAGTTTTTACGTTTAGTAGATACTCTTATATCTTACCTAAATTACCTTAAACATGGTTACAGCTTTTTAATTGAAGCCAGGAACCTAGATATCAAATGGGGTAGCCGCCCGTACAAAAGATCGATGTAATATACAATTATATGGTCTTCTTTATTGATATTGCGAAAGTCATCAACTTAGGGGTACATGCCAAACGAATTGGCGTACACGCTATCACGATTGTAAAGGAAGACTATAATTGGCTTTAAAAGCCCTTATAATGAATACCTGAATGCTATGAGGTGTATTTAAACTTATTAACACCTGAAATAACTGCCCGTACCTACTTTCAAAATATATATTTATCAGTGTAATCATTTGTTATTACCTGTCAATACACCATCAATTTATTCAATATCTAATTTAGAATATCCATATCTATTTTCTCCTTCCTTTTCTTGACTATTACTGTTATTTACCTCGTCATAACTCAATATATAAAATATTATATAAGGTAGAAATTGAATTCGAAATAAACTTTTATATTATTTTAATTCTTTTTACTGATGTTCACTCTCTTTGTGAACCAAAGTTAATAGTTCTAAGCGTTACTTATTTTCATTTTGGAAATTAACGAGTATAAACTAGAAGTAAAAACTTCCATCTACCTACAAATATTTTTAAAAATGTATTTTTTTGAGTTAATAAGATTATAAATCTTATCTTTATACTTTTCAATATCATTACAGAATTTTGTGAAATCTATGAACAGTTCTTAGTTAATATAAACGAGTTTAACAGGCATAAAAAAGAAGTCGTGATAATCATTCCAATCGTCGATATTTCCCGTTAATTTAAACTATGGAACCTTCGAGTAGCGGTTTTAATGGTAATTTCCAGTCGCTTGGCTCAAATAGTAAATTTTTTTAATAGGACCTGAAATAGGCTCATACTTATAGACATAAGTGTGGTAGAAAGCTTCACGTTAAACGACTTAGAATTCTAGGTAAGGAATCAAGGAACAAGGAGAACATAGCTATAATAGTGGTTTTAAGGAGCTTAAGAATCCCACTGAATTAACTGTATAACGCTGACATTAAAACCCTTTACGGCGTTAACGGTCGCAAATTTATGTGCTTTGCTGCCGCTAAGGACTTACTTTGTATTACCACATAAAGGTGTTAAACTACCGAGAAAATTAACAGGTACCTTATAGTCGGTGTGTAAAAAGGTTTTATTCAACTGGATAAGGAGACATTAAAAGGCGTTAAAGGTCGTTAACCATTTTACCTTTCCATCGAGGGTTTTAAGGATTAAGATTGTCAAAGAGCCTTTTTCGTTAATTAAATTTAAAAAAGTTCCAGCCAATACTAATCACGTCCTTTTTAAAATGTAAATGAAATAACGAATAAGTTCTTTTTGTAATTTAACTATATCCTAACGCTAAATTATCTTCAACACATAAAGTATATAGTAAATAAAATACTTACGAAAGTCTTAGAAAGCGCGGACGCCATAGCCGTAATCATCTCCAAGGTTCGCGTCGAAAATATATTAGCAGATTTATGTGGTAAAAACAGCTTCTAATAAGATCTCATCAATATTCATTATCAAAAACTATTTATCTTAATAGTTAGGGAACACAATTCCGAAAACTTTAACCATCTTTATATTTTCATAACTGGATCCTATCTTAACGTTTCGGTTGGTAGAAGACGTGGTTTCTCGGTGTAATGTCGCGCGATGAGGCTTTTTTTTAGGCGACTGAGTGATTTTTGGTGTTCTAGCTTAAAGAACTGATTTAAACTAATACATTGATTATGGAAAGAGAAAATAAGTAAAGCAAGGGAAAAGGTTTCGTGTGAAAGATAAGGATAGAGGTTGTTTATTATTAGTAAAGTTCGGGTGTTGGTTTATTAAAGACTTTGAGAGTTCAATCTCAACGGTTTTAAAAATATATTCGAAAAGATTCCCTAGTGTTTTCAATAAAGACAACGTTTCTACCTTTCAACTTCCATAAAAATCTACGTAACCTAAAATTCCACTTTACTTACCACCGTGAGAACCGACTTAAATCGTAAAAACCTTCGTGAAACGATTTCCTTTAACTTTGGCTTTCACAAAATGTAACCGGAAAGTAACTTCTTCTTTTACTTAGCTTATTTGTGCTTAACCTAATAAAAACCAATAAGTGTTAGTTGGGCTTTGGACGCTGCAACGTTGTCTATTTGAGGTTCTTGTTGAAGTAATAGTATTATTGCAATAATGAAGTATTAGATGTATTGTTCTAGGTTTGGCAGACCGATAGCCGGTTTACACAGTAATTTGTATGGCCAATTTCTTGGCCCGTGCTTCATTATGAAGTGAGCGCATATTGTTTTTAACTTGTAGCCAATACAGTAGGCTTACGAACAATACACATAACTTGAAGTCACTATAGTCAACTGTACTGTAAGTAACGTTAACCCAATGCACTACAATTACTACTATTCCAATAATAGTTGATGATTGGTCTTAGTTTTATTTATATAGCACGGCCGTACATTAAAAGCCAATAGTTTTCAACGTTGCTTTATAGTAAGAACAACGGAATATTCACTATTTTCGACTATTATCAATACGTTCCCCTTTGAATTATTATCAACCGAATACTAGAAAAGTTAATGACCATTTAAAAATAAATTGTATTATATATATGCTAATTTAATTTAAGCTTATATAAAGCATGAAATATTATAAACGATTAATAGAAATAGTATATAACTCGCGACTGCTGTCCGGTTATCGTTGGTTTTCAGTAATATCATGAATAGGTTATCTGATCTTCGATCTTATATCAAATTTCTTTGCCTGGGTGTACGGACCACCTTGTTTACGAAGGTAGGGGGCCTATACTATAAAACCCAATAGTGCACACTTCCAAGAATAATTTTCAATATAGTCGCTTTTAACATCATTACTTCATATGCACCCTATTTTACCACAACATCACTAATTGGCTTTATCACTACTTTTATTTTTTCCGGCGACTCCTTTTTGGCTATGGAGATTGTTGTTAGCTCGACACACCGCCTGCGTACCAATGCACCAAGAGAACAGCCCTCATAACTAACGATTCCGTCCTTCGTTACTTGTGCTAATGTGGCGCTTTAGACTTAGACTTGCATTGTAATGTAAGTTTAATTCCCTCTACGTTTGAAGGTTTTAAAGAAATCCCTTTATTAGAAGCGTTCGCACTTAACGACTGTTATAGGCTAGTGCCTGGCGAGTGTTTACCAGGAATCTAACCCTGGTAGTTTTTATATTCTTATGGAATTGTAAAGCCTCTCGCAAGTTGTATGGGAATACGATTTCACACGTTACGTAATTGTATTACACTATTTTCCATAGCTCTATTAGAGCTCCTTAATAGGAGTTTCTCTTTTCTTTCTTATCGAGGTTTATAAATAGAATCCGACCACGTTAAGAGATAGCTTCAGCCTAAATTCTTTTTTATAGAAACCTTGATTTCTTTCCCGACAGTAATTTATCTGCTTATTAGCGTTCCTAGTTTAAGGTTATTTTATCCTATTTCGACCTTCAGAATTTACACTTTTTGGCTTTGGAGTAACTTTTGGATATACGTATTAAAGAGCAGTTTTAATGGCTTAATACAAAGATTTAACCGACGTTTTACATAAAATTTTATCGAATGAAATGAAACCTGTCGGAAACATGTTTTGAACATATAATTATGGAATACTAATGTATTAAATAATTTAATGAATATAATGCGTTCAGTTGAAGCTATCTGTATGCCTACATTCTTGAAAGGATATTACCCTTAAAAGGTTTTCCTCACGTAAATAAAAACGACGTAACTATTATGGTGCTCCTTATCCAAGATCGCGTTAGTTTTTTAAATGACGACGATTCAGACTTTTTCGAATTCGATTACGTTTCTGACTTCTTAGTCGACGGAGGTTAACGACTTGAATGTTAATCTTTCAATTATCTGGCTTATTGTTTCGTTATAAAATTACAATTTTCAGTACAAAAAACTATGATATTACTTAAATTACTAGGAATCAGACATTTATCGGTAAGGAAATTAATACTTTCACGTTTTTTTTTTAATAATTAGAAAGCTTAACAAAAACTGTTTTAGAGAGTGATTACACCCGCTGTCGCGGCGACGGTACTAGCGAACTTAATTACTTTATAACTATACTTTACTCCTATCATTACGACTTTATCGCGGTCAAAGCCATTATCGATCGGCTTTCGATTATAAAATAGGGAGCTTATAAACGGTTTTTTTTTATACGTTTAAGAGTCCTTATTCTCGGAAGTTAGAGACATGGCTTGGGAATCTGTTATTATATTCGACATTTTGAAGGAGGCTACTAACCATACACTAGCTAATACGTTGTTTTCCCTTGAAATTTACTCGGATTATAAAGAATAGGTGGTTGTGTTTAACTTATCAATAGGTGACTTTATAACTTTCATACTCATCACGGCGTTATTAACGTTGCTACCAGAAGTTTCTTACGTAATAGAAATGATAGGAGCGATGTGTCCGTTCGTAATAGTTAGAGCAATGTTATCATAACTGGCGTAAGAACTTTTTGAGCCGCTCATATTAGGTGTATTCCTTTGGTTAATAATATGGAAATATCTGATCAGAAGCACCTAAGGCAGTATTTACAATACGACGTGGAATACTATCGTATTCATACCTATTTATTAAACCCATCATAATAATCAAGCGGCTTTAACGCAGAAGTTATGAAATGAATTTACCTTACTTGAACCGAAATTCCTATTACCTTTTAAAAAGGAAAAGCGTAACTTTCATATATAGTTACGTAAAAGAGCTAATAGGATTTTAATTCGAACCGATAGGTAATCTAGTTTTGATAGCTTCCGGTGTATAGTAAGTTTACTTTATAATTTAATCTATTTTATTATCATTTTGGTCAATATGAGTTGTAAATATTATAGCGCCGTAAGGAAATAGACTTCCAACCGTTTCAACTTACTAAGTATTTCTATTCTATCCCAACCACTCAGAAAATCTACGTATTACGTACGCGTCTCCGCTCTACGGTTTATTTCTTTCAAAACCTTTCTAAATATAGACCTTAAAAGATACGTCCCGAGATATTCACTTATGTCATCTCTTTTTAATATGACAAGGTTATCATGGAACAACTTTTAATGAAGTATTAAGACGTAATTTACGTCTCTTCAAAATATATATTACTTTTCTGACGAGAAAATAATCATTATTTTGTGAATAAGGGTTTAAGCCTATGTAAATCACTTCCAAAATGGTTAGCCCCGTTATATTTCATAATATTTGGCGACAGGCCCGCGATAGTCGAGCCGCTATTATGTAGCTCCCTGCCATCTCCTTCATAAATATTCATAACCTATTAGCCCTAAAACCATTCGTCTCTGTAAACAATAAACTCCCCGACGCTTTAAAAAGTTCGCCCCCTTAATCGATAGCGCCTTCATAGAAAAACTGCCCCCTAATCACTCACGAGTAAATTATAAAATCGTTTGTTATAACTATAACCAGAACTAGTCTTAATGGTTCCATTACTCCCGTTATACTATATGTCTCTATAGGAACTATTTTTTTACGTAAGAGTTTAAATAAACGTTTCGACTAAGGAAACATTGAAACGAATAAATATTTCACAAGTATCCCTATTTTTTTTTCATTAAAAGTCACTGGAGTAATTTACGTTTTTATATCGACTACCGTCAACTTAACGTTATTATGAAAGTAAATAGTTATGCGATTCTAGTTAATGAAAAGATTTTTATAAATATTTTATAAATTTTTTTATCAATCAAGTAAGATATTAATATCGCTTTTTATAAGTTTCGTATGAAAGAGGACAACGAATGGAAAACCGCGTTCCACATACGTTTTTTTATTTTTTGAATAACTTATTACGCCTTTCATATTTTTATATCGTAAGGGTCACCTTTTAATGTTATATTAATTATTTTTTATACCTTTTTTCCCTCGCTTAACTCGACGATATTGTTATGTATTCAAACGTTACTTCCAACCGTTATAACGTAAAGGTAAAGTAAGTTATCACCACCCCAATTTTGCTGAACTTATCCTTAATATATCAAAGTATAAATTAGGTATCTATCAATGAATATCGAGTATTTATTGTCGAAGACAATTTCAGTATCCGTATAAACATAGGTAAATTACGCGTTGTCTTGAAATAAATCGATTTTATGTTAGTTTGGAGGATTCTAGGCTTTTGTTTTAGCTCGCTAATTAAAATAAGTATTTTATTCGCGACTATTTTACAAATATTAGGCCATGGCGTCTTTTAATTCGAAACAATACCTTTTCATGTTCAAGGCCCGTGGAAAATAGTCGCTTTCGAACGGATTAAATTTAATATTCCATTCCGAACACATGCTCGCCGAGTGGAATTCCCAATTTAATACCTGTTTTAAAGTGAAACTCTTCAATAAGTCTTTAGACTATTGTCTTTTTCAACGTAACGATAGCGGTTACCTATGCCCGATGAGGTATTACATTCGTTTTTTATCGCCCGCCAAATACAACTACGAAATTTATAATAAGAAATTACTCGAGATTATAAGTAATTTTCAAATGTAAAACGTGGTGCTCTAGGGTATAACACGTACGTTTATGAATCATATGATCTAAAAAAACCTGGAATACTTGATAATTATACAAAGGTTTTGTGAAGGATAGGTTAATCAATTAAAACGTCTTTTCTAGTTTCGATTTCGGTTAATTTATGAGAAATCGACAAATTCTATACAATCAAATACGTTATTACAATGAAGCTAGGATAATCGAAAGTTTTCTTCGACTTACGCCTTTTATGCTGGGAACTTCAGCCGTTATGCCCTGAATAAAAAGCTTTTGAGCTGCTTCTGTACACAAATATCTTCCGGTTCACCGTTGAAGGCGAATATATCACAAAAGGGAGTAAGTCTTCACTCAATGTCAAATTTTAAAGTTATCAGGATAACATTATTACTCGCGACGCTATTGAGACCTAACTAATTCGTATAATAAGTATAGGCAACCGAAGTTTACCTACATATATTGGTATAAATGGTGACCATGTATTAAAAAAATTAATTTCGAAATGTGTAGTTGACGAAGATAAGGCTTTAGAGTCATATAACAATATTCAATTTCCTATTTACAAGCCGCTAACTATTATATTAATTCAAACTACTTACAATTTACTTTGTATTTACTACCCAAGCCGTAACACTATTTTTACCATCGTTTTCAAAACTAATGGTAACACGGGTTATACCGTACACTCCAACGCTTTCTCAGGGATTACGTCATAACAAAAAAAAATTATTAAAAATAACGTCTAAATAGACCTTCTATACCCCCTGCAGTTCACATAGAGCTTTTAAACGAGCTTTTTATCGATTTTATAATCGAATTAACTAGGAAACATCTGGCAACTTATATTACCTTGTAGGTATTACGGATAATTTAAGCGAACTGTCACCTATTTGCCTCAAATTACTATCAACTTTGAAAATTATACGAAGCCTTTTATTCAATTAATATTAGCAATGTTACGGATTTCACCGTATAGTTATTAATAATCAAGGGTTAAATTGAACTGGTGGGTTTTGAAACAACTTTATAACTAAACGGGGGGAAATAAAGCCTAAGTACCAACTTTTATTAATTAACCAACGATATAACCGAATGATTCAATTAATAGGTCCTAACTTACCTACGTTTTTTTATCGTGTATACTTAATTCAATTAAAGAAATTCACTATCTGGTCATTAACTAACTCTATATAATAGAGATATAACTAGTATCGCTATTAATATATTTTATAACTTATATATACTATATCCACTTTAAACAACTAGTTTTTCTGTTCCTTATTGTAACTATAATATTACCTAAAAATGCGGAAAATTTAGCTTGACGTGTTATTAATATTATGAAGTTTATATAAGCCATAGTAATATTTACGTAACAACGTATAAAAAAGCTATCAACAAGTCATATTCCTCTTTAGAGAGTTTCTAATTGGTAACGACGTTTAACTTCTGTATAAAAACTATAAACCAAACAAGTCTTTTAAAAGGTTACGTCAGATCTACGATACATATCATATAACGGGTATGGTCAATTTTTATATTTTCGAATTTGATGTTATGAAATACACATGGTTTTACGTAACCTAATTGATTTTAATCTCTTCGAACCCGTTTGCGAATTGATGATCTCGCGACCTTTAATCTTAAATTATGAATATTATAAACAACGTCGGTGAAACGAGGCTGAGAAACCATATTCAAAGTATTTTCAAAATTCAGAATGAACCTTAAGTCGGCCAGCTCTAGTTTACTAACTTACTGCAACAAGAGGATTTAGTGAAACAGGTAAGTTACGTAAACCTAATATAAAACCCGATTTTGAACTTATTTTATATTGCGGTATTCGATATTTTGGAACTAAGTCATAAATCGGCTAAGAATAACGACGAGCCCTTATGCCTATATCATGAACGAGTTGAAAATATCATACTTCAGGTTACGAAACTATGTAAAAGCAGTTACTTCATTGGTATCAAATATAAATGTAACGTAATATTAACGAGAACCTAAATTCTGAAAAATTACTCAAATATATGCTTGAAATTATCTTCCTTGTCCTTACAAGAAGGATTTTTTCCTATTGTAACCCACTTATCGTGTTTTACATCAATTTGGCCAAATTTTCCATTGATACGTTCGAATATTAAGATATGCTTTTCAATTGCCTAGCGCTATACTTCCTGCCCACTTATTCATGACGATCATTACGTTTCTTTTTCATACGTAAAATTATTTAAAAACCACACTCCTTATTTCAAAGCTGTATAGCTAATGAGCCGCCTAAACAAATATAAGTGACGGATATATAGCTCGCTCTGCTACGATTGTCTACTTTTTTTTACGTAATGCGTTGAACACTTATTACCTTTTTTATGGCGACGACCTACGCCAATACACTTTTTTGCCGAGCGTTAACGCCTAAAAAACGGCTTACAAATACCTCTCCTTACCTCTATTTTCAACATCTAAAGCCAAGTCAACTTCAAACAGTTCTTTTACAGTCTCATTTATATTAGGAATCAAGTTTCAAAGCGTAAAAAAGTAACAGGAAATCCGGTTAATCGTAAAAATAGAGTAAAACCGATATTGGGTGACACTATTTAACCGCTCATTAGAGACCTTTTCGCGTTTATTCGAGTTTAACTTAACATTCGTCTGTTGGCACAACTTTTGATATTATATATTATACGGTATATGTATTCAAAATACATTGAATCGCGTATCTTATTAGAATATATTATTATAGACCGTATGGCTTGAAATTACACGCTCGTTAGTCAAGATACAACAAATCCTTATTGGGGTATATTTACTTTTTCGTTATCTAAATTGATTTCACTGATAATTAGTGATTCAATCTAGGAAAGAGAGGCAACAAAAATAATAATGAATAAAGAAAATGGTAAAAGGTGAAACAGCTCTCTAAGATTTTTTTTAATATAGGCCTGTTATTAGGCTTTGTTATATTACTTATTGTTAATTGTAAAAGAAGAATTCTATATTTTTAACTGGGGGGTTACGAAACCATTTATATTATTAAGGGCACCGGATCGCTTTTTACGAGATTTCAAATCGTTCGGCTTGAAACCTTTTACACGATATTACCGTATTTCAAGCTGCTTAGTGGCGATTATTTCGTATCTTTTACCTACTAGTACCATCCATTAATTTTTACACCGCCGCGTGAAAAGAAAAAAAAGAGAGAGGGGGGGGGGAGAGTTAGGGATTTTCTAGGCGTATTATTCACTTTTAATCAACTACTCTTATTTCCTTTATACCAACTAGTTTCTTGGTTCAATAGTTGAAGAATTCGCTTCTCTAACAGAGATTTTGGATTCCATTCCTGGCGTAACCCTTAAAACGGCGGACTTAAGTGTAGTCTTAGTTGGTGGATTCTTTTTTTCCAAAAGGTATGCCCATAGATAATGTTATAAGTTCATACCTAACTAATATTAATCAGGGATCCAGCCCCTGTAGTCGTCACCTTTTTACAACAATTTAAAGCCTTTCGGAATCTGCATGGGAACACGCTTCAACACGTTAAGTGACTAGGTTACACCATCTTCTACAGATTCGTAGTAGCTCCCTAGCAATAGTTTCTATTCTCTTCTTCATCGAGGTTTATATAAATGATCAGACTACCTTGAGTGACAGCGTTACGGCCGTAGTTCCTTTTCAACTGCTCTGTTTGTTTATTTATCTTTAAGCCGTCACTAGTTATAGCAGCGCCATACCTGCTAAATGCGGTCTTCGACTTTACATTGGATACCTTTTTTTTTTTTTTTTTTTTTTTTTTGGCTATCCACAAAAGAATTTCTACAGATAAATACCCTCTCATTGGTTTACCCTTTTTTACGATTCTTTTACAATTTTTAGGCTTACGGTACAAGATAAACAGATAGCTCGGGTAATGACTTTTTATGATGTTCTTTATCAAGTAGAAAAGTGTATCATCCCTACCACTAAAGGCTTTTAACTAAAATATGTGTGTTTTATAAGCCTTTTATTCTCTTAGGGTTGTGAGATCCTTGATAAGAGTTGGTGTTGAGCGGAGACTGGCATGGCCGCACAATATGGCCCGGCTAAGACTATAGTTTTTACGCCAGTTATTACGGGTCTCTAAACTATAGAGTACTTTAAGGCCTTAATTAAAAGGCTATCTTCAAGTTCAACTTCTGGAAAAGTTTTCAATTTATGTTTTCGTTCTATGAATAAATATTTTAAAGGGAAGTAGACTTTTCTGTTATGACCCAACATCTGCAGGGCGCACCAGCGGCGGCCCCGCAGCAGATAACAAAGGAAATCGGTTGGACACAGCCTCTCGGCAGGCACCAGGGATCCACAACAGACACACCGTACACAAGGGTTAGGGTCAGCATGGTGTGAGACTCGATGGACTCGGTATCGAGCCAGTCGAGCTGCACACCGGGACTCGATGGACTCGACATCGAGCCAGTCGAGCCTATACTGAAGACGTATGAAGGCGCGGATATATAAGGACACTTTCATTACCAAGATAGATAGCATTTCCTTCATAGCTCTTCAGTTGTCAATCTAAGTATTCAGTCTACCCTGAATAGCCTCACGGCTTCTGATCATCACTCGCACGAACACAGTCTTGATATTGCACCTTTTGTTACCTCTGCTACCTTACTGTTAACATAAACCCTCTGACGCCTTCTATATACTCACGGGTATTTAGTGTGATCATTACATTTTCTTCATAAGTATATTTGATTAAAATTCTTTTCCGTAACATCTGTTAGTGTCTACCCTTAGTAATGTAATACGTGGACACACTTGTACAAATATGGTTTATATTTATTGTTTGTATTAAGTTTATGGCATGTAGTGAAGACCAATATTGTTGATTATAAGACCTCATTGGTATTTATCACATACGTCCAACGAATTGCCCAAAAATTGGCCAAAGGTGTATAGGATTAGGATTTCAACCTTATACGTCGTTTGATTTAGTGCACAGCCATGATGTACAAAGATTTATTTAATATATTGTATGGTTCAACGTGAAAACATGATTTTTTTCAATCGGTTGGTTGTTATAGGGCCGGAAAATTCAAGTTCCGAGACTTCCCGCCGGAATATATATGTATTTCACAGTAACTATGGTTACACTTCACTAGTTATATAGTAGGATCTACCCGGTGATGGTAAATCTCTCTCTCACAAAAAAAAAAGGGTAGGTTACCTTGTTACATAGTTACTCTCAGATGCTTCACAATAAGACAAGTGAATAATACTACTGATAATTTATCATTCAACAGGTAGAGACTGTAATAAATATTATCAATGTTTTTTTGTATATCACTTAATTGGGTTTTCGTTTCTTTATATAATGTAGAGTTTCGTATTGTTGTTATTAGCGACGTGTCTTTAAAATAGGTATAGTAACAATTTTACTGGTTTTTTAATAATTGCTTCAAACAATTCGGATATTATCCAATCTATATATACTAGTTTTGAATTGTGGAGAATCGGGTATTTATCTAGCAATTATTTTTATGTAATTTTCGAGCTGATTTCTCGTAAAGCATTTGTAAAATCTACACGTTTTTCGGGACGACTAGAGAAAGTTTGAACTCCAAGATTGTGTTTATTTTTACACAAATTTAATTTTTACTCATTGCCCATTTTCATTTCTAATTGACTTCATTTTTTACAAAATATATTTTGTTCACTTTATATTATCATAAGTATAGTTTGGGCTTACGACGTTATACGATAAAACGAATTGAAACGTACCACACTAGATATATATGATAATTATCTTCTTTTTTATTTCTTTAAACAGCGGTATGTATTTGCACGGCGATTGGAGGTATAACGTTCGACGACTATTAATAGAATAAATTGAAATATTTGTCGATATTCATTCATTTATTATAAACGTTAACGAAAACTTCATTCATTTTTTAAATTATATATAACTGGCCAACTGGTTTGTAACTTAAGTTAATAGTGAGGAAATAATATTTGTAGGTAGTTTAATTGACGAAAACGATATATGATGGTTTAGATATAACCGTATTTTTGTCATTCATCGTAAAAAACAAATTCAGGAATGTGCTTTCCGCTTATAAATAAATTCTTACTAATTAAATTTGAACGTATGGTAATTTGAAATAGGACTATTTTCGCAATCGGTAGTATGGATTTGATATGGTTCGAAAATCAAAACACACATATATATTGGATTTATCTCATTGGTTGCTTCGTCGCTATTGACTTGAATTAATATTTCTATCGTTCAATTTTTGTATATTCTTTCCGTTTGTATTTATATTTCATCATTGTTAGACATAACCCTGAAACTAAGTATTATTACAATATTAGAATAAAGTTGATACTGGTTGTTGCATAGGGTACGGGAAAAAGTCTTATGAACCTGTTACAAAATCTAACGTCCTATCTTATTGATCTTATGGTTCATATAACAAGAACAGTTACTTTCCCTGTAAAGTATTTAAAATATCATTTTATTAGGTATTATGCAGGGAAAATTCATTATCGTTACACCTTGATATTATTGCTGCAGATGTTATTGTTTTTGTAGATATTTCTCGAAATCTATTTAGTTAGTAAGCGTGAGGAACCACGTCAATATATTGTATAATAGAGTGTCAAACTTCAAGGACACGTGAGCAGAGTGTATGATCAAGTTTCAAACCTTAGGTAAGAACTTACAAGCTCTTATCTTAGGCGTGTATTCTCGAAATGCTTCTTCGCCCTCTTATATTATATTTATACTATTGAAATTTCGATGTTATATCATCATATTGATGCAATGACATAAAAACCTAACATACATTAATAAATAGCATATTCGGTCAACTACAAATAACTTAGGAACAAAAGACTAAACTGAGTAAAATATTTATATTGGAATCATATATCGGTTCCAACTATGACTAAATTGAACATTATAATTTATTCAAACTATGAAAAAACGTAAATAAATATTAAATACCAGATTAGCTCTAACAAGGACAATAATAGTACAATATTATTAATTCAATTGGTGCTTTTGCACTTTTGAAAAATCCGTAACGTTATTTTTAATTCGTTTATCTCTTCAGACGAATCCGAGTAATTTTTAGGGAGTGTTCTATTACTTATCGGTTCTATATTCTCTTTAATATCGAGCCATTCCATTCAAAGTTAATCGAATAAATTACTGTTTCAAACTGGTATTGAAATCATCTGGGTATGTTTCTGACGGCATTGGATTCGCATCACAAACCTTTACAGTTGAATTTTCGATGTTTTAAAATTATTTCGAAGTGTTTAAATCTATCAGGGAAACGGTTAGAACAATACCCACCATTTTTACCTAATATTTCAACGCTTTTCCATACATTGTCTTAACCTTTACATATAATTTCTTATTATGTAACCCATTTTTTTTTATATGCTGATTGGTAAGTTGTTATTTATAACGTGGAAGTTTATGGGTCGTTTAGCTCATTTATAAATCAAAAATACTTAACAACTCGTTTAGAACGATTTACTAATTGAGAAAGTTTGGTTATGTTTCATTTATTTTCATTTGTATTTGTAAATATGAAATGATTGATTTAGAACGTTTTTCCACTTTCTTGCATTTTGTACCCTTTTTTTTCCAATTTCATTTCTAAATCCCTTTCATTGTATTCTTTTCAGCGTATAAAGAGCCCAATCATTACGTTATATTTGGAATGATAGTTTGTCCTCTATTACCCTACCACTATAGCACCGCTACCGACGAGCTTTGCTAATAAAACCTAATATATGCACGTTTTTCCTCAGTGTTAAGAGCTCCAAATTAACTTTTTGATTTATAGAACCCGAAACCTATTTTATAACATAAACAAAACGATGGAAAAGTAGTTCGTTACTTAGGTAAAGAATATGTACATTATGAACGTAATTTTTTGTTCATATAAAAGAAGACTTCGGGGTTTGATATATTCAATAATCTTTGGGGGAATGAATCAGATTGAATGTTGGCAATGTGACGAATAGTACCAAATTTAATTTTGAAACAGTTACCGCTATAATTACGAAATCAGGATATTAATATACCCGGTGGTACCAACGGATGTATTGTAAAAGAGATAGTAATTACGGTTTGATTTTGTGAAATATGAAATATAAACGATAAGAATTTGTAAAACACGAATTGAATAGAAATTTCTTGGTTAACAGCATGTTAAAAACGTTTTATTTATAATATAGGAACTGATTTATAACGTTAGAGAATTTTAGGTACGAAAAGCGTAAAACCTAAGGGAAAACTAGATTTAAATAGCGAAAACGCTGACAAAAGATAAAAAAATTGCCAAAAAGGGGGAGAAGTTGTAAAGGTTATCTTCTACTCGAGTTCAAAATCAACATATTTGAAGAAATAAATGGAAAAAAAATATAAGACGGGCGATTTTCTTTTTACCATAAACACCTTATCCGGACTCGCTAAAAGCGTATTATATCAAGAATATAACGCTGCCAGAGAAAAAATAAAATGCGATAAGAAGTTTTACGAGCTTTACCAACTATTTCCCACGCATTATAATTTATATCGTAACCTTTAACTTTTTTAATTTTCCGTTAATAGAATATATTTCGCGAAATATGCAAATTTTATCTAGTTATAGGATAGAAGAGAATACTATAGTGTCGAATGAAACCATAAGTTTGATGATAATATTTATTTCATTTTAAATACCAGTAAAAAAAATGTGGAACCATTACAATTCTTTTTTACCTAGTGCTCTTACTATGTGAAATTGCAAGTGGTATATGCATTATCGGATATAGGTAGATATATTTATACAATTTCATAGCCGTGGGTAAATATATTTCGATACAGAAATTAAGTACGACGTGAATGAAAGAGATGATAGGGGATCTATATGAGACATCATTAGAAACTATAGTAATAATGCAGATGAATCGTTATAGGGAGTGTCTATTTTAATATGGGCAATGTTTTGAAAGTGTCAGAAATGTTTAAGCAGGATAATTAAAGCCATAAACCATTTTTTCATATGATGCCCAAAGCTTATAATGAAATTCGTGATTTGAATTTTGTATTATAAAAAACAAAACAGGATTAAAAACTTTGAATTCGCATTTTAAAATATTATTTTATATTTAATACTTCTGTAAAATAATTTGAAATTCTTATTCGCAATCGGATAAGCACAAAATGAAAGTGCGCAAATTATAACGTCGGATTTCGTTGAAACGATTTATTAGGTGTCAAATCGAAGATTCAAGATTTATTAGAGAAAAAGATCCGTTAACCCGAATACCAAATACGGATATATGGGTTATTAAAAGTAAAGCTGGAATCTTGGAATTCGTGGATAGAATGAAATTATCTAAAACGGGGTTACATTTATAGGCAATGTTTTTTCCGTTGATTGGTTTTATTGTACATTGGCTAAGGGGTTCGAAAACTTATAGGTCCCCCAAAACGGTGTTTCGTATGAAGGAAAATCGGTTAATAATTAATGAACTATTCAATTTATAAGTTCAATCCCGTTAAACAATAATTTTTGGTTAATTACTCATATAGATACTAGGTGAAAGAGAACCTTAACATTTACATAGCTGATTACAAGGGTATTGAAAGGAGTGTAAATTCTATTTATACTGGTATATTGTAAATGAAAATGACTTGTATGAATTCGGAATTAACGTGTAGGTGTTCTTTAAAAATTTGAAAAAGCGTGTATTTATAGACGTAACTTATTTTTTGATGTTATGTATCGCCGGTTGAGAAAGAAATAGCGCCATCTTAAATGTCTATATAGCGTTGTAAATCATATTTTCCGATCAGTATGATTGCCTATTCTCTGTTAATATATTAAATATTGAAGCGACAATAAATTCAACCACCTGCAAAAGGTTATTTAACGTTTTTTGCGGTGGTCATAGGGTGGTTTAACTTGGTATAATAATGATAAATCTTGAATTTAGGCCTGTTGAACATTATACTACTGATTTTAAAATAGAAGTTTCATTGTCAATACCTAATATAAAGAAGTTCGTCATCGACGTAAAAAAATATTACACATTCATTCGTTTGAACCTCGAATAATATATTAATTTTACTATGATGAATGATGCGATACTTTTTCTAAACATCGAAATACAAATCATAGAAGCTGTTTACTCCAATTAATGAGAATTACATTTAATATCTACAGTTTTTGTATTTAAATGTAAAATGAACTTGGCGGTTCTACCGTGCATTCATATATATTAAGGTGGATAAAAAAAGACTTGGAGGTTATGCAATAGTTTTCCAATGCATACTCGAAGTATTTATTATCTTTTCTATGATGAAAATTCCGTGTACAAGATGATATGGATTGTAATGACGAGGTCTTGATCGATATTGAATACTTCAACTAATACACCTTTTTAATGTGAACGCCCACACAATATGCTTTCGGTCTATCAAAATTATATGAAATGCTTTAGAAATGGATTCCATGGTTTCCTTGGTAAATTTTTAGACATATATTGTTTTTAGGTTTCTGATTTCATTATTCACGATGTTGATATGGCTTTCGAGTGAAATTAATATCTTATTAAGGTTAACATTACGGTCGGCAAATTTAGATAAATATCGATAGGGGTGTTGTGAGATATTGGTAACTGTAAATGATATCATGGATCATTTAAAAAAGTATATATCGTACTTGGAAAGGAGTTCAATGAAGTAAAATCGAAGGGATTCAGTTTTTAAATGATAGTAAATATAGTGATTAATAGATTTGATTCGACTAGACTTATTTCTAAATTCCCTAGTTTAGCGATACGTTCTCAAAGTTTTATAGATTTCGTATCATTGTGAGTTGAGATTTGGAAATCGAACGTTATGGGAAAGCTGATGGCTATTTTTTATTTTTCTAGGACCAAACTATGTTTTTAGGTTTTTGTCGAGAAAAATAGTTCACGATAAATATGACTAATAGAATTAAAGTTTCAATCTGATGTTTTGTTTTGGAGAATAAAAAAGGGTGGTTTGGCTTTTAGAAAATCAGTGGTTTTGGGGGAAATAATGTATTTATTGGTAGGTCGTTATCGTTGTAACGTAGTCGTTTCGAATCATTGTGGTTGAAGTAAATGGTGCTGCATTGAAATTGGTTGTAATTAATGAGTTCTAAGCTTGGCAGACCGCTAGCCGGTCTTCACTCTAATTTGTATGGCCAAATTCTCTAGCCCGTTGTAATGATCACACTAAATACCCGTGAGTATGTAGAAGGTGTCCAGAGGGTTTATGTTAGCAGTAAGGTAGCAGAGGTAACAAAAGGTGCAATATCAAGACTGTATTCGTGCGAGTGATGATCAGAAGCCGTGAGGCTATTCAGGGTAGACTGAATACTTAGATTGACAACTGAAGAGCTATGAAGGAAATACTATCTATCTTGGTAATGAAAGTGTCCTTATATATCCGCGCCTTCATACGTCTTCAATGTAGGCTCGACTGGCTCGATACCGAGTCCATCGAGTCTCACACCATGCTGACCCTAACCATTGTGTACGGTGTGTCTGTTGTGGATCCCTGGTGCCTRCCGAGAGGCTGTGTCCAACCGATTTCCTTCGTTATCTGCTGCGGAGCCACCGCTGGTGCGCCCTGCAGATGTTGGGTCATAACACCCGTGCCCCACTTTAAAGTGGGCTCCTACTGCACTATACTTGCAGTCAGTCCCACAAACTGCAGTAAAATCACAATCATTATAGTTAAATTGACTGTACTATAATTGAAATTCTAAAAAGAGCAGTCAATATTGTTCCAACAGTATTAGTAAATTTTTCTAATGGTATAAATTTATTTATTTCAAGCAGTAGCACGTAATTATTAAATGAAATTTATGGACAATACCTCTCTTTAGATACTATTGGCTTTACGAAAAAAATCACTTTACTTGACCAATAATATAAAGGTCTTTCCGTTATTATATTTCAACTGTTCGGATAATTTTATATGCTTGTTGATTCTTCATTGAACCAAATACCTTATACTAATGGAATGAAATCAACATCGATGACGGCGTCAACTTCGTTCAAAAAATAAAAGGCGCCCTACAATGTTTTATTTATACTTCTTTATTATTTATAAGTAGGTAGCGGACCGCGAACTTAGTATAGAGCTCCATCTTCAAGGCGTTATTACAATCTTAGGTGGGGTTTTTATGATGTTCATCAGGAAGGAAATTTTCATATTAATTAAGTAAGGCTTTTTTTTAAAAAAAAAAACGTTTTATTCGATGTTTTATGGCAACTATAAAGTATTATCTATAATATTCGTTTCTAAGATAGAAATTTCAATTGGAAAACATTGAAAAAACAGCTGTTTTGTAGCAAAAGAATAGGATAATACCGGGGGGGGGGGGAATATTATAACCTAATCACCTATTTTTGAACGGTCTAACTATCGCACGATTTTAGCGTTTATTACCTACATACACACTTCCCATAACCCAAATTTCAAATTCTTGGAAATCAAACAGTTATATATCAAATTGAAAAAGCGGTTTAAGCGATGTATTTACGCCTACTTACCTATAAATCTCGAAAAATATTACCTATTTGGAACGATATAATTTATCCTTGATTCATTTTTTGATTTCGCAAAGATGGGCGTATATTGGTTTTATATGTATTGAAGGAACTATTAAAAGTGTTTCGGAATATTCAATTTAACTTTTAATACTTACCTGCTAGTTTTTACAGCGTGTTTAAAGGGATTTTTAGTTATCGGAAAGTAAATTAACGATACTTTCATTTCTTAAAATACTTTACTTTCATCTTGAAAATCAAAAAGATTGAAATGCACAATTTAAACGCGAAACCAAAAATATGTTTAATCAAGGTCCATTTGATCAAATTTAATGATATAACGATTATGTTACAGAACTATACATTCTAATTCATGTAAAATATCTTTTTTTTTCAAAGTTTACTTTGTTATGAAAATCTATAAATTAGGCTTCAACTAGTATCGATGTTAAGTAAACTTAGGACTTAGGTCAAATTAGTTTTATTATTTGAAATGGAATTTAACCTGTTTATCTTGAAGAAATGTCAAATATAATTGTTATATTACGAATAACGGGCGTTAATTAAACCTTTCGATAGGTAAAATGAGAATTCAGAACATGACCTATTTTTCGTTGCCGTTGATATACTGATAGTAATATTAGATGTTTCTACTAGTAGTTTATTCAAAAAGAAAAACTTCCATAATTCGTAAATAAGGTCCATATTAAGTATTAGTAGTAAAATACTAGATTCAAACGGTTTTACCATATATGGTAATATTATCAGTGGGAATTTTATTCAATATAAATGAATTATAAAAAAGGTTCTTGCTTTGAAAGTTTATAAAATAGTTGAAAGTTTTAAATTCAGTTTTATCATAACAACTAAGTTCCAAATAATTATTTAAAACTTTAAAACAAAACTTTTCCATTGTGAAGTTTGCCTTAACTCGTGTGACCTTCACAAGTTCCTTGTTAAACTTAAAATTATAAATGAAAAACATTTAATAATCGATATAATTTCTTTAAACAAATTATACAAGCATCGCAAACTTAACGGAATGCGATGGATTGACGTGAAGTTTAATCTCATAGATACGATTATTAAAGGCGCTTCGAATAAAGTATTGAAAACGCTCGCATCTATAAACACTTTATTAATTAAAGTTGCTGAGAAAGTCGCACGTCTTGGCCCCTAATAGGCATTTTTGGTTACGGTTTTTTTGTTTTACGTTTGAATTTTATTCATAGCCTCTTATGTTACTTAATTTTATTTTTTAAATAAATCCATTACCGTTCCTTCAATTGTGTTTTTCCTTCTACCTTCAAAATCCATTATTTATAGTACTAGGTTTTTCAAATTCATTTTTATGACGTATTAATCAATACATTAACCGCTTTATACTAGTAAAATATGGAAACAACGCATCAAAAAGTAGTTTAACATGAAAAAAAAATAGGTGTGGGTAATCTTATTGTCATTATCATCGTCGTTACCTTTGTCGTTAGCGTTATCGTCTTTGTCGTTGTCATTAATAGCCTCTCCGCAGACGTCATCACTATAATGAAAACTGGGCACCCTCCGTACTTTAGACTATATACATGACGGCAAGAGGAAATAATCGGGGTCGCTTTTTTTGTGATACTGCGCGACGATCTCATCGAACCAACTTGCGGAATATAGATATAAATCAGCGCGTTACGTCGTAATAACGTAAGCTATTTTGTTAACCTTCGATTAACGACTGTTAAGAAAAAAAATCCAAACCTCTGGGTTTCTATTTGAGAATTTAAATAAATTTAATTTTGCAATGACGTATTAAAGAAGTGGGTTAACTTAACTTGAGGATAGCGGGCGCGTAAAAGGATCTTCGCGAAAGTTATTAATTTCATAGACACAGTGGCATATTCGTTACCAATGTATTTATAACGTTACCAGCAGACCACATCTTTACTGTTCTAGTAACACTCGCTAAAAGATTTTCTAGTGGCAGCGGAAGCGACGTACTGCATATAAGGCGTGGCTATAAGCAGGCTGGTTGCGTTAACTATTACATTGCGTCAACGTTTGCGCTTCAAAGCGAATTCGTAGCGTATTCAAGGAAGTTATACTATAAAGCGGCGGTTTCGCTCGACTATCTACGCTTCGTTTCCACAATAATTCATATATATTACGTGTGAAAGGACACTTATTACATTTTCCATCACAACTTGCCAATATTACGTTTAGAGCGTTTAAAAGTCGCTGCAAGTAAAGTCAGGGCTTTATCTCGCGGCGAAAGGGTGGGAACTATAACCTTGGCCTTACGTTTCTTTTATGAATTTGATTATTATAGTTTACTAACGGAGATATGGGGAGAGGGAAAGGGGGTAGTAGTCGCAGTAGGGGACATAAAGCGAAAGGCAAAAGTTCTGCTGATGGTGCTCGTGCAGAAGCGATTATAGCTTATATAATTCGTAATCAGTACTACGCTAAACGGCACCTTTCATGCCGAGTCTTACGAAATATATTATGGAATATAATGAAGATTTTCCTAAAATGAAACCATAAAAACATACTATTAATGATTCATTAAGCGATTGATTCCCACACAGACGACTTATGTCTTATTAGCGAATTATTCGACAATCAGTAACATATCATTGCAGAAGAAGAAAAAAAGAAGTTTTATGTAAGCCAATAACGATATACAATATTTTACTGACTTTATGATACATAAAATCGAGAATTATACATTTATAAAGTTCTAAAACCATCGACAACTAACTGTAACTTATAATGCCATTATTATTTAATAACTAATTAATTCTGTTACTTCCAAATGACCGATTGAGAGTTTGGAAGAACTACACTGTCATTATTAAGTTATCAATAAGAAACTTTTATAATAAAGATAAAGATTACCATTGTAAACATTACTTGATATTATTATAATTGATAAACGTGATAGACCACGTTAAAGAAGTATATAATAAACTGTAAAAATATAGGAAGAACGTTCGCGGAGTGAAAAGCACAATGTTACGCCCCAAGTAATAAATTATAATATTTAATATGAGATGCGAACTCTTTAGGTATTTACTCTCTGTTTTGTATCATCTTTCTATTATCATACCCAAATAATATATTGTCTCCTTCATACGTCAACATCATAACCTAACCTTTTGTTTTGTTTACTACAATATACATAATCTCGTTTTGATACATTCCGTTTTCATCCATAAAATTTTGAAAAATCAGGTAATTTGTAACACAAATTTATAATGTTATGTCATCATTCTATCCGTGAACCATTTCTTCAGCTTCTTTTATAGAATTTAAAGGCTTTGTACAGGAAGCTAGTTTGTTTTCCTTGCCTATTTAACTCATGATTTGTAAGTGCATATGCGAATCAGTTTATTCGAGTAACTATACCGGTATTTGTTATTATTGAACTAGTTTCTCGGTAAAGAATAAATTAAGTTTTTAATTTGGTCCATTTTCTTTTTTGTTAATTTTTATATTAATGTATTATATTTATGTTTCCTTTTTTGGTAGTGTTTTGAAATATCATGTGTGAAGTTTCTCTAAGAGTGTGGTGGGATAAGATCATTTTTTGCCGCGATTTCCTGGTCTTCAATTTCGGTTTTTTTTTTTCGTTTTCACCATATTATTCGGTAAATGTTCGTATAAGTTTTATTTTGTTCGATGATAGAATGAAGTAGGGTATTGTAATTAGTACAAGGATTTGTTTATTACAGTCCATTAATAATCGGTATCTTCAAGTTTGAAAAAGAAATAAGACTAAATTGGATGATGTATGCGTTACATAGTTCTCTTTGTTGAATTTATTTTATAAATTTTAATAACTTGTGTTCTATTTTTTTTTTTTTCAGCGTGACATGGTTTGCTGCATCGAGTTATATTTATTTTCCAACTGTAGGGTAATTTGGGTATTATCGGGTTTTTTGCTTTTTTTTCATCGTTTTGGTTATGGGTTTTGTGGTTTTTATTCTGTTGATATAATTTTTGACCACGATCTTCAATACATTTGAAGTATGATCGTTTTGTAGGTTAGTAGATGGAAGTAAGACGATTCGCTGCATGTATGGGAATTGATGGCAAAGAGATCATATTGTGTTTATGTTAAATTGATTATTTATCGAACGTTCGCCCAAGCTGTTATTGAGAATCACATTGTCTTTGATCGCTACTTCTTGCAAACAAAGACGGGACTTGCTATCAAACGAGAAGCTACTTAACTAGGTCATTTCCACTATATTCATGCTTTGGACTCGTTCCAAATTTATACAACCAGGAATAAGACTATGAAAGTAATTTTAATTATCGTGTAGGTTATTTGTGAATGACGTTATTGTATTGATGAAATACATCCATTATAGTATTGAAGAAACAAATGAAACTGATAGTAAATTTACCATAAATAGTAAATTTTATATGGGTTATGTGAAGGGACAAAGCCAAAGCTATCGTTTCAAGCAGTCAAACACTGTATTATATCCTCAATGAAGAGAAGGAAGAGAAAGCTTCTGCTAATGATCTGCTACTGGCCACAAAAAAGTGGTGTTCCGCTCACGTAACAGAACGACTCCAAAGCAACATAAGAAAATAACAACATCCAGGGTTAAATCTCTAGTAATCATCAGCTCAGGCATCAGTCAGTAACATTACCTTCAGCGTATCCCTATCCCCGTAAGCGCCCCCCCCCTCCCCCCAATTTTTTTCCCACGGTTTTTTTTTCTTTTTCTTGTGTAAGACTGTTGGATATTTTAACCAACATATGGTAAAAGGAAACCAATGCCGCTTATCGTTCAATAGTTCACGTATCTACAATTATTAGTAGTTGTTTGAACTCATGTGAGTTAATCCGCCTATTACATCTACTTAATTTATATGGATGATCTTAACCATTATTACTACTAAATAATGTAGATCAACTTGCCCATTACCGCTAGTATCCAACGTTGGTTAACTTGTCCACTACTTGGAAACCATAAAAACAACGATATTGGAACGATCTAGAAATTGAGGGAAAATATAATCAAATTAAGCCTGTTAGCGGATTGAGTGGGAGAACGCATCGTTTTCTTTAGCCGAGCTATGACGGGGTTCGACGAAATTGAAAGTGTTAGGTGTTCTAAAACCTTGAAAATGGTTAACAAGTCGAGTGTATATATCCTACCCATTTGACTAAAACCTATCGCTTGAGGAAGTTTCAAATACAGGTGCGGATTACCTAAAGCTTATTCTGAGTTTATAAAATACCATAGAAGTAAATGTCATACTCGTTTTCGCCATTATTCCTAATAACATCGATAACTGGTATTGAATAATCACGGATTTATTACTTCATAAATAGGTTGAAAGCGACTTGAATAAGTAAATTAACGTAAACTCGAACGTGTTTCCCACCCCATATATTAAGTTGAACCACTTGGAATTCGACGGAACATTTAATAAAATATTTACTATAAAGTTAACTTTATATTTTTTTTAAATCAATTCGGCTTAAAATAATTTGTAAAAAGCTCAATATCATTATCAATACGACACTTGGTCAAAAAGAAACTTTTTATATTAAATACCTGATTTATATCATATTAGGTAACCGTTTTTACGGCGGAGAACATTTATTAAAGTTGTAAATGCGCCAGAAGAAAGCTTCAACTTTTACGTGTAATTCTATAATTAAAATAAATACACATTGAATAAGTTTTATAAGCTTAATATTATACATGTATGTTACAAAAGAAGGTTTAATATTGAAAGGAATATTTTTTTGATTATTCAAAGAAAATGATAATCCGCGTAATTAATAACTTTAATTAAATCGTTTGTAAATAATGAAAAAATGTAGGTACTTTCAATACTTTTCACTCATGCGCTTGATATTACTATTTATACCGGTATAGAATACGGAATTTATACGTTGTTTTACCCCAATGAAATAGGAAAGGTATTTTAAAAGTCTAATAATTGAATTGGAACCCTCATCGTAAATGATGAAATGAAAAGAGTAGGAGAATCGTTTATCATAGTTTGATTACGGTTTTGCGAAAGCTTCAGGACTTATAATATGGATTAGTTATAAAGTATCAACTTTACACAATCGATTTGGGATAATTATGAAAGTAATTTATGTTATTGACTCGTTTTGAAAATAAATTTATTATGAAGTGGATGAAAACTCCCTTTTGAAAACAATAAGAAATTAGTATAGGGTTCAAAATTCTCCTTCAACGGCATTATAAATAAGTTATTCGCTTATAAATATCTTGATTTCAGCTATAACGACAAACAGTATGGTGTAAACCTAGGTAAAAATATTTTTTGGTTCATCAAGCAATGATAATGTCGCGAACCGGGTAATCGTTAAGAAGTATTTCGCATATACTTAATATTAACGAGTTCATAAACCGCTTGTAAATGTGAATTTCAATATCATTACGAAACTATGAAGTATTACTATCGTTCATTTAATATTATTTTGAGAGCCCTTGTGCATTCGATTATTCTTAATACTAATATCTATAGAAAGACTATGGTAGTCTATACTTATAATTTAAACAAACGCAGTTTAATAACTTCTCGAGTCAACACTAGGTCCAAGCTATTCAAAAAGTCTTCATTGATATAAATTTATAATCCATCATAGTAGACTCTTGAACTAAAATGATCCGAAAAGGTGTATACTGGAGAATAGCATAAATAAGACATATTGAAGGTACGAAAACTATATTTCACCACCTTGGAGGCGAGGTAAGAAATGCCTTTCAAATATCCTGATTCTGTTGAAATAATATATTGAGTCTTATATAATGAACCTTTTCATCTTAATACAATTTAAAAACAAATTGAAAGAGTTATTATAATCGATAAATTTATGGCTGGGAAAGTAATCTGGTAATTACATAGTTTTCCAATTTTGTATGGTTTATGCTAATAATAAAAAAAAGATTTGTATCTCGAAACTCTGTATTCCATATTTCTCAATAATTTACAAGTCCTAATAATTTCTTATCATAAATGTTGTAAATTCAATCGATAGGTAATGAACGTTGAAAGTGAAGTGTTATTAGGCTTGGAGTGACGTAATCTTCTTATTATAGTAAATAACTTCTTCAGATCCAATTGATATAATCATCTTTCACAATTATTGTTCGGTTAGGGTTACATTAGATGAAAACTAAACTCAAACGGAAGGAAAACGTAATCCGATCAAAGAAAGCTTGTTTCTCGGACTCATAACGAAATAAAATGCCTTTGAATTCACATAAATAAAAGGTCGGCGATTATAAAGTAACCCCAAATAAATTTCCGATAAAATTTGATCAAACCGAAATAAAACTTCGTACCCTCGGTATAAACTCTGAATCTGTCTATTCATGCATAGGGGTTAATATTTCCGGTTCAATATATACTTTAATGTTGGTTTCAAAAACTAATTTCGAATATTTATTTTTTTCAAAACCCAACCCACCTTTGCATAAATCCAAATTCAAATTAAAAGCATGTAATTTGTTAAATAACCGCTTAACATTGAAGTCATCATCATTGAACGTGTTATTCTAATTTGAGAAAATTTTAACGAAATAAATGAAGTCAATCATTTTCAAAAACATGCGTAACCAACTATCAATATGTTGTTGCAAGGTAGTGGATATACTGGAAAGAATACAAGAGGTAATCAGTTATTAAATATACAAAACATATAAGAAACGTAATCTTCGACGTATCGGTTTCTTTGATACGTAACTAATTGAAAATAGCTTCAACGTCTAGTTGCATAATTCACTTAACCTGTAAACAAAATTGTAAAAGTTAACTTAATCAAAGAAAAAGGGATAGTGATCAGTTATTATTATGGGGTTCAATTTTCGGTAATGGATACAGAAACGTAAGCTGTTTACAGGTTTTTAGACGAAGGGTACAATGATACCCGTCAAAAACTATTCGAGTCAATGTAATTTTCATTTAGCAACTTGATCAATGTTTTACGAAATTTTAAGAACTTCTCCTATCACATACCATACAACAACCTTGAAGAAAAATACTAGCCCCAAATATCGTTTTAAATATTAATTTCGTAATACGGGTTGAAATAATGATGCGACAAATTGTTCTCTAGTGCCTTATTGAATAAAACAGCAAATTCCTTAAAGGTATAGAAGAACTTATCATGAACAAAAAAACAGATAACTGTAAAGCTAACGCCTTATTTACATCTTCTAAAAACATGGCAATAAGCTACAGAATAACAACTTGGTACACCCAAACCTCACGAAATATAACGTGAAAGGTGGCGATATCAATACCCTCAGATTTCTTCTATTTCGACGCTTAACCCTGCTCCTATACCCGGTGATCACTTGCTCGTCCTAAACATAATACATATATTAAACCATTATGAATTACTTACTTATATCCTGTCCAAATATGCCCAACCTAAAGTCGTATTACAAGTAAAAATCATGTAAATACCAATTCGACACCTTTATCTATTGAGCTTAACTTTCCAGTGAATTATAATATATTGAGCCACGAGCGGATCCCATATATCAAACGGCTCCATTCACCAAATATTGGGTGTATAATACAGATACGCTGTAATTTCAATCGGTAGGTAAACGAGCAACCCCGAATAATATAATATTTAAAACTTATATCTGTTTAAATATTAACGAATTGAATAAAATATTAAAGTAAATCTATCACAAATGAGAAGCTATTTAAGATTTAAAGGAAGACCACAGGGTCGAATTAAAGTCACTTTCATTTTCATATATGATTATATACAAATTTACGCTTTTCCATTTAAGGTCGATAAAATCATCAGATAAAAAGTGGTAAAGTAATAACATTATTAACCATAACACTGGAGTTACTCTAGTGTTACATGGTATTTAGTAAATAGATATAAATTTGATAACAATTTGTCCCGCATATCAAACATAAGCTGATATCATTGCGACGAAAAAAATCCGAATAATTTATCCAGATAATAAATCATTTCATACCGGTTCGAAAGACTTTAACATCAATTATGAGGATATCTCCCTATCTACCGCGAACAAACATGTCGTTATTATAATTCCCGTTACGAGTAATAACACCGAAATCAATATTATTTAGGTACTTTACACAAATATACTTCATACAGAATTACAAAATCGTCCATCAGTAAGTGAAACAAAAGCAACTCACTAATTTTATTCTGCAGATATATCGAAAAGATACTACTAGTTGACAAATATATTGTAAAGAGATCCTTCCGAAATAACATATTTAATTCAATGTTCAAAATGTACCACCAACCTCTATAAATAAGGCCTTCGAAACGCTTAAAAATGTAGGACCATTTGTAAGCTCCTTGTTTCAACCTCCTAGACTTAGCTTGAATTACTATTATCGCGTTGAAATTTAATGCTACGCGTAAAAAAACAATCAAAGCGTTTAAATTTCTATTAACACTGTTTCTATCACAAACTAAATAACTTGAACGTTCTTCACAAGGCCCTCAAATCTTTGAAAATAATATAAAAGTAATCTTTTCTTATACCAATTAAATTATGATGTTGACGTAATTTAAGTAACATTATAGCTTCCTATCTTTAAAATCGATATTTAACATCTGAAAACTCGATTAGCTAATTAAAAAGTTTATATTTCATTAATTAACAGCCAACGTTATCAGAAAAACCGCTAATAACATAATCAAAATTGAATAAATCTGGGTTATCGTTATTATTACCGTAATTCCCTGTAGGGGGCAATAAAGTAATTATGCCTTTCGTAAGCAACGTAAAAATAAGACTTTTTTTAGGGAGGGTTGCTCCAAAACGTAAGCATACCGATAAGGACTTTAAGCTACTGTACTATATTGACTAATTTGCCTAATACATCGACTTTACGTTATTCCATATGTAAAACGTGTTCGCGAGCATTTTAGTTACGCTCGAAGAGCTTTATATATACAAATTCGATCGATCGTTCGTATTAGGTGTTTTGATTTTTTTGTTACGTTGTAAGGCTGCCTCGAAACTAATTTTTAACACGCGAATCAAAACAACCATTTCGAAGCCAAAGGGTCCAGATTCGAAAGGTTAGGAAACATAACATTAGTTTATAACCGTTTACATAAAGCTAAAACACCATCTGAAGAAAAGATAGATGATATTATTTAATTAAAATTAACTAAGACATTGCTTAAATCAGTCGAGTACTACGTATTATCCTCGTTAAAAAAAAGGGGGAGGAAAACCTCTATTAAAGTGCTGTTATAGACTACAAAAAGGGTGTATTCTGGTCATGCACCAGAATGACACCAACAAATCATAGGAGAATAGCAACCACTAAGGCTAAATCTCTAGGAATCACTAACCTAGGCAACAAACTGTAATAGGTATCATGAAAATTACAGAATTAAATTGAAACTCATTCGACTTTGGTATACGATTATATTGAGGAATTACACGATTTACTCCTAAAAGCTAATAAGATTATCGGTGGTAATAAGTCAATATCGGTATTAGCTTTTATGTTAGAGTTTTCAAAGTTTTACATGGGATCTAAGATATGAGTTGGAGTGAAGTTACTATTTCCATTGCATTGTAAACATAAACCGCCATTTCATGGCACAAAAGTACGATTTCGTTATAATGAATAGTTTATCGTTTATAATTGACTCGTAAATAGTTTACACTTATTATTATTATATAGCTCTGGTTATCGTTTATAAATACATGGTCTTAACTTTTTCCAACGCCTTTATTACTTCTATTACACGCGTTACTGTCGTTGTTGTTACTGACGATATAAGATTATCTGTTGCCACCGTCAGTATATTGGATACGGAAGTTATAATTTTATTATCCATATATTAAGTTAGGCTAACATATTTATTATATTTTCCTCATACATAGAAAGAAGATAACCCATAAGTTAGTTCATTTTCAATAAAAAAATTCAGGATGATGAGCTTGAAAACGAAACTCTAATACATATAACCGGCTTCAATCAGTAAATATTTCTGAACATAGAATAGAATTTATGCATATTTAAGAGCATTCTGTTTGAAATATATAAGTTTTACAATAATAATTGATATTACCTTTTGGTAGTAATAGTTGACTGGCTGTATAAAATTAATGTATCGAAGCTATTATTACCGGTGTTATTTTGGGCATGACATAAATATTTATATATATTCTAATTATTTTTCAAGTTTGAAAAAGAATTTAAAAATGGGGATTTTTTTGCTAATAAAATTAATTTCATGTGATTTACGAGTTATGGAATCTTTTTCTGGCGGAGAAAAGATAATATTATATGGTAAAATTGTACCGTTTAATTTTAGGGTTCTTGTTTTACATACTAACGGCTCATGCCATCATGTTTAATGTTAGGCTTTTAATTTAAATCGCCAATATTCTAGGTATCATCGCAGTTCAATATCTTGACACTATTCTCAATGGGGAATAACATGTGATCTATATTAGTATTAGTTGTAAAGTTTGACGTAAGCCGCGTGTATCTTGTATCCATTTGGACAAGAAATTGGTTTTCAAACATTGTAAATGTTATAATTATCAATTATTTAAGCATACTTGTAATTCGTTTTTGTTATTGGATTGTATTTATAATTTTAATTGAAATATCATCGTTATACTATCACGTAAATATGTTTTATTCGTAAACGGCGCCACTTTGTTCGGAATGATTTTTTTGTACGATTTAAATGAATAGTTTTCATTCAAAGGTTAATTCATTATGTTTTGCGGTTGAATCTTCTTATATATATTTTGCCAGTGAGTTTTGAATGAGTTAAATAAGGAATTGTTTCAAAGCTTAGATGGTTTGAACTTTACTTATCGGAAAAAATATTCTTATAATACAACTATTCGGAAGGAGTTAAAATACTGTTAGAAATTCAAGATCTTAAATTATATATATAAGGAATATTTTAAAGTTATCGTTTAACGATGTTGAATAATATTTATGATCCTCATTAATGAGGGAAAAAGAGAGAAAGTGTTTTCTATAAAGCGGTTATAGGTAGTATATAGGTTATGGTTACATGTTTTGCAGGTATATACCAATGTCGTGTATACTTGTGAATAGAGGCGGAGCCGATAATGCGCACGCTAGTGCTAACTGTTATGGTCCAACCTATGAAGGTATGCTAAGTAGGTGCGAAATGAAGTTAACAATTAAGTTACTAAGGGAGACTCGAGAAATTTCTAGATGTCCTTCATGAAGGATTTATGTGCATGGTCCGTATATAGTCCGTTACGTTCCCTCGTACATAAAGTCTGCAGATCGCGCCCAGACTGAGCTCGATCAAGGTACAAATAATTCGATTACTTGAAAAATTATATAGTATATAAACTTAAGAGCCAATAGCTTGAATTCATAACATACCTCCCCTTCAATGTAAAAACCATGGTTGCTACAGTATTTTGACACCTAAAAAATAAATACCATACGTATCTATATAAGGTATGAACCAGGCGCGAACTCGCATTGACTGTAAAGTATACTATGAAGTTAATATTAAAATTGAATTTATAAAAATCTCGAATGCATATTATTACTCTTTACAATAAATCTAAAAAAACGAAACTACTAGTAGCTGTTCCCGGCATACTCGCGTTACTTTGACAAATTATCGTAGCCTTTTAAAACGATGTTTACAACCTATCATTTACACGTAAATTTGAAAGTAACCTCTCGGTTATGAACTCTTCACTTTTATCGTTTCTCAATTAATTCATTCGTTTATTTCTTTTCGTTATATAGTTCGTAGCCATGGCGTCACGACTATTCCTATTATATAAATTTTAATACCCTAGGCTATACTCTCCAACCTTATTCTCCTCAACTCTTCATTGCTTCCAGAGACGTCTTTGTTTCCTTTTCCCGCTTTTTGGTACTATATATTATCCGTTAATTGTATACTCACTCGTAATATCTCCGTCCCAATCATCGTCAATATCAGCCGCAAACACTCCTATAATCTCCTTCTTGTCGGTAAAAATAGCATTATTACATAAGAATTATACCTTACAATTGATATCAACCACGATTTCAAAATAGAACGGAAAATATCGAAAGTTGACCGTAAAACATATTATACATACGGGGTCCATTTACTAAATCTATATAAAGACGAGTCGACTGAGTTAATATAAAATATACTAATAACCATACCCGTATCGAACGCATTACTCAAACATAAACTGATTAATCAAGGTCTATCATATCTTTTTTCAAAAAACCATTTCCTTTTCCTTTCCCACGTTATCTGCCTTCGTTGGCGTTTTCCAACACCTGTTTCGCTCCGCATCATTTACCTTTATCGGTTTCACTCAACGCACCTCCCTCCTTACATTATATACCCTCTTTCACGTTTTCTAATACCCGATTATCCTCGCTTCACCCGGATCCATCAACGTTTTCTAACAACAGGATTCAGTGATAGTAAAATCCTTAACTCTACCAGTGCTCTCATTGAAACGATCGGAAAACCTATCATAATATATTATAAATAAAGTTTCCTAAATTTTGAATAAAAGTCACTTTGCCATTTCTTATTGACTTGAAGAAGCCGGGTAATACATATCCGGCCTCACATATTATATTATAATATAATAACAATGAATTTATTTAATTCCTCGTCTTAAATACACCATTTTTACGGTAACAACATATTCGATATAAATTTGGTAAAACGAACCTGACGCCGAGGTCAATATGCCGGGCTTTTATCAAACCGTATATTCTTGTATTCTACTTTACATTAATTGAAAAATGTAATATATTTACAACCATCTAATAATTACAACGAATATTTATTATATTACTTGTACTTAGCTAATATATTACACATTTTACCCGGTTTCGTTTTATTATCCAGAATATTTTAAATTTCGAATTGATTGTATGTACCTTTTTACATATCGTTTACCAAAATAATTAATCCGAGATGGGTATCTAATAAAACTCATAAAAATCGATTCATAATTTCAGTATAGTCTATTTTATCAGTTACGTTCATTTCAAGATAATATTAAAATAGTTGTGGAGTATACTGAATATGTATATATCGATAAAAGGGATAAGACGAATCCAGGGAGTGTACGCTTCAGTTGAGAACTTATAAGCTTTCACCCGTGTAGTAGCACTATACCATACACTTTACCAATATCTCTTCTAGGAAGTCACGCTTTACCGTGAACTTTTCCAATGCTTCTTCTAGGTAGTGGCATGCTATTATAAATTTTGTAAGAATTCACCTTATAAAGTGGTACGAGACCGTGCACTCTGTAAGGGTGCAACTTATATCGTAGTCGCTTATTAACTATAAAGATATATAATAATATCTACATAGTTAATAATTTCTCCTTTTCGGTTCGATTTATATCGATAATTTAGTAGTAATAATTTAATTTGTACAGGTTTCAATTCATTGTTTAGCAATAACATTATTTCATACTATGAATCATAACTTCAATTAAATAAAAATAGGTTTTTAAATTTTCATTGGTTTAAAGTTCTCATTAGTCATTCTGGAAGCTCTAGTGACTTCAGTTTAAAGTTGTAAAAGTTCAAATTGGTAGTTATATTAATGGAACTAGTTGTGGTGCAAAATATAAATATTCGAATTAGCATTTTTTGATAGTAGTAGTATTTCAGTTGCAAATTATTAAGTTTCGAATTAATAGTCTTAATAGTAGACATAGTTTCAACCCTAGTCAGTTCAGGAAATCGGTAGTGGTATGTTTATTGATATCGGTATAGTTTTTAATTCATATGTTCGTTTTATTATTAAGGTCTAATTGTTTGTATTACGTGTTTTAGGTTAGTGTTAAAGAATATACCGTTATCTATCCTAGTTAAACTTTTTACCCCTTTTTATAACGCGTCTCCTTTTATAAAATAAATCCTAATTAACTTATTGGTGTATATAAGCCCAAACTACAATTTTAATTATGTATTCGAATCGCTTCTATAATTAAGTTATATGATCAACTCTATATTTAAACCACTTTTTAAAATAGATAAGTCCTAAAAATCGCTCCTTTCGGTGCCTTTTCACTAGGTAGTGTAAACACGAATAAACTGCCGCTACCGCCGCCCATAACCCTAGTCTGAACCCCCCTATCTCCGTATTTATATCCTCTATCCCCGTTTTTTCTCCATACCACATTCGCTATCATTGTTAGCAAAGCTCTCACCCCTTTTTCCCTCTCTTTCCGTTCCTTTCTTCATCTTTCCCTTTAAGGGGAGTAGTGGACAGCTTTTAAGGTTATTAACATTACCCTTTAGCTACAATTAAAACTCTTGTTACCCATAACATCTTCCCTTCACCAATAAAAAGAGAACTCAATCGAGTCGTAATGCGATCCGTATTATGGATATCCCTTTAAACTTATATATTTTTTGATATACTTCTAAATAGGGTTGAGACGGCTGATTTCGCCCACCGCCACGAATTAGAGCTCGTTGAGGTACGTCTTGAGACGTTTCTGATGCATAAAGTGCTCGAACAATGTACTCTAGTTGAGGTTTCGCAGTTGTTAATAAATAAACCCAACATGAGGTATATCGCGTCCATGGTTACGGGTGAATTCATTAAAAATTACCGCTAAAAAGGGGGTCAATTGGCCTGTTATTATTTTTACGAACGGACTGGTAATGTGTACACTCTCATTCTACTGATACCAAGGTCGTAAGCCAAGACCCTACTATACGCCCACTATTTAAATGGTAGTTTTTCATCCAATCAGCAATCCAATCAACTATTAACAAATAACTATAATTTGAATACCCTTTTCGAGATATTTAGAAAAAATAACTATTCCTAATAGTTAAAACAAACCGATATTAATTCATAATATGCGTTAATTAGCAGCTTAAGGAAGAGGTGATCATTATCTTCGCTTATAATATAGGCTTACGTATGTATTATGTAGACGAATTCGACAACTTTATTGCGTGTTGACTTAAAGAGGGTGAGAATCCCTCGTGCCCCCTACCACAAAGTATATAACTTTAGGCGTGGGGCCCTCGTTCAGGTGATGCCGATCGCGTTATTGATAGTGGGGATGGTGGTGGCATTAGTATTAACAGTAGCGAGGAGAACAAGGAGGACTAGGATAAGGATAATGATAACGACGATAATGAAGTAATGTGTCCCCCCCCCCCTCACTTTATGGTATCAACTAATTGCTTATTCTGATTTTTTGCCGATTGATTCAGCATTAGTATAATTATTTATACACTATGAAAATGAATCTCCAAAAATTTGTAAAATTAGTGATAAATTCCAACGGTTAAAATCGAAAATGATTTCAGTAGATTCATAAACGGTAAAGAAAGAAAACTGTAATATATTACAAGTGTTCAAAATGGTCAATGTTAAGAGTGATAAATTTTTCGAAGAGTTCGAAATGTTGAATTCCAAAAGTAATAATATGATAAAAAAGACTCCAATGGGAAATTTAAATAACAACAAAAATATCAAAAGTGGTACGAAAAAGTAAAAAAAAAGGGAAGTGATAAATACAAGGTGAAAAATGTTTCATTGGGATAAGACCGTAAAACTTTCCTAGTAATATTAACAAAAAAAAAGTACTTATTAATACGAGCGTTTTGAATTCCTTATTTTGGGTGCCATAAGTTGAAGTATTTACAGGGTTTTTTTTTTCATTAATTTACCTTATTCTTCCAATTTCGCGGCGTTTTTACGATTCGTGTAATGTTATTATATCAATCTTGAGGCGCTTTTCATTTGAAGGACCGAATTTGATAAGGTATTTGTAAAGGGAAAAGAGCTGGTATGAATTAATATTGAGAGTGGCTTTAGATTGATGTTTTAAATGATTATCTGGACAATTATTTTTATAGTAATCCCGGAGTCTAGTCCTACAACCATATCATTGATTTTCGAAGCCAAAACTCTTTAAGTAACACGCTTCTATTTAGATGAGTTTTAATTAATAATAATTTTATAAAGTGTAAATCCGTTTCGACTTGGTATTTCGTTACGAAAAACAAGAACGAATTTCATTTGCTATTTGCAATTGGTATCATTCGTAAAAAATATGTTAGTGAAAATAAACAATTTTACTATATGTATATCGAGCAGTATAAATCGTAAACCTCGTTTTGGATTACTTATCTACCCTATAGGTTGTTTTTTAACAGCTTTCTATATCTTATCCAAAAGCTTGTTTTAGTATTATATGGCGACTAAAAATTGAAAAGCCGTTTCCAGGTGCATGACTAATACGATCCAATTTTGAAGTATATGTTGATATTTTTATTCGTTCGCTCGTTTTGTATTGGTAATGTTAACCGAGGCAACTTTTTACTACAACCTCATCCATATGAGGTTTAAAATATAGTTTTGAGACGTGATTATAACTTCGTTAAAATTAATCATACAGTACTTTACCTGGAACAATTTGGGTTTCGATTTTAGGCTGGGTTTTCCGAGATTTCCCTTTGTCGTAACGAAAAACGACGTATTATACAACGTAAATTTGTTGTCTGTTTATATTTTAGTAAGTGTACGCACTTTAAAATGTAATATTAATATTAATTAGGATACGTTGAAGGTATATTTAGCTATTTTGAACCGCCTTTTATAATGCCTTCAATAAGTATTGTACTATTATACTCTAACTTTAGCGAATTCGTACAACGGTTTTATGATACGTATAATCCTTTCAACTTGATAATAATTTCGCAGTTTCATAGGGATATAGCCGTAAATACGTAGTTTTAAATGTGTTTCTCATTTTATATAAGATTATATAATATCATCAAGATTCATATAAGGGTTATCAGGGATAAATAAGGAGGCGGTGAAAGTTAAAATCTAACGGTAGCTTATATGTTGTATAGTGAGTTATTAGGTTATAACATCTTTATTACCAATGTCATCTCAACCCTAGATTATAAGACGACGTTTCTATAAGGTTTTATTGTGTTGGGTTTTACTTTATATATTAAACAGGTAGGAAAAATTCAGTAAGTATTATAAGTTACTGTATTGAACCTTGTAAAGTATAAGAAGTTTTATTCTATTCAAGACATTATTTACTTCTGTATCAATTGTTCAAAATCAGTACTTTGGGAGATAATAATGCTTTTTCGGCGGAGTTTTACATTTACCTGAGGTTCACCGTTTCTTTTTAATTGATGAAAGATTTTATGATAAAGGTTTCAAAATGATTCGTATTTTTAGAATTAATTTGGCTCCTTTACCGATGTGTTTCTGGTTTCATTAGTGTAAATTAGCCGATTTTGTAAGGTGTTAGAGGTTATAAGAGTATATTTGGGGGGTATATAGGTTTTAGCGGAAGTTTGGATTCGTTATTATAGGAGTAGTTTGGTTGGTATTACTTGTTGGATTACGATTTTAAGTAGTTCATGTTTAGCTTTTCCTGTTATACTATTATACTATCATCTAATGAAATTAACTCGGATTGTTTGGCAAGTCTATAAGTATATGTTAATCCTTAAACCCGTTAATTTTCCAGAACCTAATTTATTCGTTTTTCGTGTTTTAAATTATGATTTCAAATTTTATTGGTAGGTTCAAAACGTTAGTCCTATGTTAGCCGTTTATTATAGCTTTTATTTCTCAAATATTATCCTTAACCCGTAAAGAATACAATTCTGTTATAGATTTTCCTATAATATTTGACTTTTATACTATGGCTGGTAATAGCGTTAAATTTGTATGAACTTCTGAGTAAGTATCGAACATAGGGAGTATTAAGAATAGCCTATATGGGATAAAGGTTTCATTAAGGACATTTTCCTCTAGTTATAATATTTATGTCTTGGAATTGACAATTTTTAGCCTTTTAGATAATATTGAATAGGATTCTTCAAGCTGTGGATAATAACGTTTAAATTTTATGATAACCTTTAGTACTTTTATCGGTATCAATATCTATTTACTTTTCAAAATTTAAGCTATCATATGCTATGTAGTCGGGTCAAAAGTTATATTTATATCTTAGGTAATTGAATCTGAAGGTCTTTAATAAAAATTGGACTAGTAATTTACTAAAGTATAGTAGCAACTGGAATCGGAAGCGCTTTGCGTCAAGTTAGGGGCTAGAAATAATATTATGACGTCAACGACGTATAATACTCACTCACTATTAAGGAATACTATATTTTCAATGACCTTGTAGTTAAAATCTGTATCGCTTCAATAGTGTAACTTTAATCCCTATGGGGTTTACGAGTATAACTAGAACTCGTAGTAAAGCTTTTTGATAGCTTTTAGTGATTTTCTCCCTTTATCTCTATATCCTATTACGTAAAGCAGTCGCAAAAGGTGTTTTGTGGTCAGATATGCAAATTGACGGTATAATATACTTCTTTCCGGTTAGGTTAGTTGAACGGCTTTAATTGAACGCGCTTCTTGGAAAAACTATAGGCATTGAAATTTGAAACGGAATATCACGGATACATTATCTTAGACATGAATAAGTCAATCTTTCGTATTTCGAATCTTAATTTCGAAGTGATATATAATTGTGAACCACAGGAAATATATCTTTTTAAGATACATTACGTGAAATCTAACCAGTTCAAATTGTACACTTATAAAGATTGTGTTAAGTAACGACGTTTTATTTTTACTAAACAAAACCTCCCTGCATTCCTCTATTATATTGAGTTAAAATTCCTGAAATAATGCATCGAAAACATTGAATTATCTTTTTAAGGTAGTGAAAATTTCTATTACACCAGTATCAACTATAATACCTTAAAATCAGTTGTCGTAACTGTTTTGAAGTGTAATATTACGACTCTAGATAGGCGTTCAATACTCCTTCAATGGAATAAAGACCAATATAATGTAAAAATAATGTATTTTATAAGCTTGTAAATATTTGTTACTCTGTTTCCTTATCTTAGATTGTTAATTAAGTTCAATTTGTTTAAGTTGTTTTTGAACGTATACTTTTAGGGGTAAACGTCAAATTCCCACTTTACGCCGTTGTAGTCGGCGGTGTACGTTGCCAAATTCGCTTTCATTTAGTTATCAAGTAGGCAATCGGTTTCAATTTAGCGTTTAATTCGAATTAATTGGTGTATTGGATGATTAGTCGACTAATGGAGGACATTGTTAAATATAATGTATCGTATTTAAAAATCTGTAAAGTTTAGTATGATTTTCCACCGGTAATATAATGTACATCATGCGTTTCGTACTCAATTATAAGTTTCTTTTCGTAAATAACTATTTTACCTTCAGATTTCGTATTTTTTTTCTTTTTTATCCTTTAATTTTATTACCGTATTTCTGGTGTTGGTATTTTTTTTTTGTAAATACTTTGAATTGTCTGTCCAGGACGTGATAAGTTGTTTTCGCGAGGTCCGTTTTGGTAATCTGGTTTTCAACCTTGGTTTTTTCGGTTATTAGTATTAATCTCAGGCTCGTACATCTGCGTGTTAAGGTTTCAAAGAATATTTCAACGCTTGTACAAAATAATTTTCAATTTCGTTCTGATTTGAATGACATAAAGTTAAAGTTTGGGTTTTCCCAGTACGTTTTTATAACTATTTGGATAAATGGTGTGTCATTCTCTTATTTTAGTTTGGAATTTCCAAAAATTAGTTGGTAGAGCTGTAAACAACTTTTATAGGGTTGTATTAGTATCTTTACGCGAATATTTTACGAATTTCTGAATACTATTCATCTAATTTTGATCGTTGAAATCGTAGTTCATTGTAATATCGATATGAATTTCAAAATAATTTTAATACTACGTAAATGTATTTAATTCCGTAAAATGTTATATATACCACTTTTTGGCTTATTTCATTCAGATACCGTTAAAAATTATATGAAATTGTAATGATTTAATATTTTTTTTATAAGTTTTCAACATTATACGGATTTTGTTATCGAAAACTTCATAAGGGTTGTTACTGTAAGATTAGTTTTTTTCCTATAGCCTAGAAAAGTTAATAAGCTTTATAAGGTGGCACAGGCTAGTGCCTGGGATAGTGGAATTTTTACTAACTTATTTTTACTACTATCACTAGGCAGTGCCCACTATATGTCTAGTGTAGTGTGTTCCCCACTAATATATAAGGTACATATGCCGGCGGGAATGCTCGCCACTTGAATTGATTCTGCCTCAAAACAACCACCCTATTCGAAAATTCCTGTTTTTGAGTTATGCCGTGTAATCCGTGAAGTGAAATATTACGAAATCCCTGTCACTAACTAAATAATGATATAAGATTGAAAATTCAATCCTAAATACATGAGGCTAATTTTCGGGCAATGTGTTGTACATATGTGTTGAATACCGTTAAGGTCTTATAATCAACTGCATAGGATATTACTAACTGCTATAAGCTTATCTTAATTATAAATATGGACCATATTTGTATAAATTTATCCACGTACCACGTAAAAGGGGGCAAGCAGCACTAGGTGTTTCGTAGGATGATTTTAGCTTAATATGTTTATAAAGAAAAATTCACCGCCGTTTTCAACCTTTATTCATAGAAAGAAACACAAATAAAAACTTTGACCAGGATTCGAACCTCAAGCCAGCCTTCCAATCAAGGCTTTAAGGTACCCGACAGTTTAGAGACCCGTAAGGGCGTGAAAAATGCAGCCTTGGCTAGGCTGTGCTACACGGCTATCTCAGTCTCCGCCAACGCCTACTCGTATCGTAGATCTGACGGCGATCCAAAAGAGTGAAGGACCTGTAAAACACTTATGTCTTGGATAAAAGCCCGTGACGGTGGTAAAGATATACTTCACAACTCAGTGACAGACGAACTTCATGTGGAAAACTCGCGACCCGAGTCATCTTTTTACTAAGAATCGCAAGCGTAAAAATTGTAAAAGAATTATAAAAGTGGTACATCACTAAGAGAGGGGTGTGCTGTGAAAAGTCTTATATGGACAGTTAAATATATCTAAAGTATAGTTAAGGTCTCCGCTGAGCGGACGTGGCGCTGGTATGGGAGGCAACATCTTAAAGATAAATAAATAAATACAGCCGTTAGGTGTAAGCGTTAATGACAAAGCTCTCTTTTTAAGACCTTAAAACATAAGAAGAATCAAACATGCATTGCAGTTTCAGTATAAATCTAGGTCCAAAGAGTCAGTTTAGTCAGCGGGTTGCCGGTGTGGGTAGCAATAGCTCAAAAATAAATAAATAATGAATTAAAAAAATAAAGCCGCCACGTGCAAGAGTTGATAATTAAGGTCTTTCCTATACCTTGAAAGGTAAAAGAAATCAAACTTACAGTGTGCAAGTTTAAGTCTCAAGGGCTACGTTGGCAGAAGTAACGAGGGATGGAATCGTTAGTCATGAGGGCTGTTCTTTGGATGCACTGCTGCGTGGGCAATGCGCCGAGCGTACGACTATCTCCATAGCCAAAAATGGGTCGCCGAAAAAAATCAAGTGGTGATAAAGCCAATTAAAGATATTGTGGTAGAATGAGATATAAATAAAATGATGGTGTAGAAAGCGGCTATACCTGAAATTTTTTCTCGGAAGTGGGCATTGTTAGGGTTTACAATGTAGGCCCACTACCTTCCTTAACATGGTGGTCTGTACACCCATGCTAAGAGACTTGATGTAAGATAGAAGATACTGGGCTAGTAGTTACTGGGAATCTAGCCCTGGCAGTTTTTACGCCTTTACAACACTCTATAGCTGCTCGGAAGCTATAGGGAAGCATGCGCTTACACGTTACATGACTGGGCCACTCCCTCTTTCATAGCTCCGTAACAGCTCCCTAGCAAGGGATTATCTTCTTTATTTTATAGAGGTATATGAATAGAATTCAATTACTTTAAACGATAAGTTTTGCCTTAGTTTCTTAACATATAAACCTTGATTCCTTTTCCAGACAGTGTTTGAGCTGTTGGAGGTGATTATAGCTTAAGGGTCTATTTTTATCAACCTTTTAAATTGTAACCTCTGGACTTTAAAATAATTCGTTAATACACGCGTTAAAACGGAACTTCAAAGTGTTTTAGCACTTTAATATAATTATATTATAGTTTAATACAAACTTTTGACTAACGCTTTACGTATTAAAGTCTCCAAACGGGATTAACATTTTCGTAAGTATTTTTTATATTGAAAAAACCTCAATTTCGAAGTATGATACGCGATAATGAATATAATGCGACAATTCGAAATTATTGGTACCCCTAAATTTTCGTAACTAAACCCCCTTGAAAGTGTTTTTACTACGTTACCCACGAATAAAATAACTATTACGATGTTTCTTACCGGAGATCGCGTTAACTTTTCTGACCACGATGATTTGATTTTTTTTCAATTTCGATTACAATATTAGCGCTTCGTTTTGACGGGCGGTAACGATTAAAACGTAAGTCTTTAAATTAATTAGATAAGTTCTTTAATATTAAGTTACGATTCTTTGGTGTATAAGGCCACGATATTATGCAAATCATGTAGTGATACAAAGTTTATTCACACAATAAATACTGTTACGTCACTTTCTAATAATCAAAAGACTTTACGGAAACCGTAATAAGAAACTACTATGCTAATGAAAGTTGCAGCGATATTAATCATCTTGAATGCCTTTAAATCTATGTTTCGCGCCGGTTATTACAACTTTAAAGCTGTTAAAAACGTTATCGCTGGGCTTACAAATATGAAGTAAAGAGCTTGTGAACGGTTTCACTTATTTTTTTAGCTCATGAGAGGCTTTACCCGTCAGAGCTAATAATATGGCCTAAAGGTCTATCGCCAAATTCGTCTTTAGGAAATGGTTTTATACGACAAGTTCATTAATATATTAGTCTCCTTTAACATATGCGCGGATAATAATGAACGAATCGCTCGTGTCCAACCCATTCCTACGCGATTTTATAACCTTTATACTCGGTGTAGTGGCGCCAATTTTTCTAACGCTCAAATTAAGAGTATTTTACATAACTTGAATAGTATAGATAATATTCATTCTTGTAATAGTCAGGAAACCATTATTATAACTAAAGTAAACCATTTTGAAGTTGCTTTTCAATAGAGCATTACCTAGGTTAATTAATCAGAACTTTTCCGTTGTAAAAACCTTAGGTTACATTTACTGTATGGCGCGGACAGTTACCGCATTAGTATATATAAATTAACCATGGATAAAACATTGACAGCTAGAACATTAGTGCTATTAAGCGAATTTACTCTATTCTAGTTGAATATTTTGTTGACTTTGAACAGGATGAACGATAATTACAATATGTAGTTGCTTATAAAAGTTAATAAAACTTTAATTCAACCTGATAAATTCGCTTTAATCTTGAAACAAATTTTTCGTAATGGATTAATTTTGAACTTCTATTTAACCGATTTACGTTTTCATAAATATAAATTTTAAATGTTATAACGCAACGAATCAGTAGTTCACGAACCGTTTAGAATTACCGCGTATCCCTATCTCATTCCAAAAATTCAACGAAACTACGTACCACGGACCTGGTTTCGCTCTACGATCTATTTTTATAACCTTTTTAAACGTCTACCTTGATAATTAATAATATCGTATATGAGCTTATATTATCTTTCAATTGCAATATGACGTTATTTTATATAAAAGTTGAATAAAAATATCAAAAGTAACTTACGTCGTGTCGAAATACGTACTACTTTTGAGTCAAACAGATAATTATCGCACTTGAGAACGAGGATTCCTGTCGATATATAATCATTTAACGGAATCAGCGCCCTTATGTTTTACTTTATTATGCGAAAATTACGGAGGTACTAAGCTATCAACATTCAGCTTGCTGTTGTTTTGCTCAAAAATATTAACAGAAATTCGTTCTGAGGTTATTTGTTTCCATTGACGATAAACCAACGGACTCTTTTAAAATGTTCGCCCTCCCATTTAACATAAACCTTAAGGAAAAATTACTCACCTACCGTTTCCAAGCCAACTATGAAATCTTTGTTCAATCAACAGTTAGGGCTAACCTTCAAAGGTTTCACAGGACTTGTTATACAATATATCGCGGAAAGAACTTTTTATATCAAGAAATACGTTAATTGAGTTATTAGATTAAGCTTATGTTCGAACGAATACCCTTTTAATAATTATCTACGTACTTTTCTTTTTAAACCCCGGAAGTAGCACATGGTTTTATATTGATTACCATCATCTAAACCCTCTTACGAAGGAGGATCGTTACCTCCTTCTACATATTAAAGAAACACTAAAATATATCTTTTACATTGAATGTTTTACTAAGTTAAATATTAAATCCGCTTTTTACAAATTTCATATTAAGGAGGAAGATAAATAAAATATTTCGTTTCGTATACTTTTTTGAATTTTTGAATAACTTGTTACTCTTTTCGGTATTTTGAGTATTTTTGATACCTTGTAATATTATATTAAAAATTGGTTATAATCCTTTTCATTTTATTGTCTTTTCTAAGCTCAACAGTATTTCTTCATATTTGAATAGCTTCCTCAAATAATACAACATTATTATTAAATACGAATTATGTGCCTTTAATATCATAAATCTTAACCACGATACATCCAAAAATAGGTTCGGTGTTTAAAGGAGTAAATACGTTGAATTTGTTGTAAATTTATCGCGTTATCTGGCCATAGATAGTGTTTACGTTTGTTTTAAAAGTTTTTCTTTTTTTGGATTTACCAACTTCTTCGAACACCTTATTCGCTATTATTTTACAACAATTATGCCGTTGATCCGGTTAACCCCAGAAATTACCCTTTTCCATGAAGGTCCCAACAAGGAAATCATTTGAAAATAATTTAAGCTTTAATTTTTCTTCAAGTTTACATATATTGAATAGAATCCAAACCTTAACATCTTTTGGAAACCGATTATCTTAACATGGCAATAAGTAGTAGTTTGATTCCACAATATAACTACTGTAACCTATGCTTGGTTCTAAATTACTTTCGTTGTTTATCCTTTATCGAATTTAATTACGAAATCTATGAAAAGGAATTATTTGGAATTAGAAGCTATTTAAAAACGTAAAACTCTGAGTACTAGGATACAGCACGTTTATTTACCATTTGACAATTTACAGAAACTTGAAATACATCATAATTATAAAACGAATTTTCAAATAATAAGTTAGTTAATTTGATCTTTTTTCCTAGTTTCGTTGTAAATTAGTGTATAATAGAGGGGCTGCATATATGTAACATAATATAATATCCCGAAAAGATTAGGATATTTCTAAAGTTTTTTTTTCAACCCATGCCTTTTAGACCAGGAATACTCACTTTTACGCCCAAAACAATCCTCTTTAAAATAATGTTCGCGTACGTATATTTTACTTTTAATCGTATTTAACGAATTAATCCTTAAAGTTTACGAAGTTTTTACTAATATTTAACCTTCAAATAGTCAAGACTATTTGAATAGTAGTAATTGCAGTGTAGTAGGTCAACTTTACTGTAATTAAAGTTGACTATACTGACTGCAAGTTGAGTATATTGTTTTGTGAGGGCCTACTGTAATTGACCGCAATTCAAGTACAGAATGACCTCACTTCACACTAGGATACTGGCCAAGCATTTGGCCATACAAAGTACTATGTAGACTGGCTAGCGGCCTACCAAATCTAGAACAATATATCTACTATCTGAATACGTAATACTACTGTTATTTCGACCAATCGAATCTAAAAGATTATAATATCTAGAACCATACTAACAATGATATGTGCTTATTCGGTAAAGTATATATAATATAAGTAAAAGAAGAAGCTACTTTCTGGCTACGCTCTACGGTAACAAATAGCTGCTAGGGTAGAGAAAAAAATCATAAGAAAGGCCTCTATTAATACTACGCCAGTCCACAAAGGCAGAAAAACAGAAATCTTTTGGGTTACGTTAATCCATAATGGCAATATGTAAGTAAGCAACGGTATCGCTATTTGAAAAACACCAAGGAATCTTTTTCAAAGATCCTTTTTAAAAAGCATTGGTATTAACCGCTGAGTCTCAAAAACATTAATTTGTCAAGAAGCTAAGTCATTATTCCTATGGATGTTACTACTATAAATATGATTAAGTCCTTCTACTAAAGCAACAAATAACTTCCTACCTTTATTTAAAATAATGAATGATGTTCGTTCTTACCCTTCATACCAAACCTTCGCTTTTACTTTTACTTTTTTCATTCTCTATACGCCAACTTAATCGCTTAGTTCTCTACCTTGAACGGAAAATACTAAGATTCGTTAAGTAGCGTTAAAAACGCCAAGTCGCGCGATTTAGTACCAAGCAACTAAGTTTCTATACCACTTTACATCAAAATACAAAGTTTCACGCTTACTAAGGCCTTTATAAGCTAAAACTTTAAGATAACACTTTCCGAAGAATTGATAAACGTAATTGAAGCGGTTGGATCTACCTTTAATAAGTATTACAACAAAGATTTTTGGATGTAAGATCTCGAGGAAACTCTATAGAAAAACACCTTATTAACATCTTCGGCTACCTTATAGTTAAATATAATAACGGGAAAGATCTTAATAATAATTTTGGAAATATTGAGGTTTTTTCGATACTTAGACAATTAATATGTATAAAGCAATTTAAAAAGCGATTGAGCTAAAGCTTAAGTTAAAACATAGGGGAGGGGAGATTTTCGTTTAAGTTTAAAGTGCTATAAAGCTAATACAAACTTTGTTGGATCTATACAAGCTTAAAGAATACCTTAATGAACTATGCGCTAAGTGAAAGGGTGTTGAAGAGCCTTAAAGCCCTTATACGCGATCTCAGCAACCTCATATTCACCTCTAACTAAGTTAAACTTTCTCACGCGCTGACGATAAAGAACCTGTTTACCTTCTCTGCAGCTTAGAAAACCCAAGTAGCAGAGAGGAGTACGTTTTCAGCGGTGGCATAGCGCGTGAAGCAGTAGCCGTTAATACGGCTAGAGGAATTGACGTTGGAATTTTATACCAATTAATTAAGAAAGATTGTTAAATCCCTTAGAATCTTTAATCCACTATTTTCCACTTGTCTTTTAATCACTAAGTCCCCCAAAAAGCCTTTTCCATGCAAGTTTACCTACATACGTGAACCTACTACAAATGCTACTACATGGATTTAATCCTTGGGCTAAGCGACTAGCAATTACCCTTGATACTATACTTCAAAGGTTTTAAAGTTTAAACGATTAGGAAAATTACTAAGAAAGATGAGGATAAATATTTAAACTTGTACCTTAAACCTGTTAAGATAATTAATATTGATTATAAGTTTTTAAGGGACTTCTATGAAACCTTGAACTATGTGGAAAAGTATAACGGAAGGCCTTATAACCTTTTCGATACGAAGCTAATGCCATTTTTATTGGTAGGTGTTTATCGTTGCAATGTAGTCGATTCGAATCACTGTGGTCGAAGTAACTGTTGCTGCATTGATATTGTTGATTGATGTGTGAAAGCTCTAAGTTTGGCAGACCACTAGCTGGTCTGCACACTAATTTGTGTGGCCAAACGCTTTGGCCTGTGCTCCACTTTGAAGTGAGCATCTACTGCACTGCACTTGTAGTGCAGTACCACAACCAGTATTTAATACAGTCAACTTTACTATAAGTAAAGTTGACTGATTGTATTGTAATTAACCTATTAAAAATAGCAGCCAATATTGTTCTAACACTGGCGACTGTTTGTTTTATGCCTGCGCACACGAGTATGGTTTGCCACCTATTGGTGGCAACCTCTGAGATCACTTTTCAATCTGCATTTCAACAAAAAGCCATACCTCTATCAATTCCTAGTAATCTGTATTGAAATTGACATCAATTACAGCACCTTCTATCCCTTTTGCTTTACCCCTCCAAGGCTTTCATTCCTCAAATCCCGTTCACAAATCTTTCCCCACAAACCTACCCAAATCAGGTATGCTACCACTTGCTTCCCCTTTGCTAGTAGTTTAAATTACTGCTATTGCCACCATTACACTGGCGGTTTTCTAGTTTGCTAGAGTTACCTTTTTCCTTCACGTTACGTACCGAGCGGTCCACGTATTCCTCGATTCGTATAGTTAGCGTATTGCTATCCACAAACCTTTTTAGGGAATTAAGAGTGGTAGCCTTAGTTATGGTATCAGTAGGATTATATTTTCCGTTAATTTAAGGGTACTTATTGAATTCCCTAGTTTCTTATACCTCCCTAAACGTTATTACTTTTTTATTAAGTAATTTTTATTAGTTGTATCTAGTTTTAATAGGTATTCGTAAAGGTCTCAAGAGTCGGTATATAATACTAAAAGTATCAGTATCAGTCCTAGAAATTTGGTAATAATCCTTAATATACCGTTAGTTACTATATTAATATTAATATTTGCTATTATGTCGTAAATTTTTAAAGTTAATTCATTTCGAGTTTAGCGCTTATACTTAACAAATTTCTAGTATACAAGGTTTAAGGTAATCCCGAATGAACTTTTAAACTTATCTTTATTAACAAATGTTATTGTTAGAGATTTAATGTGAGTTTTATTAGTAAATAACCTATTCGTAAAAAATGAACTTGTTTTTCGTTAAATTTACACACAATATACTACTTTCTTCTTTCACATAGTTCATTTTTTCATCAAATCCGCTTATTCAACTTGTTAAAGTTTTCGTCCTGTTGATTTTGAACTTACATTGTAATGGAATGGTCATATAATATTTCCGATTGATATGACGTGATGATGTAAGCTATATGGGCCCTTTACTTCAAATTCTTTTATAATTTTAACTCGTTGTTTTTATCGATAATTTTCTAGCTTATAGTTTACCTCTATGAAAGTAAGCTTATATACTTAAATTTTTCGGCCTTAACACTATAAATATAGATTAACGATTTATTCAATTTAATTTATATACCCTGAGTTATCGTTTCAATCAACTTGTGTTTTTATAGGCCTAACTTCTCGATAACAGTTAATTAGCCGCTACAAACCTAACATCGCTGAAAAGACGGGTATCGTTGGTTTATATACATACTATACTCAAGTTTTCACCTTTTATAATCAATAAATATGGGTTGAATGTTAAAATATTTTTATCGAACATGTTTTTAAAATAAATTTAGTATATTAGGAACAAGTTGTGCCAGTCTTTTCCAATATATATAAAGGCTTAATATAAGGTGTTACCGTTGTGGCTAGAAACCTGTCCCGTAATTCTTTTTGTTACTCCAAAAATATAATCCGCTAAAAATCGGTGATCAACTATGAATACGTTTACGTAATATCTCAGCTATTACGTGTAAACCGACCTTTTACTCCAATATTCAAACTTTCCGTAATAACGATGATGAATCACTAGATATTTTTTTAAATTATAGGTGATTAACTCAAAATTCATTTTTCACCTTTATTAATGTATCCTTAATCTATTAGCCGCAGCCTCTTGTACGACTGGTCCTTAGTATTACCTATGACTTAGTAAATTATCCTTAAGCTTAAGATAATGATGTTTTGGCCTTTAAATTTCGTTAATGATACAAATTGTAAAATCCTCTGTAATAAAAAGCTGTTAATTTCCACTTGGTTACTTTTTTAAAAAGGCTTACCTAATGTATTCATAATTCCTTCGATACGTAACCTAAAGGTAAGTTTTCTGTTTTAATCTTCCTTTTTAAACACTTAAGTTATTATATATTCCTTTCTAGGCGTGTGGTTTCTTTTGTCGGACTTCTTTTTGGTATATATTCTTTTTTAGATAGGTTATTCCCACCTTCGACATTCTTTTAGCTTATTAATGATCGACTAGGAAGAGTTATATCAATTAATGTATTTTGATTAAACGTTATCGACGTCAGAATCTTTATTGAACTTAAAAGAGCCGAAAGGTTTTCGGTACGGCTTAACTTATATAGTTCGGAAAGTTATGGAGCTATTAGCAAATTCAATTACTACGTTTGAATTGGTATTATTTACAATCTTGTTCGGCCATCCTATATAACTGGCTCCCGTTACATAAGGATTTTACTTCAAAATGGAAGTAAAAACATATTTGGTATTAAAGGTCCATTCCTGATGTTAAGGGTATTATTAACTTGGAGGCGTGCCGATTCTTTCCTTGGTTCTTTCAAGGTTTTGGTATATGTTATAACATGTTTTTATGTTTTTAATAAGGGTAAAAACTTAGTTGTTTCACGTAGATAAGACTTAGATACCAATAAATTTGTTTTAAATCCGTTATGGCTAATAGTATCGTTAAAACTTTTTACTGATATTGAAAGCCGTGCTTTTTGGTTTGAAAACCTTTCTATTTATAGTATAAAGATATCATACGCCCTTTGTACAAGGTTCTGTATCTAATCGACCTTGTTAATACGCTAGAAAACTTTAACAGAAACCTATTTATACTAAATCCCTATTGACTTTACATTAATTTGAAACTTTATCGTAATAAAGTTAATTTCAGTAATATGAACTAATACGTTTAATAGGTTAAGGTACTTGTTCATCCACCAAGTACGTAGTGTATTTTATACTTGGTTTTCTGTCATAGTTCTAAGGAACTGGACGCCATAAGAAACCGTGGTAGAGTTTATAACATATAATACTAACTTGCTGTCCAGGTAAAACACTTCTATATAAACATACGAGTAAAAGTTTTGGTTTTCCTTTAACGAAAATATAAACCTTAAAAGGGCTTAGGAATATATTTAATAGTAGTAACAAATGCACTTAACTGACTTTAATACTGAAAAGTTTATATCTTTCTAGTTAATTTCCTTTAAAACCTTATAAATTTTATTAATTTCAAGACAATTCAACCTTCGCTATAGTTTACGAAACTCAACCTCCGTTAAGTTCAATACTACTAACTCTGACTCTTAAAGATCAAACCAGAAATCCCTTTACTCAAAGTCAGATAAAAAACATTTTTCGGCTTTGACTTATATTAATTTTCTAATCCCAATATTGACGTTTACTCTAAGGTTTTTAATGTATTTTAAGTAAAGGAAAAAGAGGGTAGGAAATTCCAAAATACGGAAAGTAATAAGGCTAATAATAGTTTTAACTGTCGTTTATCCCAGTAAAAATATCTTTTTTCCAGGCCTAAAGCTAACCTTAGTCTTCCAAGTATTTATATAGTTAATTTATGTAATAGTATTAGTATCTTTTCGTAATGCGATGCATTACGGATAATCTCCTATTAAGTACTGTACCCCTTCTGTATCTGGAATAATCCCTTCAAAGACTTATTTCGCATAACAGTTTTGAATAGTAAAGAGGTATATAGGTCTAAGAACTTTATAGTCGTAGCGATGGTAGGGGTCTTTACGTGTAAGGCGTTACAAAAAGGTGTAGTTGACTGGTTATTACATTGTTTCCGGACTAATACCAGTATCAGTATCTTCATGCAGGCCTACAACCTTTCGTTGATTTTCCTCCTCTTTATCTTTACTTCATTCAAACTATATTACTTACTCGATATAATCCCATTTAAAAGTGAAGGTGAACTTAATGTAATATATTACCTAATTTAATTTACATTCAGCCACAATATAGCGTATTAACCAACAGACTTATTTACCGTAAATCCAACATTTTTAAGCGCTTTATATAAACCTACTTAGCTTGTTTAAAGAACTTAAAAAAAAGAAATACCCTCCCCCGTAAGTAGATATCCGTACTTTTCATTAATCGTATTGGTTAGGCTCTCAATACCCTCGATTAATGTAGTATAAATTAGGCGGATTTTCTTATTCGTTCCTAAACTTCGAAGCTTAAGGTTACATACCGGTTGAGCCGGAAGCTCGAGTAGTTCCAGTCGCTAACGTGGAACGTAATTGGCTAAAGAAACCTTTTTCTGGTGGCATTAAGGCATTGAATGGCGTATTGAAGCTTTTTATAACCCGTAATTATTTACCGGACCTGTGAACTTAAAGTTCCTTTAATATCTCCAACGTTCTCTATTACTTGTTAGAGAGGTATTAAACAGTTGAAAATTGAATTTAAAATATATTTTACTATCTGAATCTTTCTTGTAATTTAATATTTATAACTACTTATTAATGTTTTAGTTGATGCTGTATTGGAAAAATTAATATCTTAGTCGAAATAAACTTTTGGGTCATTATAGATTTCGTGAAAAGAGAAATCATTCCTCAAGTACTAGAAGTAGTAATTTTTAGCTTAGAAGGTAAAGTTATTGGGAAATGACGAGTGAAAGCCTGGAAATGTAACCCTTCTTTGACAGAAAATGTTGAAAAATGGTCGTAGCTTGACGTCGAGAAGGTTGTACAACATACTATTATATTTTTCCTTTCTTCCCCAGATTTTGACGAACTTATTGATTGCCGTATATTCCGTATCCTCCACAAGAACGTGTCGAGGTGGCAGGGCAATATACTGGTCGTAAAGACCTTCCATATCTTGTAGTTGGGGAAAAAACTAAAGTTAGTATTAGTACTGGTACGCGGGATAGTTACCTCTAACTAAGTTTGAAGGGTAGAAGCTAGTGGTCGTACCTATAGTAGGCTCGCGTATAAAGACGTTCCTTTTTTAATTTGGCTGTTGAAACTAAACGTGTTCAGAAACTTGGGGGAAATAGGATTAAAGACTTTATTGTTGGGAACTTAGCAATAATCCTCTTAATATTAAGGGATTTGTTGAGGTTTCTACTTAATTAATTAGTGGACTTAAGGGCTTTCAAGGTGTAAATCAACTGATTCTTTACATCCATTTATCTGGGTTTAGATAAGTTTTTACAAACGTATGTGTACGAGTTAAGGGTTGTTATCGCACGCAATTTCTTTATTTTTGACCAAAGTCTATAAACGGTCTTTATTCGTGGAATATTCGTAAATTATATCAGCGAAGTAACCGTTTTTACCGACTTTTGAAGGTAGTGAAACCCCTCGTTTACGTAAGTCAGTCCTTAATTTAAAATTTACTAACTTTTGGGTTTTCTTTCACTTAATAAGGGTACAATCCCTAACAAACTCGATATAGTTGAAAAAAGCTTCAACGTTCGTGTTTTCATCATTATAGTCGACATCCATAATAAAGTAGCCAACGTAGTTGGTGAGATACTCGGGGGTAGAGTCTTTTGTAGCATTGGCATACCAGAGTTCTTTGTCGTAATATTTCTAGAAAATTCCACCGAAAGCCTTAATTACCTTTTTCCTTGAAAAGTTGGTAATGGATTTACATTAAGCACTAACGGAAGCTATCTTAACGTTTTGGCTATTGTAAGTCTTGGTAGTAGATTTGGGGATTTGGAGGCATAGAGACTTAGCGATGTTAGAGCGTGTGGACTTGGCGATTGAATGTGGAGTCACGTGATGTGTTTTTCTCGGTGCGACTTCGTTTTTTCGCTTAAAGCAGCCAACTTGACGTTTGACTTGTCGTAAGAAAGTAAAAAAATTAAAGTAGAGAAAAGGTTTGGTATAGGGGGTAAGGTTAAAGATTGTTATTAGTAAAGGGCGAAGGTTAAAAGTTATTTAATGTAAGGACTTAGTCGTTTTTCTGAAATAGTAACACTCATAGTAGGACTAACTTAGCCGTTTGCCAACTTGCCAAACTTTGAAACTTATAATAGCTAATCATAACGTCTTTAACAACGATTAATAATTATTTCATAGTATTTTCGATAACTATACCATCGATACCTCTAAACTTCCATGAAAAAACGATGTAGCCTAAAAGTCTTTCCTACTAACTGCCATGAGAACCGATACTGCAGTAGAGGCCCTTCGCAAAAATCTTTCCTCTACCTTGCGTAATTGCAAAGCGTAACCAGAAAGTAGCTTCTTCTTCTACTCAGCCTATCTGTGATTAACCTAATAAGTACTGGTTAGTGTTAGAAAGCCTTTATCGTTCCAACGTATTCGATTCGAATTACTGTAGTTGAAGTAACTGGTGCTGCATTGATATTGTTGATTGACGTGTGTAAGTTCTAAGTTTGGCAGACCACTAGCTGGTCTACACACCAATTTATATGACTAAACGCTTTGGCCTATGCCTTACTTTAAAGTGGATACCTACTGCACTGCACTTACAGTACAGTACTACAACTAGCAGTCAATATAGTTAATTTTACTGTAAGTAAAGCTGACTGACTGCACTGTAATCGACCTGCTATACATGGCAGCTAATATTGTTCCAACAATTTTTGAATATTTGAAAATAGATGAAAGTTCTCTTTTTTGGGTTTTACTTACTGTTCCCTGAAATCCTTACAGGATACGTTAAAGACTACTACCTAACTTTCCTAACCTAAGAAACCACATTCAGTTAAGTTTACGATAGTCTAAAAAGCTACTTGGTATAAAATATTCACCTTACCTAATAAAATACAAATTGGGCTACTACAAGGTGAATTACAGTAATAGCGAGAGAGAAAAAAGACGAAATACTAATGTATATTCTAAACCAAATTTTTAAGAAGTTGATAGTATTTTAATAAGTTATAAAGAAATTCCATGTTTGTGAAGCTATACTCTGTGAATAGGTATAGGTAGATGTTTCGGATATTAGCGAGTTTAAACCCGCCTTATAACGCCTAAATACTACCTATAAAGGCTTTTTAACTAGTTAAGCTCCTTTATTACAACTGTAATGGCACATATACTAAACTCGTCCAGTATATACCCTTAAGCCGGTAATTTCCCTAAAGTGGATGAAAAAAAACTTTATAGTAGTTAATTACGTTGACCGAAAATATGGTTGTAAACATCATTAACGCTTAAGGTTGAATCTTAGATTAGAGGCAACCGCTACGCTGACCCTAATAAGTCCAGGATTTAGGTATACTTATTATCCTCAAAATCTATCGTCATAATAGTGGCAAAAGATATGAGATTTGTAATAAGTCTGCTTATTGATCAATTCACCCCCCCCCCCCCAACAGGTTAAGTGAAACAACGTATATATAATATACTAAGTCTAATATTTTTCTATTTTTGAATAAGACTAATTAAACCAAATCGAAAACCTTAAAGGCAACGATTTCATTAACGGTCAGAATAGTTTGAAGTATATCACATTATATAGAGATACTATTTCTAATGCAGCTTAGTAATTATCCCACTATGCCTTCCTATACCGTTTAAGTGGTAAACACCTTTGTCTTTTCCCTAATTAAACCCCTCATATCTTATAAACTTTTAATATTTGCGATCATTACGCGAACTTCACGTTTTAAGGTACTATGTTAGACACAGAGGCAATAAGGTACTCAATAGGAAGCTATTTCCAATACGTAACAATACGAAAGGAAAATGCTATTCTTATTAAAATACTATTCTTATTAAAATTAATCGTCACGATACTGGCAAAGCTAAAGTTAGCTTCGTATTAAACAAATAACTATCTTTAATAGGAATAACGGTAATTCAAACTGTTATTAGGTCGATTCCGTTTTATATTTTTAAGTTATCTACCCTAATTCTTCTTTTGGGAAGACATAAATTCTCTCGTGTTGAATATTGAAATTAACGTTAATAATTTGGTCAAAAACGGCTAAAGGTTTCCCCCTTTTTTTAAGTGAGGGCCCTTATGATTTTATCTTCATGGTTTGTAGGTAGTGGTATTAAACCTAACGAAGTCGGAAATATGTTAACTACACCAGAAGTTTTAATACTTAACTGTTAATAGGATATATGAAGTTTTCAAGGCCTCAAAATATAAATACGTAAAATACTTTGCCATAGACGTTATTCAAAAGTATTACAACTAATACCAAAAGTATATTTAAGTCCTCCGAAAATTGGCGTTTACACTCAAAACGATAAAAAGGAAAAAAATATAGGGGTTTTATCGATGGATTTTGCTTAAATAATAAATTTATTCTCCATGCCGCTGACTTCGGAACATTTTTTACTGAGTTCCATTCACATTGTCCCTTTCGAAAAAAGATATGTAGGAAATGCAAAGGATACTTTGAATAAAAATATAACTAGGACTACATGACATTGTCGTTTACAATACCAGCACTAACTTTACGGCCGCAGAGTTTTAGAAAAATGCCAAGATAATGGGTATCTAGTATAAACAGGTACTTGTAGAAGACTATTGGTGTATTGAAAAAGTTAAAAGTGAATACACCTTACTTCTCCAAATGTATAACATCCTTATACTAAAGATTGGAAACTCTATAAATTCGAAGGCACGCTTTTAAATGGAAGTAAAGGGTCTGAGCAATATTATAGGCTTTAATAGCCTAGTGATAATATTATTGATTTTTTAAAAGGTACTAATACCTAACCAGTAAATCTCTTTTATTACCAAGTACCTAAGAAAATTCTGTAGGTTATTGTAAAGTACTAAAGGAACTACGAAAGTACCTGATAAACTGCTTAGTAAACGATACATTAAATACTAGAAACGTCTTTACGTCAATCGAAATACTTATTAAAGTAGTGGTTAAAATTGTTATCAATCCTATAACTTTTCGTATTACCGAGGTTAAGCCTTATTTTAAGGCTACTAACTATAAAGACGCTGAAGTCAAATGACCGAGCTAAAACGATCCTTTTTAACTTGGAATCAACAAACCGATAAAACGTCCCCGGTGCAAACGATACTTGAAAAATATGAATATCAAAAAGGAGAAATATATACCGGGTTGTGTTTACAATACTACTTAGTTAAGTAAAAAAGAGAAAAATAACAAAACCTTGGTATTAAAGTTTCGAATACAAGGTATTATTAAAAAATTTGGTAGATCTTGTCAAGAAAACAATAAAGTCGAAATTAATGGCCTATTGATTCGAGGAGTTGTAAAATTCGTAACGAGGGCCCATTTGAACCTTTTAAATGCAAATATCACGAGTTTAAAGTCAAAGATTATTTTCGATGTAAAAAGTAAGACTATGGAGGAACTATACAAACAATGACGCTTAATTGAGTCAAAATACGGTAATAAAGGCAAAGACTAATAACATACTTAATCGAAAACGATTCAAAAGATTGACTAACACTTATTAGTCGCTTTAATAGTAATTTTATCAGCTAAAAATATGATACGTTTATGCTTAATAGCCAGGATATTATATAGTTTTTTATGTAATTTGTGACAAATTTATACCGGATGAAATAATTGCAATTACTATAGGAACTACAGCTTATTTACCTTGTAAAAACGTCTATAAAATTTATGAAGCCTTTATACGGACTGGCTAAACTTGGTGTCCATTGATTTCCAACCTATTAATTGCACTTTGAATTATTGCTAGTTATAAAGTCTTTATTATTCGACCCATATTTATTATTACCGTCAAAAGAGACTTCAAACTAATAGGTATATAAACTAACGATAACCTTATTGTTGGAACAGTTGACTTTGAAATATCGGAATTACAAGTGGTTAAACACTGTAAATTTTAAAATGATAAGCTAGGCACAGTGTTGGTAAATGGAAGTTAATGTGACTTTGATGGATCGTTAATCCGTATTTTTTTTTTCAATATTGGCCTTATCTTTCCCTACAATGGCTAAGGTATTAACGTGGCTATAATCAACAAAATCAACGCGGTTAAGGCCTACCGGTACCTAGAATAGCGTGCATATAGCAGTTATATTACCACTTTATGTTAACTGAAGGTCTTTTTCAACCCATTCATATTAGTATCATCACGAGACCTAAACGACAAGGACTGTAACCTAGAAAAAGAGAGGCTCGAGTAGTAAATTCGAAATAAAAACCAAAGGATTTTTATTTTTTTAATCGACCTATTGAGAGCCAGGTTTATAATTTGAACAAATAGATCTCTTTACAAATAATACCGACCTGTCTTTGTAGATCCGTTTCATGTTAACCCTCGTTAATATTAATATTTAGGAAGACCAGTTAAGTATTAACAGTAACTTAAGTTACTGGAACTTTGTTAAATATAAAATGATTATGCAAAGTGTATTAGTTTCAGAGGTCTACGATGAAAAAAACCAGATTTAAATATAAGTATAATATTGTGGAAAATATTAACATTATTATCAATCAATTAAGAGTTTTTTATATCCCTGGGGTAATTTATAACGATTAGAAAGTATTATTACAATGCTGTTAGAAGCTCGAAATTACTAGTAAAAAACGCATGATAATTGACGTAATAGTGCTTCGTAAAGCCTACGAAGGAAGGGATATTGAGGAGTTCCGGTGAATTGATTGGAAATATAATCATACGAATATTATAACGAAGTTACATCTAAACAAGGCCTTTAGGAGGTTTGTAGATAGTAATAAGCTAATTATTCGCATCAAATGGTCCATTAATCGGCCGCTGAATAAGGCTAAATCAGGTGATGTCGTAGAGGAATATATTAGCAAAAAAAAAAATGTCAGGGGATTCACGATATTAACTTGTTTAACTGACACAGCTAAAGTAAAGGTTTATATAGGCTTGTGATGAAGGAGCTTTTTATAGAAGTCGATAAAGTTGAACCTCGAAGCCGTAAGGTGTTATGAATTTAGGCCGTTGGCTATGGGGTCTATAAGTTACATAAATGTACACGTAACGGAATGTGTAGTACCGGGTCCGGGCGCGGTCCATGTACGGTACGTGCAAGTGCACGTAATGGGTTGGGTAATGGCTAGGACTTTAAGTCTCATACGATAAGCTACGATAACCCCTTGACTTTTTCTCTATAACTTAATAGTGAACTTTATTTATTACCTACTTAGCCTACTATCGTAGGTCGCATTATAATATACCATTGAGGTTTGATTTTATTTTATCCGAATAAGTATTCCTTATAATAAACGAATCTTTAATTAATATGAACGATTTTACATATAATTCAACATTAGCGTGGAAAATAGGTCATCGACAAATCCCTAGTTTTTTTACCTTTATAAATACACCATTTGCTATTTTAAAGCCAACTTAAGCCGACATATCCCATTCAAAAGATATTATAGGTTATATTGCGACTTTTATAAAGTAATTATAATAATCGGATTGATAGAATTTAATTATCTACCTTACGTTTGACTTCTCTCAAATTAAAGATAAGATATTGTAACTAAAAGCTGACTTAAAAGCGCTCGTACTGGCTTTCTACTAAGTAAAGGTAATCGAAAACGATACGACTAGGCGCAATTCAACGAGTTTACATTAACGTAGGCGACGACATGAAAAACGATCAAATTTATACTATAAGCGAATAAAATATAGATTAAAAAGGGTCTGAATACGTTTATCTACATATAGGGTTATTGCAATGTGGCAATGAAGTAAGTTGTTATAATGCATTATAAAACTGGCGGTTACGAAATTATATACGATCCCGGCAAATTTTTCGATTGTATTAAGACTATTTTTAACGAACCTTATTACTTGGATAAAACTTTGGTCGAATTAAAGGAATTGGATATAACCGAAAAAAACCTATAGGTTTCATTCGCTATCAGGTTCGAGACTTTATTGGTTTAAGTGGGCGGATTAAATTGACTTTCGCCTGTAAAGTGTAACTACTTGCGCTTTTGAGTATCGATACGCATCCGAGATAAATCCATTACAACAGGTGTTAGCTGGGAAGACTATGTCGTAGCTTGAAAAAAGTACCACGAGCTCGTCGAAGAACTGGAGTCCTTAAACTTAAAGCGGCGCTTTAGTCGTCAAATGACTAGACCCATATAGGTTTAATGCCCGGATAAAAATACAATTATAATGGGGTTGAATACTTTTAAGGTATTCTAGTTAAAAGATCGTAGTAATCGCAGCCAGTTATCTCAATACCATGATTAATTATCTTAAAAATGCCGCGTAATAAGAGTTTAAGACTAAGGACGTAAAAATTCGTAGTTAACGGTCAAAAACGTTAAATTAGGTTTGTTACCTCGCGTGATATACGTTATAATTCGACGAACCATTACTAATGTAATTACGAACTTTGCCCGGTATTACCTCTGACGTAGGTATATACGGCTTAAGTATAAAAGGTTAATAAAGGTTTCCTATTAACGGCGACGATGAAATCCAAACTCCTAAATATAATTTAGTCTAAAAGTTATATAGCTTTGAGTTTATAGTTAAAAAAAAGGAGTTTAATGTAATTAAAACGTGTATAAACCAAGATTCATTTTTTATACCTATACATTTTTATAATATGTACTTCCTAACCGCTTATGTTATCTATGCATATAATGGTTATAATATTATAAACGATGCTTCAACACAACGGTTAAAAATGAAACTAATTCGGCTATTATATCTTCTAAATTTCGGAACGTTATTAAGATTACGGAAAAATACACGTATTACCTAAACATGCAAGTTTCGTATAGATATAAATGAATCGTTGAACTCGATAATAATACATATTATTCACAGAATAACGCGGGATATAATTTTCGAGATATTTTGGATGCGTTATTAACAAGTGTCTTTCAACGTCAGCTGTAATTGTGTAGTAATTCTTAATTGAAATGGTTTAATTATTAACTCTAGAATGTTACGTTTTAAGTTGAGGGATATACAAGGCGTAATGAAATCGGTTTTTATTGGTTTAATAAAACGTTTGTATCGAAAGGTATAACGTACGGAGGATTAATTTCGATTAGCTTTTATTATAAGTTTTTACGAAATAATAAGGATTTTACAAACGACTCCGGCTATTCTTGGCGGGGGGGGGTTCGTTACTTTGTTTACTAGTAATGAGCAGAATTTCGCGCCTTATTCCACAAAAATAAGGTCATAGCTTTTTCTCAATATAGGTGAAAATTCGACCACCATATTTATATTAAATTGAATTAAAATAGACTTTTGTTAAAACGACTTTAAGGATCATTATATTGGATGTTGAAGTATTTATGTTTCGAATTTGGACGAAAATTTCAGAAATTAAAAAATAAAGGTTTAATTTTGGTAAGTTTATTATGAGTCTTGGCACCAATATTATTTATTTTTGAGTCTGTACTAGGATAGTCGTTTTGTATTTACTACCGGGTATTAATTAAAATTACCTACTAAAATCGTTTTCCTTACTTTTAATTAAAAAAAAACTTACGTACGTTTTCGAAATCGATGTTACTTACTAATTTAGCTATTTACACAGATTTTAAACGTATTTTGATTACATCCAAATAAAAGGAATTAACGATGTTGTATATAAGTTTCTATTTATTTGAGTAATTAGGAACCAATTTTAAGTTAACAAAAACACCAACGAGGTTTTAGTGATAAAGTAATTATATAATAACGAATATCATAAATAAATCTATTAAAATTTCCCTCAAACAAGTTTTTAGTTTTTCTTCTAGTATTAAATAAGCCTATAGCTGGAATATTTTCATGGATTTAAAATACCTGTCGTAATACAAAACTAAACCTAGATTTAAAAAAGTATAACTTTGAAATTAAGAAGGTAAAATTCCTAGGTTTTATTATAACGGTTACGCTAGGTATTCAGGCAGACCAAGTAAAACTCTAGGTAATACGCGAATAAAAGTCAATTCGTACTTTTTGTGAGGTTTAAAGATTTTCAGGTTTTAGTAACTTTTATCTTAATTTTATTTGTAATTTTTCCGGAAAACTCATTTTCCTATTCAACTACCCAAATAAGAAATCAATTAGGATTGAATAAAGCGGAAAGAATATGTATTTCAAACCTTTAAAGATGTCTTTATTACGACCCAGATTTTGATATATTAGGATCTAAATTGGTTAATAGTATTGGAAATCAACAGGTTGGAATCAGTGTTGAAAGTGTATTTATCGTAACATGATAAGGATAGTAGCCTAAAGTTAATGGCTTATTATTTCTTGCGTTTAACAATAACGAAACTTAAATATATTATTTACGTTAAACAGCTTGTCACGTAAGTTGTTCATTTAAATATGTCGTTTTTTAAAAAAAGTACCTCACGTTTATTCTCCGTTTGCGATTGTGACGGATTATGGAAGATGGGATGATTTCTTTTACCACGTTTTATTTCACAACGTTAAGTTAAATGGGTCGAAGTGCTTTGGTTTTTTTAATATTCTTTACGGTATAAGCTCGTTACTTAGGGCGCACATCTAAATACGTTAACTTGCAAATTATAAAATAAGCCTGAAGTGAAGAAACACCGCGCGCAGAGTTTTTATCCCGTTTTCGTTATTTTATTAAACTTGATAATAATAAACTTGAAAATTGTAAGAACGTAAATTACGGCGAGCTTTACAGATAAATTAATAAAGACTAAGGTTTGGTTATTCAATTACGACGATATATACCTCAAGAGTGAATCGGAGGTTCTCAAATGGTCGATATAAGTGAAATAGCCCCGTCTCAGCCCATACCAGAGCCGTTAGATGGGATAACGCCGGGGAATTTCAATATACTAAAGCCGGTAGTATCGCCTGGGCCGCGGCCCGCATTAACCCTATTAATTTCGTCAACGTTAAGTGGGCGCCTGATTTTCGGTTCCGGTATTTTAGTAAAATTGTAGGATTAAATAGTCACGAACGACCCATTATACAAGATTCGCCTATTAATGGTTTCCGAAGGCGTTAGGCGAATTTCCATTAAAGTATGTCAATCGATATAGTTGTCGGATTGTGGGATTAATTCGCGGTATATATTACTTTACTGTAGCCGCTTATAATTTCCGAGTTAAAAATGATTTACGACGAAATCTTTAAAATGAATATATGATTCGTTTGTTATCAGTTGTTCGGGTAAAAACATTTTTTTCCTGGCTCTTTAACGGGATTATCATCAAAAAAGAGTAGTTGGAAACATTCGACGCCTATATAGAATATATACGTAATATAATAGTATAAAGCTTCATCATACTTCACGATAAAGCCTCCTTTAACCCTTCTTTTTAGATCATTATTAAGTTCATATTCTCGTGGACTCTATAATCGATTTTCTAATAACTAATAACGTTCTTAAATAAATATTAGTTATTACGGACCGTCTCTTTAAATTTATACAATTCGAGGCCATATAATTTATAACTATAACTACGTATACAAAGTGTTTCTAGGATATATAGTAAAGACTTTATGGATTTTAGGTTTTTATTATTAATAACCGCGGGTCCGATTAAGTAGGCGTATTTTAGATGATATTATGTTTTTTGGTAGGATTCGAATATTTTTTTTTACAGCATATTACCGATAAATGAAGAACGATACCAATCATATAAACTTGTAAGTTTAAAATACTTATGTATCATCGTCGTTCTTTTGTTATATTAGCAAGCTTCATTTTTATCCGTTTGTTAATTTATTTTCAATAATTTGGAGTCGACGATTATTAGGTTTAGCGCGAATCGTTTGGTAAATATATATCAAATATAATTAATTTCGAAGATTAATAAAAATATAAAGTCGTTAATTAGTCCGGCAAATAGAGCCTTTACGTTATTAATATACTTACGCGAAAGTACGAAGTTAACTTAAACAGTAATGGTATATATTCAACAACAAATAAAAACGGTGGCGAATTATAAACAAAGTTTAGTGTGGCGTTATGAAGTAGAGAGTTTAGTTTAACTTAACTTTTGTAATATTAAAATTAACCGCCGGGGAAAAAAAAAATTAATTTTACAATTATTACTAGGTTATCGATATTGCCCATCTATTCAATATTATTTTGGATATTTCTAGTAATAAACTTGTATCTTATGTAAACTTAATCGAACGGGTAGTTATGAACCTCTTCTTTTCGTAAGTTTTATTCGATATTCGTCCGAAATTAGTTTTTATCGTAAACGATATAAAAATAAGAGTATATGAAGAATTTGAAGTTCAAGAAATCTTTACGGTTAAAACGGAATGTAGCGGTTCTTTTTTTATATTATTCAAATCAATAGGTTATAATGAGGCGGAAACGAATTAATTCACAATTTCTCAATGTATTAAAGCATTACATAAGTTGAAAGCGAAATAAGGGAAAATTGAAATTTATAATTGATCGGTATTTACACATTAACATCGAATATAGACCAAGTGATCAATTCGACGTAAATCGCTTATCTTTTTCAAATAGTATAGTATTTATAAAAAGCAAGGGAAATAAAATATCAATACGGTATAATATGATATGTAAGGCCATGTATATATCACTCGATTTTCTTGAATAAGGATCTGACCGCGAAAAGATTTTCCTTACAGCTTATTTAAGCTTATTTATTTGTTCTTATCAATATTCTTATGGTATCATGAGTAATAGCGATAGTAAAATTAAAGACCTTATCAAAATTTATGTCGAATATTTAGAAAAGCCGCTAAAAAAAGGTTGGCGAAGAGCGTAACGGGTGTTAATAGGCGTTGACAAAGGGGGCGGGTAAGATGTGAGGCGAGCGCGGGGCGACGCCGAGGATAGCGGATAGCGCGAAAAGGGACGAGTATTAGGAGAGGTCGATAAAGGCAGTTGCCAAGAGACGGGGCGATTGTTGGAGGAAGCTGACAAAGGTGGTTAGCAAAGGGCGGAGCAAGGGATGGAACGAGGAAAGCGACTCGTTAGGAGGGTTATTGAGTACTTTGATATAATATTTAAAGCACAAACGATGCGGTCGGCCTGAATACGATTTTTCGTTCATTTATAGCTAATCGGCTTAACTTGCCCTTAATTTAGGTTAACAAATAGAATATGGGGATAAACGAGGTTTATAAAGTTAAGCTTTAGATATAATTTGTTATACTTTGTACACTATGATTTTTATTGATTTTAGTAGATATAACTTATGTGGTTATATTATTTCAACCGCTTCAGTTTAAATTAGGAGAAGGTAAATAACTGGCAGTAAAAGGAGTCGTCGTAAAAACGTTACCTATTAACGTACGATTAGCTGAAGTGTTTTGGTTACAGTAAATAGGTGACATCATAAAAGGTAACGGAAGAATTTTGGAGGAGGATAGATTTAAAAGAAGAGGGTGATGGAAACGTATGATAAAAGGGATTATAGCTTGTTTAGCCAGTACGGTAAATAGTTTATGTACCTGAATATTATCGCGCAACCGAGCCAATTAGTTTATTAAATTTGAAGATGATGAGGTAAAGATAGGCTAGTAGCCTAAGATATCTTTCTACAGCTTACAGGAAAATTATAGAATGTAACTTTTATTTTTGTGAATAATGATTAATAACCGGAAAAAGGCGCGTAAATTAAACAAGGCCGTAAATAAATTGATCCTTTAAATATATTATGAAGAGGATTCAGATTATAATCGGGGTTCTTCTAAGTTTCGTTTTTGAATTTACCCCATGGTTAAACTTTTCATATATATAACAACCTTAGGCATAATAAACTCTGATATGAATAAAAAAACGCCGGAATGAAAAAGGTAATTTATATACGATATGCTAATATCCTTTACGTATAAGGTAGAAAATTAACTTTTTTTTCATTATTACCGAGGATAAATATATCGTTCCTAACGCGAAAAAGCTATAAAAGATAATTTGAAGCAGGTTATTCGTACTTAATAATGTAACGTACTTGACGAAGAAGTTAATTATCGTTATTAAGAACGCTGGCGATGGTTTAACTTAGATTTGGTTCATTATAAGCGTTATTAATAGAGATTATAAAAAGGGGCAAAGGTTACGAGATTCTGGTAGATGATTAAAATCAGATCATGGGAGAAAGTAAAAATAGCGTTACGAAAAGTTATAAAAAAAAACTATAATAATAGAGTGAGGTCGATAATGTAGAAGGTGAAAAAATGAAGTTTTAATGGTTATCAAAGAGTTTATATTTATAAGTATTAGAGGACTGGATTCGGTAAGGGTTATGGGTTATACGGAGCGTGTTATATGGTATCGGTAACAAAAGTGGTACGTTATATGGCACTTTAAAGGGTATTGGTATTTTAGAATTAAACTGGTAGATACGTTATACAATTCGACAAAGGGGCGTGTTATACGGTACAGGTAATAAAAATGATATATTAAAAGGTTCGTTAATAGGTTGCATTATACGGCGTAAATGATAAAGAGGAAACATTGAACCATACGTTAAAGGAGAGCTTTATGTAAGGGCAGCGGAATGAGGTTAAACAGGCTAACACGTTATTTAACACATTAAATATTACGGTATTAATTTGAGCCCGGCTCGAGTATTGAGCGAGCGATACCCGTACCCTAAATTTAACTACCGAGAAGTCGCGGCTTTCATTATATTCGAAAAACGGGGGGTATATTATAAACTCATGCCGTTAGCCATAAATTTCATAGTTTAAGAAGCTATATATGTAACGGAATGTGTAATATCTGGTCCGGGTCCAGTTCGTATGCAGACTAAGCGCAATCCGTGTAGGATACGGGCGTGGTATGTACATGGTACGTGTAAGGGCACGTAACGGACTGGGTACTGGCGATGCCCTTAGGTCTCGCACGATGGGCTACGTTAACCCCTTCTAGTCTTCTGCTGTACCTCAATAGTAAACTCCATATGGAACCTACTTGATTTTCCATTGTAAGTAGCACCATAAAATAAGGTAACTAACAGTAATGGAGGTTAATTGAACTAAAAATAGGAATAATTCGATTCGAAAGTTAATTCATATGAGAAGGGGTCTGACCAATTAACGAGGTTAAAATTCAGTATTTACCGGAAATAATTGTTCCACCATACTGACGTAAGCGCATAGACTAAAAAGCTGCTAATATTATAATATTAGTAATTGCGATACAGTAGGTCAAATTTACTTACAGTAAAGTTAACTATACTGATTGTAAGTTAATTGTATTATTTTGTAAAGGCCTATTGTATTTAACTGCAAGTCTAGAATAGTATAACTCCACTTAATACCAGAGAATAGGCTAAGCAATTAGCTATATAAATTACTATGCAGACCGGCTAGCGGTCTAACGAACCTAAAACAATACATCCAACATCTGACTACGAAATACTACTGTTACTTTGACCAATCGAATCGAAAATGTTGCAACGTCTAAAGCCTACCCAATAAGGACGTTGCTATTACTATTAATGTTATTTACCCTCAATTAGTTCGTATAATACGTATAGAAGCCTAGTGTTTTCCTATTAATATTCATATTAATAACAACAAATTATTTAATGTTTTCAATTCGGAATATAAAAAAATAACGATATTATTTTTCGGTTCTTTAACAGTATTTAAGTACTCATTTACTAGCTGTTCACTACCGCGTTAATGAAAATTACTTACGATTTACTTTTTACTAGTTATATGGATTGCAACATTATCATCGTATGTGGGTTTTTAAACCTCTCCGGATTCTAAGGCAGCTTCAAAACGAGCTTCTTATCGATTTTATAATCGACGTTCTATAAACTATACTGATAAACCACATTTTCTTTTAAATATGACGAGCCACTAAACTAAATCTATCACTTTTAAATCAATAACTAATATAAACTTCGAAACTAATACTAAGCGGTTTTTCAGTTTTTATAAGTAGTATTACGGATTTTCCTGTACTATTGTTAGTAATCGAGGGTCAAATTCAAACCATAGGTTTTAAAAACGACTTTATGATTTAATAATGAAAAATAATCACTTCAATACTGTCTTTTACTATGAAACAGATAAAACGAACGAACGCGTCAACCAAAAAGTTGTAACTAACCTACATTTTTTCGTCATTTAAATTTAACTTAATTGAAGTTACTAATTACATGGCTACCTATGAGCGTTGAATAATCAATATACAACTATTATTAGTATTAACTCCTTTTTATAGTTAATGGTTATTTCGTCGACTTTATATAATACATATAACACTTATATGTCCTAATTATAACGCCGCACGTAAAGGTCGAGAGATTTGTCTAATGTGTCTACGATATTAACACGATTATACACACCATGATTACGGCTAGTAATAATTTTTTAAAAAAGCAGGTAATAAATAACGCTTCCTCTTGAAATGTTTCCGGATTGATAACAACTTTATCTTTCATTTGAAAACTATAAGATATATAAAATCTTACAAAAGTTAAGTTAATTTTACGATAAACATGGCGTAACAAGTTTTATTAATTCCTTTTCTATTAAGTTCATCGTTTTGAATGAAAAAACAACCCGTATTTACCTTAATTAACTTAGACGAACCACTTGTGATCGGTTTCCAAACATTTAAGCCTATCACTTTTTTCTATGCGCTATCGATATTATAAGTAATAATGATGAAATTAACCAGGAATCTTAAGTTAACAGTATTTTATCATTTCAAAATACACCGTCAATTGGAAACCTATAACGTAACAACCATCCGAAATAATAAGTTTTAGTTTGGTAGGTAGTTTATATACACCTAACTTAAAAGCTGTTTTCGAGTTTTTTCAAATATCGCGGCTTTCGACGACTTCGAATTGCGTTATTAGTTGGCTAAATATAACGATGGGCCTTTCCATCTATGCCATAAATGGATTGAAATTATTATATTTTATGTTGCAAAACGGCATAGAATCCGATGTTTTACAGATATCAAGTATAAACCAAATTTCTATTGACAAACGATTAAAGTTAGTCGAATATAATTTTGAACCTATTGTTCTTAACATCTTTACCTGATAATGTTTCTTCAATGTTTATTAACTTATCTCTCCTAATACTCATACGGCCCAACTTATTATTGATACATTCGAATACCTTAACTAATTGTTTAATAACATTAATTTACGTTTATTATCTGTTTATTAGACGATATATACACGCTTTCTCGTAATACTTTAACTTTTTTGAAAACTAAGTCTCTTAATTAGAAGTTGTATGACCTTCATACCGTCTGAATGGATAGGAGTGGCGGGTATTAAGCCCGCCTTGCTGCGAATGTCAACCTTCATTTATTTAGCACGCCGAACTTTTATTTCCTTTTTAACTACGACAACCTACGTTTATAAGCGGTTTAATCGCTCGTTAACGCTTTGTAAATAGCTTACAAATAACCAACTTACCTGATTTCTTAGCATAAAACACCAAATAAGCTTGAAATAACTTCTTGAGAACACTCTTTATATGAAGATTTAGGTTAAGAGGTATACATACATAATGAGAATAACGTCCTATAACACTAATAAACTAGTAACAATAACGGGTATCGATATTGAAAAGGTTGTTATTGACTTCCTGGAGGTTATATAAATTTATCTCATCCTCAGGTTTTTGGCCAAACTTTCATATATAGTATGCTATAGAGTCAATATATTTTAAATACATTGAGAACTACCAGTTCTTTCATAAAGATAAAGTAGATTTTAAACGATATAATTAAGTTTTCAATAGACTTATGAACGATCTCGATTAACTGGGAGTTTATTTTGGGGGTTATAAACAACGATAACAACCAAAATCACAAAAAATGATAAAAGAAAGAGGGAGATTTATCTTTTATAGGAAAATAGGCATTGTGTATATATAAGGCTAGTTATTATTACACTACTAAAATATGGTAATGGAAAGAAAGTTTTATATTTCTAAAGGGGAGCTTACGAAATTATTTATAGAGGAGGAAAACAAAGGCGCCTTTCATATACTGCCAAATTCTTTATTAGTTTTTATCCTTTCATACAAAACCATCACGTTCCAAACCGCTCCGAACAGGCTTCTTCGCACCTGCTACCCCCTTCGCCTCCTTACCTTCTATTACTTTCCACATCAAGCCGCGTAAAACCAAGGGTGAAGGAGGAGAAGAAACTGAAAGGTAATGTTACAGGCTAATGCTTGGGTTAACAATTACCAGGAATCTAAGCATAATACTTGTCATTCGTTTACAGCACTTTAGAGTCGCTTGGAAGCCGCACGGGAGCATACCCTTACATGTCACGTGACCGGGCCACTTCCTATTTCATAAATTCTCAGCAGTTCGCTAATAAGGAGTTCTCCTCTTTTATTCATCGAGGTTCATACAAAGAATCTAACCACCTTGAGCGATAGCTCTGGTCTCTGTCCCTTTACACAAAATCTTTTTAATTAGTGGGAACCTGATATAGGGGGAAGTTGTAGTAATGGTTGTAGTTAATGTAAATTGGTTCATAAGGCTCGTATTATCATTTTAAGCCCCTTATTTTGTCTTCGGCAGCACCAATTTCTTTATTAGAGCCGGTTTCATTGCGTTCGAAAAGAGAGTTAATTGGATCCAGAGATTAATTTGGTTCTAATTTTTCTTGTAGGCTAAATATCGGGTTGGATGTATGTTTCACCCGGTAGTAAATAATATCCGCGGTTGTTCCTCTTCATCGAACTAGGCATACCTTATTTAGGGCGCAGAAACTTTCTTAGAGCGTTATATACCTTGCGTGCATGTAGTTTCTTTACGTTACTATTTTATTTGTTTGTCGTTAACAACCTGTTTTTATATTTCTTTATATAATATATTTTTCCCCAGTTCATCTGTTATACGTTTTCGTCCATCTAGTTTGGTCAATCATTAACCCAAGCCGTAATAAAAACGACTTTATTAAGCCAGCTGTTCCTACCTCATGAAGTATTCATACCTCCGTTTCGTAATTATACTCGTATTACTTAGGAAATCGAATTTTATACAGTATACTATGTTTTTATGATCTAATTTGATAATCTTTCACGGATATTATGTACATATGAAGCCCGTGTGCTGTTTCTACTAACGAAAAAATATGGTTATAATAAAGGTATTTACCATATAAGAGTCTAAGTATTGAACCGGCGTATGGATAATATTATGTTACAGTTTTAGGTTAATAATTTAAACAACGATTCTTTGAATCTCAGTTGAAAAATATAAAAATCTATATATCTATTAGTTTTATTTTATCTTGATGTTGATGAAGTTCAAATGATGAAAGTGGAAAGCGTATTAGGGCATTGAGAAATGTGGTTTAAACGTTAATTAAGGTAATAAAGTTGTGATAAAGTTAGGATAGCGTAGTAGTTTAGATGTGTAGGACTTTAAAATAAAATATTTAAAGTGGTTTCGAAATTAAATGGCACATATATATTGACAAAATTGAACGGATTAGGTAACATCGAATCATTGACAAATAGAACCAATTTAATATAATAAGAGGTTTAAAGTAAAGCGCTTACCTCTTGTTAACGTAAATAAAACATTAAAAAGGCGTAACTAAAATTGATTAGCCGTTTCAAATTAGCCGTTATACGTTATACAAACTATGTATTAGTTAAAAAAATAGTAAAATTAGATGTCCTACATATCGAAATTAAATAAGAATTATAATAAAGGTAGAATAAGCGAAGTCAAATGAGGAAATAGGGACGGAGGAAAGGATATGGTAAGATATATGCAGGTTTTGGTATGGTAAGCGCTTCAAACGTTGTGTTTGGCATTAGTAAAGAGTTTTAAAGCGTTTTGAAATGTTTTTAAGAGTATCATATATATTAAGTAAGCTATTTGGATATTTTTTTGAAGAATTTAAGTTATGGTGTAAACGCTTTAAATATTTTGCTTTAGCCACTCCCAAAGTTTTTAAATGGTTCGAATGATACGTTCATATCGAATAGATTTTAACGTAGGGGTTCGAAACTTGTTATGTTCAGCTTATGTAGCCTAATACCCAGTAATAATATTTTTGAAAAGGACTCATATACATTTGAAGCGTTAACTGAGTTGATTATAACGTAACAGAACTTTCAATAAATAGTGTATCAACCTAATCAATAATAAAATACTAAAGTTATTCTTTTTAAAGTCACTTCAATTTATAGTCTTTCTTTACTTCCTTATATTTCCTGTACAATGCAGTATTAGAATACAGATAGTTAAACCCGCTATAACATCCCTTTATATATATTTAGCTTAGATTCCTCTTTTTTCTCTAAGCTGTCTATAGTCCACCGTATCTACTATTCATTATTATAGATAAGGTCTATTTTACCGGTTACATTTACGTAAAGGTAATGGTAGAAAAGTTGTAGTGTATATTGAAGATCAATAGATAGATTAACGGGTCAAAATTCATCCAGAGAGTATACGTTTTATGTAAGAGCTTATAAGCTCTTACTTGGACAGTGGCACTTTATCATACCCTTTTCCTATCTTCTTTCTAGGTACTAGCACTTTACCATGCACTTGGCCAAAACCCCTTTTAGGTAGTGGCACGCTATCATACACTCTGTAAGAATACAACTTGCAAAGGGGTACGTTTGCATATACTCTACAAGGGTGTAACGTATAGCGTAACTAGTTATTAACTATAAAGATATATGATAATATCGAGAGTAACCATATATTAAACTAAATTTCCCTTTTAAATAAGTATTTTCTAAGAATATTGAACATAATATTGAGCAAACTCCATATACTTATAATAAGGTGTATTCTATAAAGTTAATTTAGATTTTTGCTTAAGTGTTTAAGTTGAATATTACGTAAATTGAGTTGAATTTCGTTCCTTAAGTTACATTATTTCGCCAGGCATCGCCGACGATTTACCGCTTTCCCTATTCATCACTCAACATATAATATAGCCTACTACATTAGTTCTAAACCCTCGTATAAATGCACCAAAAACGTAAAGATTCATCGTACTAAATGAATTTTCGACTCTGTATCTCCGTCCATCTTAGGAATAATGCATATCTCATACCTATTAACTAATCGGTTCTGTGGATATTACTATATACCCTCACAAATAGTATACATAGGCTAAAGGAAAATGCACTGTATTGTAGGGTATACTCCTGCAGGGTGCACGATAACGTGTCACGCTGCAGGCTACACTCTTGCAAGACGCGAAGTGAAACATATATAAATCGGTTTGGAATACTATTCCAGGCCGACGGAAATATGTGGAGCGGTCTAAAAAAAGTATTACAAAGTTATACGCTTTAGGCGAGGGCTTATAAGCCCTTATCTGTAACATACACCTTTGGATACTTTTTATTAATTACATATTCATCTTTATTTTAATACAAATATCAATTATATTTAATTGATTTTCTTGTCACCTTTTTTGATATAAACAGGGTTTTAAATCTTATTGATACGAATTATTAACCGATTTAGTCGATTATAAACAGCTTAGGAAAAAGAGACAAACATTCGTTAAATACTAATAACAGGATGATGTAATGGTACCAATTACCTATAATTTAATACTACGCCATATGAAAAATACGGGAGTGTGAAATTACGTGGGAGCGCCAAAAAAACCCAAAGCGTTACAAGATTATAAGATTCAAAGTAACTTAAAAAAGATCAACCTCGTTCCATTAACCGCCAATTTGTAATATCGCTTTCAACAATCAACCTAAGTCCTTTTTGAAAGGCTTTCTATTACTCATTAGGCTACGCAAGCCAAATCATCAAGTTTTTCGGAACCTTTTACTAAGACCTACCAGATACCAGACCACGCAAGCCAAATCACTAAGTTTTTCTGAACACATTACTGGGACCAACCGGATACCAGGCTACGTAAGCTAAAAGCACCAAGTTTCGAAACCATTTATTGAACCTAATATAATTTTAATGAACAATTCGATTGAATAAAGCCAAGATCGGTTTCACATAAACAAATACCCAATCGCCTTACCAAAATCGGTTATACCCTAAGTAACTAACCGACTTCCTTTATCAAGTTTTATTACAACACGTTAATACGAATAAACTAAAACACACCAGAACGTATAATAACTTAACATTCCCATTACCTTACCTAATTTTCCACATTCACTCTATTCATTTCAAGTTTTTCTACGTTCACCTTATGTATTGCAAGTTAAGTAATTATAACGTTTGAAATTTTACTAACTACTTAATTAATATAATGTTACCAAAATTAAAAAAAACTAATTTCAAACGTTTAATTGTTTTGTAGTTACGTCTCGCTTATATATCTTTTAAATTTCATTTACGATAAGAAGTACTTATAATATTCATTCAGAAAGCTTTAATTACTTGATTTCTTTTTATATGCATCATGTTACCATAAGCTTTAAATTATCGTAAACTACACCCGCATTGCTCTTTAAGTATACATGATAGCCCTACCAGTAATAAATCTGGCAAAGACTAACGATTGTAAAGATTACCTCTTTATAAATACGTATTTCCAGAATATTACCCTTAAGCATTCTAACATTAACCATTAAAATAATAAAACCGAAGGCCCAATGAAAGATTTTGATCCCTACACCGTAAATAGATATATCAAAAAGATAATCTAAAATTATTATAGTAACGATATTAAAGAACACGAACTATTTAATAACTTTATAAAAAGCTTTACGGGCTCTACGCAAAGATATGACAAATAGTGGATAAAATGGTCACAGAAATCCTACGAAAATAAATGCGAAGTAGAGTTATTAATATACCCGGTGGATGAAACAGCTGTATCGTAAAAACCTTATTCGTAACGACTAAACTTACATATATACCTAAATAAACAAACCAAAAATTTATCAAAGGAGATTTTATAAAACTAAATAACTTGTAAAAACGAAAGGAAAACCTAATGAAAGCAATAAACTAAATCTTTCAATAACCACTATAGACTGGGGTACTGCGTTCGTCAAATTGAGGCGACCAACATATAATAGACGCGGAAAAATCAATGAAGAAAGTATTAAAATTATTATTTATAACGAAGTTAGAATACGATACTTCTTTAAAACGAAACTTTAAACCGATATAAAGATGAAAGAATACACTGAACGTTAAAAAAACCCCACTTAACTATAATAGAATCGGCTGAAATACAAATAATGACCCGCCCTATGAAATAATAATCGGCCGGAACACGGAAAATACCCCGATCTAAGATATAATAAGCGACTTAAAACGATAATACGTACCGTACAAACTAATGTCTTTTAACTATAACTCTTACCGTGACCTCCTACCACATCGCCTCCGCACGAATAGAAGCGACCTTACGAAGTTAACTAACTTTACTGGGCTATAAAATAGAGATAGCAACTATAATAACGAGCTGTAGGACTTATAAGATAATAATATATGCGCTATATTTGATATATGTAAAAGATTGAATATTCAATTATTATAATTTTCCATTATATTTCGTAATAAACCTTTCGGATAACCTAAAAAATAATATATATACCACTTCATATAATGAATATATTCGTCGAATATTATAACGGCCTTGAATTACACTTTAATACCAAAATTGACCACGAACTTTATGATAAATAATAAACGAGTATGATGTAAAAATCCAGAAGAAAAACTAATAGGAAAATGCAGATAAAAAACCTTGGAGAATCCTTATCTATTGATTATCAATTTTTGAAAGTGTTAAATAGCTTTCGGACTGAAATATAAAGGCGAAAAACTATTCATTTAAACAAGAATAAAAGACTACCGTGAAAACCTGGATTTCGACTTTATACTTTTTAAACTGACAAAGAACTTAAAGACCTTTTATACAAATCTCAAAAAATCATTCGAAACCTTTATATGCCGCCAAACAAGCTTCGAAAAAATATTCACAGTTGATAAATTCGAAAAAAAAACTCAAATTACTAAAGCAATCCTTCATAAAATGATCTACCTTTTTTTAAACCGAAGATTTAAGATTTATTCAAGGAAAAAGGAGAACCTGAAATACAAATACCAAATAGAAATCTTCGGTAATAAAAAACAAAGACGATCGTTCGAAAATGAAAAAAAAGTCCTGAAACCACTGTAATACTTTTGGAAAATCATAGGACATTATATAAAATTATAAAATCAGTATATCGTATACGGAAAAATCGGTTAATAGTTTACAAACCACTCCGCTTATGAGTAAATTCAACGTATTTACAGCGAAGTTCTCGATGTTTTAGATTAAATACATAGCAACATATCGAAACGTTTGATTTAGTAAAGATAAGGCGTTTTCGTTTGAACTAGTCGTTATAAATATAGGTTTCGAACCAGTTAAACTTTGCGTCATAAACTATAAGATACCATTTGTATTTTTATTAATCAATTTCAATATGCTTAAAATAGAAGTCTACAACGTAACTAATAAACTTGTTTGCGTCTTAAATAATGTATCTGTATAGTTTCGGTTAAAGTTCGGTTACTTATAATTATTTTTAAAAGCACGTATAATTGAGTTTTTTTACCTAACGTAGCTGAAATTTCGTATATTACACCGACGATTTGGATACCCGTGTAGAAAACTCTTTTTACGCCTACTTTATGCCGTAGGATATACGGATATAGGAAAAGACGTACTTAAAGCTATCGATTTTTTTTTAATTATAAGTACCATATATATTTATAGGTACCATGACGGTTTAAGTTTAGCTTTTAAAACGATATGAATTTTATCTACAAAGTCATTGTTAATATTATATATTTAGACATTAAACTAAATCTTTACGCTGACGATATATTAATATCGTTTTAAGTCCCTAAGTTCACACGAAGCGTTTTCGTTACAGATTATTAAAATATGTCATTTAAATATTGATTTAACGTTTATGTCGCGTCTTTTCATGGTATTATATATAATATTAACACGGCTTTAGAATTTACTAAATGACGTATTAAAATCCGGATAACCGGTAATAAGTATCGGCAAATCCTAGTAAAAGCTTTATAAGGTTTTAGAAAATGCAAACGGTATTACTAACCGTGAAAAAATGCGTCTATAATGTTTTTAAAAATGCGGAAATATAGTAAATTCATGTAATTTATCCTTTCAATAACAGTTAAAGCCGTTTATAATACTTTTCGCCCGGGTAGGTTTATCCTTATATATTTTATTTTAGGGATTAACCCAAGGATTTCCAAAAACTTCACATTATTATTATTGACAGTATATATATCTAATGTCCAAACAAAATTTATAATAGCCTTACGATTATTATAAGCTAAAAATAACGTATTCAGAATGTTGGTTAAAAGAAATGATTTTTATAATACAGACGTTTTAGATTTACCAATACAAATTGAAGTTTTAATTTAAAAAAGAAAAGATAAATGAATTAAACCTTAGAAGATTAACGGGCTCGAAGGTTATAATAGGTTAATATGTAAGTATAGAAAAAAGGTAAAAGGAAACTGCTAAAAACTTAAATACGAATACAACCTCTTATATACCACTTCCTAAAAAAACATAAATGACAAAATCGCCTATATGTTACCACCTAGAATGACTAATTTAACCCGACTCCAAATTTGATTTTAACCCTTAAATACGATTTCAACCCAACTATATTAAATGAAAATGGCATATTTACGCTAACACTTCTAAAACTTCGCCGTCGAGAACGACCCTTTAACTTGAAAACGAAAAAAGACATAAAAAACTTTGTCCCGAATTTCTTTATTACGTGGAAAAAATTGATCGATCGCGAATTTAACTTTAAACTTTGTTACAAAGGTATTATTACTATCTAAGGTACCTTACTTCAACAATTTACTCAAATAAGGATTGTATCTTTAATCGTTTAAGGCGTTTTTCGCTTTGAATAATTTGACCCTATTATTTAGGATATTTATAAGTTTTTTCAACCCCTCTTTTACGAAATAAAAGATGAAACTAGAAAACTTTACGAAAAAACTCGCTTAGTTGTTCAAGGTTATAACAATAAAGGTAAAAAGGTTGTTATACCCCAGGTATTTACATTTTAACAAATTAGCTACCATCTGATTTTTATATTCGTAACATTTCTTAGCGAACCATATACCTTGTATATCGAACTCCTTGATATAATATACGCTTATACTTAATTTGGAAAACGGCTAAAACGGCGGTTATACCTTAAGATATTAAAAATCTTTCAAATATACTACTCGTTAGGAATAATTTTACGTATCCTCAAACCTTTTTACGGTTTAGCTAAAGCCGTTATATACTGGTATACTAATTATTAAAAATATTATAAAAAGCTATTCGAAATAACCAACTTTACATTTAACCTGTACCTATTAGTATCGACTACCCATTCGAAGGGCTTTATATTTATGAAAATACATATAAATGATATTTTAACCTTATGTAACTCCTCAGTTTCTGGTCTGAAAAAGAGGAAAATTTTAAAGCCCAGTTTAAAGGCCAAGCCTAAAACCTACCTATTGAAAGATACTATATTGGATTTTAATAATATTACGATTATACTTCGAAACAGTATTTTGGAACTTATGTAAACATAATAGTTAGATATGTTATCTTTTGTCATTTAAAAAAACGTAAAACAGACCGACGAATACAGATAACAACGCGTATGCGAAGCTTAGATTACGTTTATAATATAATTAAAAACGGTATTAAACCTTTTACTTACCGCGTAATGTTAACCCGACTTAATGGATAACGTATATAGGGCGTTTGATAAACGCCTTTTATAATAAATACACAATTTAAAGCGAAGGTTATAATTAAGACCGCTAAATATACGTATTATAAAGTTACTTTTTTTAATAATGGATTTTATATTAATAATAATACTGGTAACTTATAAATTGACTTTGTCCTTGTTTTCGGTAACCAATTAGCGGTTTAAAATGGCTTTACACTTTGTGGAAATATTATTTCATGAAGTTTTACTAAGTGTAAAATGGTTACGAAAAGAGTTTTTGTTTTCAAGATTTTTAATATAGTTAGAGGTTTCGATTTGGGTATTCTTATAACGATAATGATCTGGATAATTATTTTTAACCTTAGTTTACGCCTTATCTTTTTAGTTATTTATATTAATCCTTCTTCGTTTTACGAACACCGGATGAAATTAGGCACTACGAACGAAAAACGATTAATAATCGATATTACAGCTTTACGCCAGTTATACAAACGCTAGGAAATCGAGGAAATTAGATAAACTAATGGCAAGTTCAACCTGATAAACGTTTTTATAAAAGTAATACTAAACGGCGTTTTGAAAACATTTATATCGACAAATATATTATTTATTAAGGTTATCAAAAATTGTTCACGATTCTAACAGATCCTTACACCAATTTTCGATAACTGAAATCGGCCTATCGATATTATTCCAGTCGATCTACATTTTTGCCTTTATTTAATACGACTATTCGTATAGATTTTAACATATTACCCATTTCATTTTACATTTTATATTATATTTATGACATTGAACATGTGTTTGTAGAAAGCTATGAAATTACTATATATCGTATTATATTATAGCTGGATACTCTAGCATGTTCAAAGGAGTATTTATCTACTATTAAAGGGAAAGAGTCACGTCGCCACCTCTCCAATATCCTTTTCGTCGCTTTTTTCCTTTATATTAACGTTACTATTTTTACTGCTAACGATATTATTAACTTTAGCTAGCATATAGTTTTACACCTTATTGATTATGCCTTTAGATGAAAGTATAGGGAAGGGATTACCCTTTTCACAGCGACGTAAAATAACTTCGTTGAATTCGTTTCCGTAGTATATACGTAGGTTTTGTTTTTAGGTGACGATAACGACTGCCGTCTCCTTAATCCGCCTGTTGGTACTTATTATTAATTAGTGTTAGCCTATTTTGGTTACGTACAGCGAATTTTTTTTCCAATTCGCTTTAAACGAGTGTTTTTATTAAAAAATAATTTGACATTCGGTTTAAACTTATCAAAAAGCCGGCGGGCGCATAACACATCTTCGGCTTATAGCCCTTAAACCATTAGAATAGGGGTATTGGAGTTATCAATCTGTTCATAGCGATAACAATGCGCCGAGTGACCCTAGCTTTCGTAGCAATTACCAATAGACTTACCCGCGGCCGCGAACGCGATATACGATACGTAGGGAATATCTATTAATAGCTTGAAGCTGCGAATCCAAATACGCTGTTTTAATGCTTAAACATTCAAAGAGCTTCACGGCGTACCTTCACGATACGATGTTTCAAGTGGCGAAAAAGATTCACTTCAGACTTTGTATTTAAGAAAGAAATAATTAAAGGATTATGAAAAGAGGGATTGTAATATAAGTACCTTAGCGTAACTACGCCAAGCTACGCTTACAGCGTAAAGGGGCCCCTATGGGTGATATGGTTTTTATCTGTAAGGAGAGAGTAAAGTTTATGACCTTAGGAACCCCTTACTTCTCCCTTTAGGAGCTGGGAAAGGGGGAGGGAAAGGGGGGCAAGGGGGGCTTAGCAACGGCAGAGATAATAGCGGCGAGAGAGGCGGCGGCGGAAAAGGCGATGGTGAAGGAGCTTGACGGCATAACGGCAGGTGGGGTGGCGGCGGCTGGTAGCGTGGCGGCGATAGAAGAGATTTTGCCCAACAAAGTTGGACTACTGCTATTAGTAATTGTAATAGTAAAAGTAACAGCAGCTATAACAGCGGCGGCGGCGGCTGTAGCGGCGCATTACCGCTCGCGCATTAAACGACGCCTTATAATACGGTTTTTACGCGGTATCTATTAGCAGAAATAGGTTACTATATACACAAGCTAAGTAACCTATATATTAAAACTACTTGGTTTATGTAAATAAACTCAAATTTAAGTTGAAATAGTAACTTATATTAATTTGAACTATACGCCTTTAAAGAAAAGAAAAAAATGAGGTTTTACCTAAAACAATGGCAATATATCTTATTATACTAATCTACTACGTGATTACGCAATTACCCTACGTAGTTACTCCTATGTAATTACTACTGCGTAACTAACCTTACTAAAAATAACGAAAAGCGTTATTAATAACTATATTGCCTTTATTTGGCTATACCAACTAAGGACAACTTATAATTATTATCGTGCACAAACTTTACTGGTTTCAGCAAAACTTGTTAACTTGAACCTTTTACGACTAATATGTCAACAACACTTTTACTATTATTAATTTAAACCTTTTTACGACTAATAAGTCAATAACACTAATACTACTGCTAATTTAGACCTTTTACAACCGATACGTTAACAATAATACTATTACTACTACTGATTTGGACCTTTTACGGTTAATACAATAATAATACTATTACAATTAGACTATAGGTACAAAGTATACAAAGGGAAAAAAGATTACCTGTATAGATATTATTATATACCCTTACAAATAGTATACATAGGCTAAAAGGCAGTGCATTGTATCGCAGGGTATATTCTTGTAAGGTGTACGATAACTTGTTACGCTGCAGGCTGCACTCTTGCAAGACGTAAAGTACACCATGTTTAAATCGGTTTGAAATACTATTCCAAGCCGATGGCAATGCGTGGAGCGGTTTAAAAGAAGTATTCCAGAGTTATACGCTCTAAGCGAGGGCTTATAAGCCTTCACCTATAACATATACCTATGGATACTTATTCTTGAATACATATTAATCTTTACTTTACTGCAAATACCAATCTTCTTGGATTACTATTCAAGTTACCTGGTTTCACGCGAACAGATCTTTAGACCCCGCTAACAGATTCATATAAAATCCGGTAACCGTCTAATTTCGATTGTTTAACATAATTTCACTAATTGAGAAAATGAAAAATGTAGTTCAATTACGAAAGATTAACGATAATCCATAAGTATTTTGGAACTTTTGAATTAATTCACTCGGTGTACTTATTAATTACAAAGTGGTATACCATCCGAAATAATTATCAAACAATGAATTCAGAATATAAAGTCGTTTAGCAAGTATTTATCCAATTCTAACCGTAACCGATGAAAATAAACACGGGAAAATTATTAAATCGCCACTATATATTCCAAAACATTCCGTGTATGCCTGAACAGGAATGAACTATGTTACCTCCAATTGAAAAAACAAATACAAAATGGATTGATAAAAATTATTATATACTGTGTATCGTTAGTGATAACTGGAAATTTTATGATAAAGTGAATGAAAATATGAAATTAATAACGATTTCAAATAAAAATAGGGTTAACGAAACCTTATTGTCAGGTATAACGAGGTATCTTAACGTTATATTAGGCATATATTTCATATAAACCTTGAATATTTTCAATTCTTTTCTTTTCATAGTTAGCCCGTTTTTAAACCTATAAAAAACGTGTTGCTCTCATATTCTATTATAGAAGAGTAGTAAATTTGTTATGAAATTTAAGCTATATATAGTTCTTCATTCGATAATTATAGACGACTATGATAATATAATACGCCTCTAGAATCAAGTTATAATTCGTAATTCTTACCGAATGTTTTACTTTAACTGGGAAACGTTTAACGCCTTCATCAACTAGTAATAATTAAACTGTTTATAACGTATTATTAATTATACTTCAATTTTATAACTCCGTTAAAGTATATAACCCCCTCAAAAAGTAATCGCTCAACATTACTGAAATCGGCGATATTAACGCGAGCTAGGCTCAAAGCAATACTGTCACCGTCGACTTAATATCTTTTAACTCAACTTTTCAACTTATATTTCGTTGATATTATCATGCATTTTTGATTTTCGTGAATTCATTCATATTTTTCGTTGTATTATACGTTTTCATAATACATAAATTAATCGTTATTATATTCACAATAATTATGAAAATAGGTTGGAAAATTCGTGGAGAACAATTTTTAAACTAGGTTTTTGTTTAAGTAACAGGGTTCATGTATTTTTATGAACATTACAAATGAAGGGAAGTAAGAATGAATAATATTGAGGAAGCGAAAAAAAAAAAACTTTTTAAAAATGGTGTTTTGAGACTAGATTCGATGTAAAGAAATACTTCAATTCCTTATCATTCGATAGAAAAATAAACAGGTTACGAATATTACTTCATTCTGAGAATTAGGCCTGAAAGTAAAATAATATCGCGAAAAGTATTTTCATAGATAGTGTAATTATATAATTTGTTCGACAATCGTACAAAACAATAAGAAATTACCTTAAAATACTGTTTTCATTCTTTTGCTAAAGTCATCCTTTGAAACCTATTATAGAATAATCGATATTCAATAATATTAGCTAATTTTAATTTGATTATGTTAAAGTCGGAGTCGTAATGAATGATTTTTTTATAGAATATATTTATCACTGTCTATTCAAATTTACTCGAATTCTTATTACGGAAATCGATTAAGGAAATTCAATATGATTGCAAAGCATAAGTAATGTTCTCATAAAAATGAGAAAACCCTGAAGAACTTTCACTTTTCCAAAAAAAAAAAAAAAACGTAAACATTCCTATTGATTAACGTTCAAAACATTTTGGCGGTCAGTTTGAATACTTAGCATAATCTTTATAATGAATACACAATATGTTATATTCTTCAATTTCAATTTACATTTCGTCATGTTTATATTTTATCCGGCCTCATAAAGACGTTTTAAAACAACGCCAAATCTCGAGATATGAGTTTTATAATTCCGGTAGAGAAGATTCGCAGGTTTTTTAGGTAAGTTATGATAAAGTTTATCATGATATTCGTTACTATATAGTTTATATAACATTAAAACTTCGTTAACGTTTCCATTAACCTATAAGAAGTAGTTAATCATTCCAAAAAATCAAAACAAGTACAAATAACCGTTATTTTTTGATTATCTGAATATTACTAAAATACGATAAAAATTCGTTTAAATATATATCTTTATAGTTTACATAAACTTGAATCAGAAATAAGATCATTTTAATTAAGGGTAAGGGAAAATGATATTATTTAGTAATTTTATTTAAAATATAATAATAAATATAGAATCACTTACTCATTTCTAGTTTCATCATAATTAAGACCAGCGTCGCGTACGACACGAACTAATCTTAATTTATTCCTTATTCATTCATTTGGTTACCTACAGCTGAAATTTCAGGAGTTCATTTCGGTATATTAAATATAACGGCTTTTATAATTCATCAGGCAGTGATTTTCGCTTGTTCGGTTTAATATAATTATAAAAATTAAATTTCTTCCATAATATGAGTGAAGCCGTTATCGTCTTCTTATGAAATAAATCACGAAACTCCCCTAATTCAGGTGGAAACCGAAACCAATCCTTATCATTTCTTATGACAGTTGATGTTTTCGATTGTAAAATTTTAATTTCTTCGTAAAAATTTGATATGAACAATTATAAAGATATAATGCTTGTACATAGTACCGCCTGTTAAAACAGGGCATTAAATTCATAGAGATACATATTATAATACACTACACATTTGTTAACCTATTACGTTATATTATCGTATTATTTACCAACCTTTCTTACTTATTGATTATAAAACCACTTTTTTCAACGTTGGAATTCATTTATGAATGTTATATCTATAATATATTAAGAACTATATGCCGCGTTACTTTGGGAGTAATATATGTTAGAACACTATTGACTGCAATTTATATGAAGTCAATTGCGCTACAGTTAGTTAACTTTACTTATAGTAAAGTTTACTGTACTAACTATAAGTCAGTTGTTTGTGGAGTTCACGATTCATTCTAGGGCACGGCCCAAGCAACTAGCCATAAAAAGTATTGTGTAGACCGGCTATTAGTCTGCCAAACCTAGAACAATACATCTACCACTTGATCACACAATACTACTGTTACTTCGACCACTTGATCATGCAATACTACTGTTACTTCAACCAATCGAATCGATAGCATTGCAATGTCTAAAGGCTTATCGAAAGGTAAGGTATACCATTAGTATATGTTTATATTGGGTCGAACTGTTTATTACTATTTAAGCGAAGCCTTGTTATATATATAATACGTATATTCCGCCTTAATACTAATATTATACCCTAATTTCGAAAATTGAATGATTGAATTGGCTTTGTTCTTAGCTATTACACTAAAACCTTACATATAATATAATAATGTATACAGTTAAAATCAACCTAGATATCTGAGAAATAATGATTATTGAAAAGTACAAAAATATGAAAAAAAAAAAATCGATCATAAATATATTAACTAGGTTTCATTCCTTATTACTTGATTTTTTTAATACGATATTAAAGTTATATAATTTTGGAACTAAATTATGTTAAGGAGCGATGATTTTTTTATCGCCGATATTAGAAAACCTATATTTACCTATTCGACATTAAACGTATATACCAATATAGATAAAGATATCGGGCCAAATTCATAAATTTGATAAGATTCATTCAACAAAATAACGATTAGGTAAAACCTAATAATATATTTAGAAAACTGTTTTTTCACCGTTTTTTCTATTGTCTAGCATCTTTGGTCGTAGGTTTATACTTAATAGGCTCATATGAGTAACCGACTGTAAGTACAGCGGTCCTTTAATAATGATATTTAAACAACGCGTACCCTTGTTATAATTAAATATTTATTTGTTTATGGTAATTATATAAGGTACTGTTACTATCTATGTAAACGTGGTTTCAAAATTAAAAAATTCAGTTGATTAATAAGATTGCTCGTAGAAATAGTAACAATTGCAGTGCAGTAGTTCAAATTTAGTTGCGAGTAGATTTAACTATACTTATTGCATGTTAAGTGAATTGTTTTGTGGGCCTAATGTATTGGCTGCAAGTCAAGTACAGTATACTTTCATTTTACACTAGGGATCGGGAAAAGCAATTGGCCATACAAATTACTGACCAGATTCACTAACCGTCTACCAAACCTAGAACAATACATCCATCATTCAACCATGTAATACTACTGTTACTTCGACCAATCCAATATACAATGGTACAAAGTCTATAGCCTTAACAATATTAATCAATACTTATTAGATTAAGAATAAACAAGCTGAGTTTAAATAAGCTAAGTAAAAAAAAGTTACTTTTCGGTTAGGCTTTATAAAGACTTAAGTAGAAAAAAGATTTTTATAAAAGGCCTTTACTACTGAATCAGTTTGAACAGTAATAAGTGAAAAAAGACTTTTAGTTCACGTCGGGATTTACGGAAACATAAAGGTGGCAACGGTATCAATATCGAAAACACCAAGAAACTTTAGAAATCCGTTTTTTTGAAACAAAAAGTTAAGATTAACCGTTAAAAGTCTTTAATCGATAAGTTATCAAAAGGTTAAGTTAGTATTACTATGTTTATGAGTATTGTAAGAACGACTAGGTCTCATGCTAAATAAATATCACAAATAACCTTTACCTTTTTTCAACAACAAACGACCTTTGAATTTACCCTTCACACAAAATATTATCCTTATTTTACTATTTTCCCTCGCCCCCTGTGTTTAATTAATCGTTAAGACCGTTACTCTCGGGGCAAAAAAATCGTTACGGTATATTAAAAACGACATATTTGCGAGATTAAATACCAAGTTGCCAAGTTCTCACCCTATTTCACAACGAAATACCACACTTTACACCATATATTATTAAGCACTTTATGCACTAAACCTCTTGACAAGCTATACATGCCAAAAATTTCACATAACAGCCAGTTAAAATTATATAAAAGAAGTTAAAACCGCTAACTTTTTCGTCACTGACTATCATAACGAAAAAGTTTCAATTACAAATATCAACAAGACTTTAAGCAAGGCTTATCTAATTCATTACGTTGATTGATATATCTTCGATGCGGACTTAAGTGACGATTACAGCCATAACGCCCGCATTTTCCAATATTTCCGTATTTTGTTTTCAATTACTTGGCTTTTACTATAACAAATATGATTAAACATACGATTAAAGCCAAGTTTTAATAGGAAGTTACCATTCCTAGTATCTATATCTTAGAAAAAGCTTCTTTAGGATTATCTAAAACTTTTTAATATGTTTTAAGGAGAAGATACCTCCTAAAATCCTTATCTTTCAAACCAAAAAAAAGGTTAGGGCGTTGAAAACCCTGAACGACCTTATAGGCGTTTCAAGGGACGTCCTATCGACTCCTAAAAATTTAAAACCTTTTATAAATAAATGATAAAAAACATTAATTCGCTTCGTAACCCAATAATTTTAAGTAATAGCGTAGAGTAAGCGTTTAGCGGCGGTAAAACACATAACACAATAATTACTAATACAGTAAAGGTATTAATTTCGGCGCCCTTTACCAGGTAATTAAGTAAAACTATTAAGTCTTTGAAAACCTTTCCTACGACTAATTTTCTATTACCCTTTAATCTTTTACTTAAAATTGCTAGATTCCTTAATCATATTTTGATAATAAGTATGCTTATACACGTGAACTCACTATACGTTTTACTATAGGATTTTACTACTTGCGCTAAGCAACTGATAATTACTCTTTTAACCTAGGATCGAAATCTTTAAAACTTATATTGTTAGGAAATATAAATAAAAGCTAGAACAACAATTTTAACCTTTCCCCCAAACCTATAAAAATAGTTAATATTAACTAGAAGCTTATTATGGGCCGTATCAAAATCTGGAATAACGTAAAAAAGTATAATGTGAAGCTTTATAAACTTTTTAATACGAAGATAATACTACTTTTTAAATATTTACAGGTTGATAAAAATCTTTCTCTCTGTTATTGACTTACTATTTCCTGAAGTCCTTAGAAGCAAGCTAGGGATTACTATTTAACCTTTCAAGCGCAAGTAATTACCTTCCGCAAGATTAATAATGATATGAAAAACCACTTCAAATACGATATTAATCTCACGAAATATTATACGGACTACTTTACTACAAGGTAAACCACAGCAGTAATGAAGAAGAAAAATAAGGAAATAACGATTTATATATTTAACTGTATATTAAGTAAGCTTATGCTATATTAGTATATAAAAGAAAAAGGTTTTACTAACAAAACTATATTTCTTAAACAGGTGCAAGTAGTTATTATAGGTATTAATAAGTTTGAAAATATTTTATAACGCATTCAAAATACTGAGAAAGGTTTTTATAATCATTTAAGTACCTCGTTTACGATATTAATAATTTGTATGCTAAACTTACTAAATATGTGCTCCTAAGCTGATAACTTTCGCGATGAAAATAGAGAAAATCTTCCGATATTCAATTACATCGACTGCAATTACGGCTATAAGAATATCTAACGCTTAAAATCTGTTTTAAAAGCTTTAAACTAACATTTATAGCAGTGTTAAAATCAATAAGTGTAAAGTTTGAATAGACCTGCTAATCATGAAAGCTATCGTCATAATAATAACAAAACAAATTAAATGTATAATAAGTCTTATCATTAATTCACTCGTAATCCTCTTCCTAAACGCAATAACAAACGAATAATATAGTATATCTCATACCCTATTACTTCTGAGTAAGACTACTTCAACCACATCGTAGACTTTGAAAGTAAAAAGACTATTAACGGCGATGATACTCCTAAGCAAATCAAATGAAATAAAGATATTACTCCTAATACGGCCTAATAATTAGCTGACCACGCCTTCCTATACCATTTAAATGATGAAAACCCTTAACTTTACCCTAACTAGGACTTCGACCACTTATATACCTTTAACCTTTGAGATTGTTACACAAACCATGTATTTCAGGTTATGATTCTAAATAAAATGGTAACAAGGTAATTAATAATATTTTATTCGCAATACTATGTATTAAGAAGGTAAAACACTCCTAATACCAAAATTTATCGTAAAAATACCAAGAAGATTAGAGTCAGCTTTAGTTCAAACTAACAAATATCGTTATTAAAGGTAACGGTAATTGAAATTATTATGAACTCAATTACATTTCAAATATTCAAACTCCCTACCTCTTAACTTCTTTAATTGAATAATATAAAAACTCTTAACGTCAACATTAATATCAACACCAACAAGTTGATTAAAAACCGCTAAAAGTTTCCGTTCTCCTCTAAGTAAAAACATATATAATTTGATATTTAAACCATAAAGGAAATGGTATTGAATGAAACCCAATCATAACTATATTAATTACACGGATGTTTTAATTACTAAACCGTTAATAGGCTATAAAAAGTCCTAAAGCTTTTAAAATATAAAAATGTGGAATACTTTACTTTAAAAGCCATCGAAAAAACATTCTACTACCTCCAAACGTATATTAAAATCACGCCAAAGATTCAAATTGGCATTATGAAACGATAAATAACTTCCTTACGTAGTCTTTGATTAATTTGGTTTAATTGGATAATAAGGTTATTTCGTCTGTTATTTATTTGACTTCCTTCTTTTGTACAACTTAATTAAAAATAATATCAGTTAATAAAAGATATGTGAAGGAATCTAAAAATGCTGTAAATTAACAAATATTTAGGCTCACCTAATATTGTCTTTTACAATACTAATTTCAATTATACGACGGCGGAATTTTAGGAAAATGCTCAAATAATGAGGATTGAATACAAATAAGTCGTTATAAAAGCCTACTAATGAATTGAAAAGTTCGAAAAAACGTATGCACTACTCCTACAAATATAAAATATCCTTACATTGGAAATTGGAAGCTTCACGGTTTAAGATGTACATCTTTAGATAGCAGTAAAAGGCTTGAATAACACTATAGGCCCTGGCAGAGTTTTATTAACGCTATTAGTCTTTGGAGCGTACCAACGCCTAGCGAATAAGTTTATACTCTTAGAAAATACCTAAATAAAAGCTATAGCTTACGGAAATTCAGTAAAGAAACTGAGGGAAGAATCGGTATGGCGTCAAGTTAATGATACTTTTAACATCAAAATCAGCCACACGATAATCGACGTATCTACTTTACCGTTAAAAAGTGAAGTCATCGTATAACGGAAGCTAAATAAGTGAGAAATCCTATGCAAAACATTCAATATCTCTAATTTCAAAAGAGTTATTAAAACTACCAACGGCTTTGCGATGTTTCGTACCACCTAAATTAAATCATATATTAAGTCAACTATCGATAATAATCTTTAAATTAAATAACCGAGTTACCATAAATTTTCTCCACCTGTCATGAATAAATCAATATAATTCTGCGGACGCAGACTATGACCGAAAATAAAACACTAAAAAAGAGGAATAGATACCTAGTCGAATTTACAATATTACTTGAGTTAAAAAAAGGACGATGAAGTCTTAACACTAAAACTTCGAGTATAAATATTATCAAAACCTTCGAAAAACCCGTTAAATATAGTGACAGGATTGATATTAATGAATTTCTAATTAGAGAAATTTTATAACTAGTACTCAAGACTGACTTTAACTTTTAAAACCCGAATATTATGATCTATAAGCCAAATATTATACATGAGGTTGAAGGTAAAATCACGGGGAAGCCATACGAAAAGTTAGATTTAATAGCTTGAAAATACGGTAATAAGGGTACAATTTAAATATTTATACAGTTGCAAACGATGTAAAAATGAGCTAACGTATAGTAGTTGCTTTTGAAATAAGTTTATCGGCTAAAGATAAAAGCAAGTTGATAATAAATGGCTGAAGCATAACGCAAATATATATGTAATTAGCGACTAATCTATAAAGAATCGTTTTACTAAAGTTGCTATAAAATCTATGTACCACCTACTCTCCAGAAACAGTAATACAGTATATTAAACCACTGTACGAAATAGCCGAAATACACGTTTGTTAATTCTTAACCTATTTATCGTAATTAAAGCTATTGATAGGTATAAAATTATAGATATAAAATCTATAGTTACCAATTACTTTAAAAAAGAATTTAATTTTAATAGTTATAAAAACTATCCACACCCTATTGATTAAAACTATTGAGTTTGTAGTATCAGAATGAAAAAAATTAAAGAATTTAAGTTTTAGAGCTATAAGACGGTTACAACCTTGGCGAAAGATCATTAAATCAATTTCAACGAATCGTTAATCCGTATATTTCATATTAATCTTAGCTTTAGATTTTGGTAAAGGGGTTAAAGCGCTAACTTGGCTATAATTAACAAGACTAACGTAGTCAAGGCTTAAAAATACCTGTAATAACGCGCCATCAACAGCTACACTGCTAACTTATACCAACCGGAAGCTTTTCACGACCTATCGATTACAATATAAATATGAAACCTAATGGATTAAAATTTTAACTTATTAAACAAAAGTTTTCACTGGAAAATACGGAACTTGAAAAAAGGGATTAATATAATGTCGATTAACTTATCAAGTGTCAAGTTAATGAATTTGACGAACAGATATTTATACATAACTCCGAGTTATATTTACTTATCAACTTTTCAACAACCCTCGTTAATAACAATAAACGGGAAGAACATTTTAATTTCACTGTCAACATAATTATTGAACCATAGTTCAATAGAAAAGGATTATACGAAACGTACCAATTTTGAATTCTTTAACATAATAGCGAATATTAATATAGACAAAACCCTTTTCCAAATCTTAATATTATTACCAAGTACGTTCAAATTCTTCTATATCCCATTGGTAATTTATACCGATTCGAAAAGTTCATTCCAATACTCTTGAAAGCTCGCAATTACTAGTGTAAAACGCTTTATTATCGACGTAGTAATTTAATCTAAAGCTTTGAAAGGCAAGGAAATCGAAGAGTTTCGATGGATGGATGGGAAGAACAATCATTCGAACGCTATATCACGGGAATCGCTAAATAAAACCTTAAAAAGATTTGTAAATTATAATAGGCGAGTTATAATTATCGAAGGTTAGAATAACAGGCTATCGGGTAATATTAAAGTACGTATTAGTGGACAAAGATATGCTCTCAAATTAAAAAAAAGTTATCAGGAGAATGATGATAGCAACTTCTTTAATTAATACGGTTAAGTTAGAGATTAACCTAATTTTATAGTAAAAGGCTTATTTTGAAAAAATCGATAAAGTTGAAAATTGAAGCTATAGGGCATTTGAAAGTAATGGAAGTTAATTTGGATACAAAAGTTAACTGGAATTAATATGCGTCTGACTAATTGACGAAAGGATAATTCAGCTGTAACTTAAAAGGTTTTGTCGACTACATCAATGTATACGTATAAAAATAAAAAGCTGTCAGTATCGAAATAATAATAATTGCAGTGCAATAAGTCAACTTTACTTGCAAATAAAGTTGACCTTACTCACGGCAAATTAAGTGTATTGTTTTATAGGCCTACTTTATTGGCTTCAAGTCAAGTACAGTATGCGCCTACTTTATTATATGGCTTGAGCCAAGCAATTAGCCATACCAATCACTGTGTAAACCGGCTAACGGTTTATCAAACCTAAAGCAATATATCTACCAGTTGATCACATCATACTACTATTACTTCGACCAATCGAATCGACAACGTTGTACTATTTAAAGCTCGTCCAACACTAGCGATATTTTTTAAAGTTACGATATAGTTAATACGTTAACGACTATAGTAATAAATTTGTTTCAAATACGTTAGAAAATACGAAATTAGAGGTAATTATGTTTAATAATGAAATACCAATCCAAATAGCTTATCAAATCTAATATATCTCGAATTTCATTGCAAACGATATCTACAAGTCTTTCTTGTTTGTAACTATTTTTTTCAACTTTACTAAACCTTTATCCGCGCCATAAATGTCGTTAAACCTGCGTCAAAATAACCGAAAGTTTTTTCTGTATCGTATATTTCCTTATATCTTAAGTTTTATAATATATCGTGATAGCTTATTGAATAGTAGGCATATAATAACCCTATACGTAAAAAAACGCGGACTGATTTTTCCTAATTTATATTTTATTTGCATTTAATTGTAATCTCAATCGTTTTATGCGTCGTTAGCTAAGTAAAAATATTCTTATCGAATTATTATTAGTTATATCATTTCCAGCTATTTTTAAGCGTTAAAACCTAAATCGAGTAATTACTAGATTGAATTTAAGTTACTAAATCTTAACAACATCCTAAGCGAAATCGAATGTTAAAAAAGACAACGGCTGGATTAAAAAAGCAAGTCGATTAAGCAGGATATTAGATTTATTTTAACGTAAATACAATATAACTTACAATATTGTATAAACGAAATATATCGACTTAAACCGGCCTTATAAGGTGTAAATATATTTTTAAAAATGGGGAATTAGGTGTTTGTCGACGGTCTATCTTCTCTCATCACGCTAAAGTATAACGTAATATTATTAATATTTATTATCGATTTGTTAATTATACGGAATATCCCTTTAAAAAGATAAAAATAACTTCAATTATATATTATGATTCAACCTACAAAAGTATATCAACCAGGTACCAAATGAAGTTAGGAATTAAGGTATTAAGAAAAATTTAAAAAAGCTGTAGAGATCTTTTGTGCAGGATTTATGTGTACGGTCCGTACACGGTCCGTTACATGCCCTCGCACGTGACGTCCGCAGACCGCGCCCAGACCGCGCCTGGGCCGGGTACTGCACATCCCGTTACATGCACAGGCACGTAACCTATAGACTCAATGGCCAATGGCCTGCGTCCATAACACTAGCTCCCTGGCAGGGATAAGGCAGGCACCAGCCTGTGATATCCAACTATTCACAAATTATGTAAAGTCTTTAAAACTATAGGATATAAAGATGTGGAATACTTTACGCCAAAAGTCATCGAAAAGCATTATTATTACCAGGGAATCTTGGCTACCAAGCTGTTCTCGTAGAATAAAGCATGAGTTGTGGGCTACTTATACAAGTAACCATACGCATGGCCAGGGCTAATCCCTAGCCAACGAGGCAGGCACCAGCCTGTAACAATATAGGAGTAATATAATAATGAGAAGTGAGGTAAAGTTGTCATAACAAGTTACACCACCGCTATCGCAACGATGTCTGTAGGCGGTGTGGGCGGGTAAGGAATTACGGGCTCGGTTACCTCAGTACCTCAGATGTCAACGTTGGGAAGTTATGCGGACTTGGCTGGATTGAGCGAGTTTGGTGGCTAGTAAGTTTAGTATGGCGCAATCTCGCTTACGAATCCGCCCCGGCCCCCATTCCTAAACTGAACTACCCGAACCCTACGAGTCTACGCCACACCCCTGCACACCAAATCTGCTAGCAACTACACTCGCTTCATTTGCCACCACAATCGCTTACGCCTCGAACAGACATCTGAGTTCAATTGAGGTAAGGGCACGGGAGGTATGTGTAGGCTTCCGGCTGGGCTTGCTTGGGCAGACACTCAACTTCGATGAGTGAATACTACTCCTGTGGGCCGATCCTCTAATGATAAGCAGCCGCTGCCTATATTTATATAAGCTTTTCTTGACAAAGAAATTACAATATACCATGTGTACGTTACGAGAAGCAAAATATGAAAACAGTTTACAAGTTTTTTTTTTTTCATTTTCATGCCGCCAAGTTTGATGGGTTATTGAGGTTCATAGTACAGGTTCGGCTTTCGTCAGCGGACCGAAGAGACGAAGAGCCGGGTGAATAACGAGGATAAAGAATTTTCAGAGACAGTTCGTCACTGCACCGTAACATCGCGGGGTGGCAAATGCTGTTAACCCTTCATGACAGCGTTCTGCTCGCCACGGATAATCAGGCGGGAACACTATATTCCGCATCACGCACAACATGTACCTACCGGGGTAGGGGCTTCTCTCGACCCGGCACCCATCCACTTCACTCCACTTGCCTGGAGTGTTGGAGTACATACGAAGACTCGTACACCAGAGAGTGACCAAGGGCAACGAATTCCATCAGAAGCACCGCTATACGTCAATGCCTTCCAAGTTCCTCGAATTCGACATTCAACCATGGCGCCGGAAAAGATGCCGAGTCAACGAAAGGGATCGATAGTTTAGGCCACACATTTATTGCCGAGATGCGACGCTGTGTCAACCTAATAGACAACTAATGCCAAACCCGGTAGCCATCATCGATAAATGCAATGGCATCCCTTCAGGCGCAAGGAAAAATGCAAAGGCCTTTCCGTCCCATCTCTGCTTGTTGTGACCAGAACTGCTGGATCGCTGCCCGACTGCCCGCCTGCCCGCCTATCCGACCATCCCACAACCAGCCAGTCGCT